>OY720444.1:104452282-104660294 GCA_963082915.1 Dolichopus griseipennis | reverse complement strand
TTTAAAAAATAAATCTATAAGTATTTAAATATTAATTATTAAAGAAAAATAAAAAAGAAGATAAAAGAAAAAATAAATGTATTTTTTAAATTAGATTCTACACTGACTGCTAGCTAATTTGGACATAATAAAATATCTTGCATCGTCTATATTTCAACAATCCAAAAACTCAACCAAAATAAATAAACTTAAAAAGAAAAAATATAAAAAATAAAAAAATTAAAATGAAGTTCATTACTTTAGTGCCAGCTTTAACTAATTTATATTTTAATTTCTTTTTATCTATATAACTTTTATTATTTTGTGATATATATTTTTTATTTCATCATTCTTCAATTCTAAAACATCAAACATATTTTCCATTTTTTTATTTCCAAAAATTACTTTATTTGTTTTTGTTAAATTACTTTTATTTAAAGATTTTTAATTATAACTTACTTTTTTAACACTTCTTGTTGTTGAAAAACCATCACCTCGACGATAATTATCACCCTAAAATAAAAAAAAAAATAAAAATGTTAAGTACTATATATTTGACAATTTAAAGTTATTTGTTAAACCCTGAATTGAATAGGAAATGAGTGACTCAACTGACAAATATACTGATCAACAAATGCCAGTTCAAATGACATATTAATTAAACTGTCAATAATTGTTGATCAACAACATTATTCATTTAATTCAGCAACATTAATTGTTTATTGTAGTTCAAAACTAAATGTATCTGAATGACTCAAGTCAACATGCACTGATGTATTTAGTATATTCTTTCAAAGTATATTCAGATTACTTCTTAACTGGATCAGATCATAAAATTTAAAAAAAGAATTATAAATATTTGTTGTACTCACACATACTTGATGTGATCGTAATGTGCCAAAGTTATCACGACCACGATATGTATCACGAGTATTATAGCCATCCGGCTGAAATTGGAAGAGTGTTTCTGAATTTGGACCATGATGATGCATTGGTGGTGGTTTTCTTAATGTACTCTTCGGGGAATGTTGTATTTTATTTTGACTAGATGCTTGAGGTAGAAGCACAGGTTCAGCATATGTTACTTCTTCAACTTGTGGAAGTAATTTTGGTTCAGCTTGAATTCTAAAAATAGAATTTTAATAATAATTTATAAAATTATTTTAAATTTAAAATTTTTTAATAAATAAAACATTTAAAAACAAAAAACATACCTATTAACATTTTGTCGTTGTTCAAAATATTCATATTCCGTGTCTGGATATGGTAAATTATCATCTTCGTCTTTATGACAGCGTCGTCCACAGAAGTATCCTGTAATAAATCCAACTAAAAGGGCAAATATTGCCCCAGCCAATACTGCCATTACAAGAGTTTCAACTGTGTATTGAGCATTGATAACATCGGCTGAAATTTGGGGACCTTTTTGATTTATGATTTATTCGGATGTGATGTTTTTTTTTGGTATGTTTTTTTTTTTTAATTTTTAATTTCAAATTATTTTTGTATGTAAACAATTTTGTGTTTGAAAATTTTGTTCAACATTGATGAGATATTTTGTTTTTTTTTAATTTTTTGGAGTAGGTTTATACACACATTGCAGAACAACAACAAATTCAAATTAAAAACGAAAAATGAAAAGAAAAATAAAAAAAATATTAACAAATCATTAAAATACAATTTTTTTTTTTTTAAATATAAATAAAATTTTGTGTTAATTATGTGTTTTAAAAATATGTACTAAGAAATAAAAATAGTAATTATGTATTTGGTTTTGTATAAAAATTAAGATGCATTATATACACATAGATATTTACAAGTAATTATTTTAAATATAAAATTTGGCAAATAAAAGAAGTTAAATTGTGTTTAAAATTATAGAAAAGTGTTTGTTTTTCTAAAATCAAATTTGATCCTTTGTATTTGAAGAAGTGATGACTAAATAATGAGATAGGATGAAGTAATTATAACTCATAATCTAAAATATATATTTAAAAACGAGAAAGCCCTACAATTTCTTTGAAAAATCTTAATAAAATACTATTTAAGAATGTTGAGGCTTCCTACAGTTGATATGAAATTATTAAATATTGATTAAAAAATATTTAGGAAGGCAAATTTTACAATATGCGTGAATGAAAGTATTTTAAATTATTGAATTCTAATAGAAATAATCAAATTACTTCACAATTGAATCATTCTCAATTGAGCTTAAAATTAAAAGGTTCTTTATGAAAAACAATGATTTAGCAACTTCTATTAACTAATTAATTAAATTAAGAATTCCTGAATTTATAAAGAGACCCAAGGGATTGCAATATAAAATTGTATTAGAGCTTTTGTATTTTCTCTTAAAAACAAAGGTTCAAATATTTTAAGATTAAATAATAAAGTAAATATATATAGTTTAAGTGTATTCAAAAAATTTTTACAAACTGTATATAATATTAAAAAAGATTCTTAACATCATTATTAAAATAACAAGAAAAAGGAAATATGTACAATTTTAACTATATGCATGCATAGTCACAACACAAAGCTACAACATAAAATAGAACAAAAGATTTTTACCATCGAAATTTTTCTCTTGCATTATATTAATCATGTTATCTTGATCTTTATTTTGACGCTGTGATCCTAATATATCCATATTATATCCTTTATGTTCTCCTATATTTGCTGCATCTTTTGCTAACTTGCCAGATGGACATGCAGCATGTTGACCAGTTGCAACATTTTGATAAAAGTAATTTTCTTCTAACCATCTGGGTGCACCATGAGATCGACATTTTCCCGCAATTTTATCCCAAGCACAATAAGGATCTTGTAATGCAACACATTCACTAAAAATTAATTAAACAAAAATTAATTTAATGAAAACTTTAAAATTAGAACAAATATAATTTATATATTATATTTAATATACTTATATAAAAATAAACAAACCTGCAACTAGTAATTTTTTCATTATTACATCGATGCAATTTAATTGATACAATTTGACTATCTGTAACAATTATTAGTTTACCATCATCATAACTTCCATCTTTTGGTTGATCTACAATTTGAAAACATATATTAAAGGGTCTCAATATATATCAAAAAAAAAATTAAATTTAAATATACCATATTGCATAGTTCGGACAATGTCCATATTACGAATCGGTTCAGTTTGTGGTAAAACATCTAATTCTTCAATAACAACTGATGAAACTTTTTCATTAGAATCTGCAGATTCAGCATTTACCGCTTTAATAATTGTACCATGATCTAAAATTTTAAAATTTAAAAACAAATTTAAATAAAAATTATTTCCACACTTGAAAAATTTAAAAAAAAAAAATCATACCAGTTCCTACAAATATCACATCGTAAGTTTTTCCACCCGGTGTTTTAATTTGCTGATCAACCGCTATATGTGAAAAACGATACCTAGAATAAAAACTGTATTTTAAAATGAAAAATTTTTGCAAAATTATTTTAAAATTACTTCAGACTTGTTCGTATTAAAATTGGTGCACCAAAAAATGCTGGCACATTTTCATCCATTAGAGAATGCGTCTTTATAAAATTTAACGTTAAATCTGGAAGCGTTCTTGAATCATTATGACAAGATCCAGGCCTCGGATCCGGTACTTTCGCACTATTAACTGGTAACCAATTAGAATTAATACCACTTTGTTCTTTGAAATTTCCTTCGAATGTATCAGCTATATCCTATAGAATTAAAAATTAAATTGAATCATAAGTTGTGAATTACAAAAAAAAAAATTCATAAAACATTACTTGTAGAGAAAATGCACAAACAGCTGAACCGGGTATTGAATTTATAGGTGTTGTGAAAACTCCATAAATTAATTTTGAATTCGTATGACCATAGTGACCTTCTACAAGATGACTTGCCGATTCTGTAATATTAAAAAAATTAAAATAATAGTAGATTAAAATTTTAGATATATAGATTTAATTTAAAAGAACTTACGGATTTCATTAAAATAAAATGGGAAATCACCAGGAACTGAGCAATTAAGTCTAGATTTTAAAAATGATGTCCAACGATTTCGAAAACGATGTGGTCCACCTTTATCCCATTTACATACTCTGGCAACACGAGAATATACAGCCTTTGAAAAAAGAATATTAAATAAATTTTAATTAAATTTATTAAATAGATTTATTAAAAGTTTGTAATTAAAAGTTTTCAAGTATTGATATAGAAATGTTGCAATCTCTGCTTTAATATCTAAAGAAAAAGGGATATAGATGATACGAATGTGAGGGTTTTTCAGAGCATGTCTTAAAAATACTTTAGCTCAGTTAAATAAAATGCCTAGTACAGCAAATACAATTGTTCAAACTTCGAGGTTTTAAGTGATAACCTTCATCAAAATTCAAAGAAGCTGAAATTACTAAATTATATGCAACACTTAAAACTCAAAAATTTATTAAAATAAGTCGGTCATATAAATTAAAGAATTTGTGTTAAGTCAATTGAAAGTTGAAACTATATATATCTTAACTAGTTATATTGCCTTTCATGTATTTTTTTTTTTTTTATTATTTTGTTTATAAGAAAATGTAAAAAAATATTGGTTGATATTCCCTCAAGTATTGGGCCAATTATTTTTTAACGATTTTCTTTATGTTCAAGAACGTTCAGTTCCTTTGTTTGTGTGTGTGTGTGTAGGAATTCGTTTTTATTTTTTTTATTAGAAAAAAAAAAGAAGAAATTTTATTCAACAATAAAATATCTTGACCTTATTTCATAGCATCTTGGATGTAAAATTTCTTTTAAACTACAATTACAGCAGTAAAATACAGAGAATTGTAAAATATTTTACAAGCCAAAAAAAAAGAGTCCTTCAATAATAGGAATTGAATTATCGAAATCTTGAAAAAAGGATAATACAGAACTAATATTAAAATTTTCAAATACGTTTTCAAAAAAATTTGCTGAAGGAATATTATATCAAAGTATTATTGGTTCAATTTTATAATTAATTTTAACAAGTATTTATAGATTTCTATATACATATCTTATATTTGATCGCAAGGGGTATTTGTTAAAAAAAATACACAAGGAGCTGATCAAACTTTGGAAACTCACTTCTTTAGCTGATAAGCCAATTGCTTATTATAAGTCTACTACTGAGGTCACCTTAAACTTATTATTTAAATTCTTCTTAAAATATATCCTTGTTTTATTCTAGAATTTGTTGCATACTTATAGGATTTAAAATTAATTGTTTACCTACGACGCTTAACGCCTTACTGCTATTAATAATTTCAAAAGACTTTTTCCATTTAGAATCTGAATAAAAATGAGTCATGTGATTACAAACTCAAACAAAAGAGTATAAATATTCAGTTGCATACTTTTAGGATTTCAATGAAAAATTTAAACTTTATAGTGAAACCTATCCATATTTTTCAATATTTAATTCGGTTATTTGGTTTAGTTTTGCTTCAAATTTTACGATTATGAATGTTTTTAGAATTCGTAAATTACAGAAGCAAATCTAGCACCCATATACATTATGTTCGATATAATAGAAATTATAAACTTAACTCGTCTTACGAATTATACATCAAAACATAAAATAAATTCAACAATACTAAAAATAAAACATTAATTTAAAATTAAAAAAAAAAAAAAATTTCCTCAAAAATAGCATTTTCAATTTTTAATTTTGTAAGATTTTACCTTTCCACAGTTGATGTATTCAACAGCAGTCTCTCGAAAGAAGAAATAAACAAAATCACCTTGAGTGAATGAGCTAACGAAATTTGGAGCTGAAAATAAGTAAGAAAAAAATAATTTAGATAAGATTTTCATTTTAAATTGTAATTTTATTTTCATTTTTGTTTTTTGCTTTTTTTTTTTCAAATTCTATTTTATCTTTAGATATTTTCATTTTTTGAAATTCTATTATTTGGATATTTTCGATAATCCTTTAGTTTTTGTTTTTTTTTTTTTTTTGTGAAGAAAATTCCTAAAGGAAATGAACTTTATCTTTTTTGTGCAATGATTAGTTCATTTTTAAGGATACCCCATTAAATCATTTTCATTCAATAAATCAAGAATAAGGATATAAGTTCAATTAAAATTTGAACATGTTGAAATGAGGATATCCTTTTTTTTTTTTTTTGGTAGTAGTAGAAGTAGTTGTAGTAGCAGTAGCAGTCTTTATGCATTTTGAAGACATTTAATTAAAATATTTTTGAATCCTATAAATTGACTTTTGAAAATTTAAAAAAAAGTGTTTCAGAATGTATAAAATACCAAAGTTTCAATTAAAATACCCAAATTTTAGAAAATTTTGGAGTTTTTCAATAATTTTGAAATTTAATGATTTAATTTTATTAAAAAAAATTTGCTACCTAACATACATTTCAAAATAATTATGATAAATTGATAAGAATTTTGAATATAATTGGAATTTTTATTAGTAGATGTTTTAAATGAGTGAAAAATTAGTGAGTAAAGTTAATTGAGTGAAATTTTTTACTTTGTAGAAAATTTTTTAGTATTTAAAATTTATGAAATTAAATCAAATTTCGAGGATAGTGGAATGATGTAAGATACTTAAAATAAATCCGAATACTCAATCAACTCTTTTAATGCAGAGTTTTTATAATCCTACAATTTGGGTAAATAATGATTAAATACGTTGTTTTTATTAATAAATTCATCATTTTATTTAATTAAATTAATAAGTTTAAAGTACAAAACTTTTAATTTTACTGTGCATTTTGGAAATTTACATTAGTTTAAGAATTCCAACAACAAAAATTAACGTTTTATAAAATAATTGAGAAATAAAGGTATATATATAATTTTAAAACTTACCATTCAAACTTAAGCTATCATATTGTTCAGTCTGCAATGGTTCTCTGTATATTATTGGATCACTGCCACTGAAATCAGCCACTGTTCCAGAATATAATTCGTTGTCTAAAAAAATGGAAAATTAAAATGAAATTAAAATATTAAAAAATTTATTAAATTTTATTATAAAATTTAATATTAAACATAAAAAAAAAAATAATAAAATATTGAATTAAGAAAATCTATTTTGTTTTATAATTTTTCTTTTAAATACGTTTATTACATTTTTTTATTTAAATATGTAGTTTGTTTCTAAAGTTTAAATTTTTTTGTTAAAAAGCCGGTACCAGCTTGTTTAAATTTTGTAAGCAACAGTTTTAATTAAAAAACTTAATGCTTTGATTAGATTACTAATTTAATTTAACTTTTTAAACTATGGTGTAAAGAATTATTTAATTTAATTGACCCTTATAACTCTGACATTTGAACATACAAAGATATATTACTAATTGTATTTCGCATGATGTGGCAACACTTTAAAACTCTCTAGCAATAATTGTTTGCAAATAATTAGATTTTTTAACATATTTTAAGGCGCTTGAAGTGTACAAAGTACGCACTAACATTAGTATTTCAAATATAACGGTTGTTCTCCTATGAGCTTTAGATTTTATTTAAATTTCATAAGTTTGACTTTTATTTCAGATTTTAAAATTAAGAGCTTTGAACTCTACTCAATGGGTATTCATTTAGAATCAAACTTTGGTAACCTAGAACTACAGGTAATTTCTTATATTTTTGTAAAGAGTTGTGCACGTAATCCAAAATCACAAAATCCCTATCACAAAATCCCAAACACAAAATCCAAGATTACAAAATCCCAAAATAACTTCAACTTATTACAAACTAGTAAATCGCGTAATCTTATTCAGGTTGGGTACGAAATTCCAAAAAATGATTTTAAAAAACCCAAAAAACTTTCACTTAAAAAAATATTCAAAATTTGATTATAAACAATTTTTTTAAAAATCACCTCCGCTAAATTAAAATCTTGAGTTTTTATATACTTTAAAATCCCTTCCAATTTAAAACCTCGTATATACATTTATATATGTATATATATATATTCTGGAAAAAGAGGCAACCCTAATTTTGAATCCAACTCTAAAATAAATTCAAAAAGTATAACAATACTTACAGGATCTTTAATCGCAAAAGTATTAAAATTTTGACATTTATCTATAAATTTTTCAAAATTTTGACGTCTTTATATAAAAAAAAATCAATTTTGATAATTTACATTGAAAATTTCAAATTTTGGGATTTTATTATTTTGTAATTTTGTGATTTGGTATTTTGATAAGTTCCCTTTTGTAAAATATAATAAAAGTCAACAATTTTAAGTGATTTCTGAATACAATTGTGTTATGCTGGACATAAAATAGAATATATCAAATTTCAATATATATATATATTTATATCGAACGAATTTGTTTAGAAAAAATAAAAATAACTTTTAGATTAAATACAAAATATTATTTTATTACTGATGTTTAATACATCTAATTTTTATTACAATTAAAACAAGTCTCTCCCATTTCTCAAAAATACACTTCTTTTTATATCTTTAAAATCAACGGTACTTTACATTATATTTTCTTATATTTAAAATTATTACCATAATATGGTAATGATAATGGTACAAAATATTAATATAGGAACAAATGGAAATTAAATATAAAATATTATGAATTGGTATAAAAATATAATAAGTAGGGACAAGTTGACCGGGGATAGGAATATACTAAATAGGGATAAGTTAACTCCTCCCCCCTTAAGTCAAATGTCCTCATTTGAGAATATTATTTTACAATTCTGTTTTCTTTTCTTATTTTTTTTTTTTTAAGCAATTTTTTTTCTTTGTTACAATGTTTACAATATTTATACTTTACTAATACATTATACTAATACATTTTTATTTTATAATTTACATTTTTAAGAACATAATTTTAAAATTATACCAGATTATACCTTTTATAAAAAAATTCATAATATGTAAGATTAAAAATTTAATTTATCAGAAGTACACTAAAATTCTGCCAATCTTTGCAAAAAAAAAGTGCGCTGAATATCGATTCTCGAACGATATGAGCGCCATATTTAATCAAATTAATAAAAGAATTACCTTAAAAGTCAAATTCGAATATTTAAATATTGTTGTTTTTTTTTTTTGTTTTGTTTTTATTTGTTTACTTTTAAACAAATTTTAAATTTTTTTTAAATTTTAAAAAATTAATCTACATACATTATCATAATATACATTAACATAAAAAAAAAATAAATAGTGAGGCGTTAGAATAGTGAAGCAGAAACAATTTCAAAAAATAGGTACATCTTTCCATTTAACAAAATGCAAATAATTGGTTTTCTTTTTAGGTAAAAGATTATAAGTAAATCATCGATATATCCAAATGATAGCAGAGAAAACTTAAAGAAGAAATTTTATTTATAAGATTTAGATTTAAGTTATAAAATTTAGTTTTAAGTTAGTACTAGGATATTTGTTTTTTTTAGGTAGTTTAATTGTAGGTAGGCTAATTAAGTAGGAAAATTAATTAGTTTGATACTTTTTTTGTTTAGCTAATTGCGATTTATAAATTTTTCGGTTCTTGTTATCGATATAATAATTTCGGTTTAGTTTATGAAGAGATACTGGTTTAAAGTGAGGATCAAGTTTTGTCACTCTTAGATTTTTTATTAACATAGGGTTTTCGTTTTGATCTTTTCTATTTCTATTTAGGTTTGCTATTGTTTTTTCTTTTTGTGTTCTAATTTTGCATGATAATGTTCGAATTTCTTCTGAGGATAGTGATCCATCCTGGAAACTAATAGGTCTGTGCCCTGTGGATGAATGAATTGTATTATTATAATACAATAATGCATCTACCACATAATCACTATCTTCTCTTATTTCTTGACCTAACTTTTCTTTAGTTTTCATTATTCTAATGTGCTCATTCAATGTATTATGAAATCGTTCTATATCGGAGTTTCCCGTATGCAATTGAGGAGTAGTTAAATGAAGTTCTATATTATTGTTTTGAAAAAAATTTTTAGAACTTAAACTTCCAAAGCCTTTTTCATTATCTGTAATTATTTTTTTCGGTTTACCTATTATACTTATATAACGTTTGATAGCTTTTTCAATGTCTAACCAGTTTCTTGATTTAATGGAAATAATTTGAGCATATTTGGAAAGTTTATCGATAAATGTAAGATACGCTTTACCTTTTTTTAAAAACCAAATATCCATATGAATAATTTCATTTTTAAACGAAGGTGTTTCTGTAAGTCGGAACGGTAATTTCAGAGGATTTCTTTCATATTTTGCTGTGTTGCAAATGTTGCAATTATTAATTACTACAGATATTTCTTTCTTTAAATTAGGGTAGTATATAAATGGTTTTAATTCTAAATATACCTCATTAATTCCTCTGTGATTATGTTTAAAGTGCTCCTGCAATATTTTTTCTTTTAGTTCAGTTCTATTTGCAATATCTTTTAAGATGTAATTTACTTTATTAACTACAACAGGTACATTAGCATTTTTCCAATTTACATAGATATCTTGAAATTGTTTAAACATATTAAAATCTTCAAATAAAATTCCTACAATACCTTTTTTTGGTAAATAATTTTTTAAAATATTTTCATATAAATTTTTATTAGGTTCGCGAGTTATAATAGTAATTCTTTTTTTTCTAAATATTTTTTTTGATTCAACTGTGTCTATATTTCCCTTTTTTATAATTATTTGTGTTTTAAATATATTTAATGGTAATTCAGAAATTTGTATATAATGTCTATTATCCTCTTCAGCACTATGTATAGTAGCCATTGTAGACATATTATCGATATTTTTCTCGTTAATATTAATTTCAACACGCGAGAGTGCGTCTGCTACATAATTCTCTTTGCCCTTTATATATTCAATGTCATAAGTATACTCCTCTAGGCTAATTTTCCACCTTTGGAGTTTACTATTAGGTTCTTTTATATTGGCTAACCACTTCAAAGGCTGGTGGTCCGTTTTAATCGTAAATTTTCGACCATATAAATAGGGCCTAAAATATTTTGTTGCCCAAATTATGGCAAGGAGCTCTTTTTCTATTGAAGAATAATGAATTTCATGTTCATTAAGTGTTCTGCTGGCAAAACTAATTGGATGGTTATCCTGTGCTAATACAGCACCAAGAGCGAAATTGGAGGCATCTGTAGTTAGTACAAATTTTTTATTATAATCCGGATACCTTAAAATCGGATCCGATATAATTAATGATTTCAATTTATTGAAAGCATTTATATAATTTTCATCTTGTGGATTAACCTTAATACCCTTTTTTAATTGTAACGTCATCGGTTTTGCTATTTGGGCAAAATCTTTTATAAATTTTCTATAAAACCCAACTAATCCTAGAAATTGTTTAATTTGTTTTTGATTTTTCGGAATAGGAAACTTTTGTACAGCTTTTATTTTTTTAGGGTTTGGCTTTACGCCATCTTTAGTTACAATATGACCTAGATATTCAACTTCTCTTGCCATAAATTGACATTTATCTAATTGAACCTTTAAGTTAGCCTCTTTTAATTTTTGAAATACCTTTCTAATTGATATTAAATGTTCTTCTAGGCTGGTACTGAAGATGATAATATCATCCAGGTATACAAAACAAATTTTTCCAATTAGATCTGACAACAAGGAATTCATCAGTCTTTGAAATGTTGACGGTGCGTTCTTAAGTCCGAACGGCATCCGCAAAAATTCATAAAGACCTTGGTTTGTTGAAAATGCTGTTTTAGGGATGTCATTTTCAGCTATTTCAATCTGGTGAAATCCCCTTGCCAGATCCAATGTTGTGAAGTACATTGATCTTCCTAACTTATCTAATATGTCATCCATATTAGGGATAGGAAACTTATCATCTATAGTGATAGAATTCAATTTTCTATAATCAATCACTAGTCTCCACTGTGGTTTACCAGATGCATCTGCCTTTTTGGGAACTATCCAAAGAGGAGATGAGTATGGTGAACTACTTGGTCTTATTATACCCTGTTTTAACATTTCCTGAATTTGTTTTTCGACTTCACTTTTATGTATTTGAGGGTATCTATATGTTCTTGTGTAAACGGGAATATTGTCTTTAGTTTTTATTTCGTGCTGTATTTTATTAGTAAATGTTAAATCACAATTTTCTTTATAAAAGATTTGATCGTACTGATCTATTAACTTAATTAATTTATTTTTCTCTTCATTATTTAAGTCAGCAGTTTGAATTTCAGCAATACAGTTTTTAGAATAAGTCCGTTCTTCACCGACCGGTACTTTTTCAGAAAGAGTTACATAAGCTTGTGCTTTTGTTTCGTCACCCTCGTTAAAAAAAATGGGGACGCTTATATTATCATTCACTACTAATGAATGTAAATTATAATCAATTTTAGCTTTATGAGGAATCAGGATGTTATTCCCAATTATTCCATCATAGAATTTTTCAAATTTTAATTCTAAAAATTCCATCATTTCTTTTGATTGGAATATTTTAAAACTTGGTATTTTAATTTTAGTATCACTGTAACATTCGCTTTGTAATGTTTTAATTTTAATTGGTTTTATTTTTTCTTTAGATTTAGGGTCACAAATATTTTCGTTTATTACACTCATATTTGCTCCCGTATCTAAAATAAACCGTAATGGACCTTTAGTTGTTTTTATTACTATGTAGGGTAAGCGTCTTTGGAGGCACTCAAGGGAAAATTTTCGGTGGTTTGATCAATGTCCATACGTGAATAATTCCTACTATTATAAGAGTTTTGAGAGGTTCTAAAATTATTATTGTTTGTTTGGTTGTTAGATTGGTTATTATGATTTTGTCTATTGGAGTTATAACGAAAATTTGAATTGTAACGAAAATTTGGATTACTTCGCGGTATATTGATTTGTTGTCTATCAATATTTTGATTAGGCGAATTCTGGCGTGCACCATAATTATAGTTAGGTCTGTTATTTAGCTGGCGATAATTGTACCTATTATTTGCATTAAAAAAATGTGCATTATTTCTATTCAAAAAGTTATCATTTGTTCTATTTAAATAATTGCCTTCTGTTAAAATTTTTAAGGCTTCTTCTAAATTACTAGGATTTCTACATTGTAAAATAGTAAACATAGGCTCTCCTAGCTTAGTTTTAAATATTTCTAAAGCCTGCCTACTATTACTTTCAGAAATCCTAGTTAGATCAGCCTCATTATTTATTTCATTTTGAATTTTTAAATTTAACCTACTTAATATACTTATAATCTTGTTATAAAAATCTAATACTGTTCCTATAAATTCTACACATCTTAATTCATCAAATATCTTATTACTACTTTTTTTTTCCGAAAAATTATTTACTAAAACTATTTTTAAATTATTCCAATTTGATATGGAATTATATATACTAATAATTTTATATGCCTCACCTTTTATCTTCCTTTTGATGCTAATAAAAAAAAATTTCTTCCCTGTTTCATCAAATTTAGCGATGAATTCCCAAACTACATCAACCGCTTCGATGAAATTTTTCAATTCTTCAGGTTCGCCGTGAAATACTGGGATGTTATTAATATACTGCAGGGGATCGATCGTGTACTGCTGTTGTGTAGGTGCCCCCACAGTATAAAGCCCTTGTTGAGTAGACATTTTTTTTTTTTTTATTATTATAATTTTTTGATAAGTGTTTTGTTTTAAATGTTTTTTAAGAATGTTTTTTGTTTTATTACTTGTTATTTAAAAGAACAAAACAAAAGATCTTTGATTCTTTTGCTCAATTAATAAAACACTGCAAAGTTTGATGTATTTAAAAACAATGTGAATATTCTTTACAAATTTTTTTTATATTTTTTCAATTTTTTTTATGATTTTATTTTTTATATAGAATTTTTTTTGTTTTATTTTTGAATAGATTAAGTATTATTTTCACTTTTCCCGTTGTTTAATGAGTCTTCTTTTTTAATTGTAATGAAGGCATTTACATTATTGCAATTTTCAATTTTTGTTTTAAATGTATAAGTGTGTTGTATATTATATAAATTATTTTTTTTTTTTTATATTCTATTAAAAATTTTTATTACTTTTTTTGTATGTTTAATTTTGCACTGCTCATTTTCATTTCGGTTTTAATATTTATTTAAATATTATTTTTATTAATATTTGTTTTGTTATCAGTTTTAATTAATTTTACACAGATATTTATTTTAATAATGTTTAAAAAAAATCAAATAAAATGTTTCCTATTTTTTTTTTGTATATTTATTTTTTATATGTTTTTTGTTGTTACTTAATTTTACACTATTTAGGTTTAAATTTTTTTTATTTTTTTTTTTTTTATTTTTCACACAAACTCTTATTTAAAATTTTTTTCCCGACTGCGCCATTTATATCGAACGAATTTGTTTAGAAAAAATAAAAATAACTTTTAGATTAAATACAAAATATTATTTTATTACTGATGTTTAATACATCTAATTTTTATTACAATTAAAACAAGTCTCTCCCATTTCTCAAAAATACACTTCTTTTTATATCTTTAAAATCAACGGTACTTTACATTATATTTTCTTATATTTAAAATTATTACCATAATATGGTAATGATAATGGTACAAAATATTAATATAGGAACAAATGGAAATTAAATATAAAATATTATGAATTGGTATAAAAATATAATAAGTAGGGACAAGTTGACCGGGGATAGGAATATACTAAATAGGGATAAGTTAACTATATATATATTTTTTTATCAAATTTTTATATACAAAAATTTTTACCATTTAATTGAATTGTTATATATATATATATATATAATATGTATATAATTGAATTATTTTAACCTTGTATTTTATTTTATATACCAAAAAATTGAAAAAAAAAAAAAAGTATAAAAAAATTAAAAGCCAATAATTAAAAAGAAAATTTTTAATCAAAGGAAAAATTATAAGTTAATTTTTTTTTTATTTAAATATTTAATTAAATTTTATCTATAAATATATATATATATAAATATTAAATTGATCAATTTAAAGTACTTTTAACAAGTAAAAGTATCCTATTTTAAAAAAACTATGTATATAATTTGACAAAATAATTTGTTATTAAATGTATCTTTAATGAAAATGAGCATACTTTTATATATTTTAAAATTTTTTTAAATAACTTTTTTTTTTTTTTAAATTTATACTAATTGCTTTTAATTAAGATGGAGAAAATTTATTTTACAATATAAAACTTCCTTTTTGATCTATTTTGGGATAGATAAAAAAAAATAGACTCAAAAATATTGATAATTAATTTAAATCTTTAGATTTTTTAGAAATTGCTTATGAAAAATTGTGTAAGTGTACACTACACAAATGAAGTCCTACAGGGAATTCAGAGAAGGGGTAATTAAGGGGATAAGAAGTAATACTTTTGAAGTAGGCATGTATATATATAAAATTGCACCCTAAAATTCAAAGGTGAAAATAATTTAATAAATTTTTATTAGGTCTTTGATAGGACAGAAATTGTTAAAGATTGCACAGAAGGCCTATTAGAAATTAAAGATTCACTTGTGTTATACAATTTATAAAGAAGTATAGAATGTTCTTAAAAGTTCTCCCCTTTTCTAATAAGTTAATTTTATTTATATAAAATTTTTTAAAATGTACTTCAATTTTTGAGTAACAAAAATACGTAAGAAGGTAAATTTATATGCTTATTATACAGTATGTTTAATACATAAGGTTTTATTCGAAAAATTTCAACCATCCCCGAACAAGTTTACATTAATGGAGCATCTATCTTCAAAAAGAATAAAACATTATTCGGATTTTCAGATTCTTTGGTTAAAAATTATCAAGTGTAGTTTTAAATTTTAAAGTTAAGATAATCCTAAACCCTGCATCGATTTCAAATCTTACTTTCTTTCAAACTGAATTTATAATAATGCTTGGGTTTCAGATTTCGTGAAATTTTTAAGATTTTCCTTTAAATTATAAAAATCAATTAAAGTTTAACCAGGAATTTGTCCGGTAATATATTATTACAACCCCATTGCAAAGTTTTGTGAAAATACAACACGAAACATTTTTCTCAAAAATCAAGCATTTGTTTAAGATTCAGTTGATGATATGTTAATCAAATCGATGCATTACAAATAATGGTGATTATAAACTGAAATAATAATTTAATAATATGTCGATGTTATCTCAATACTTTTTCAATATTTAACTTCTAGTTTATCGAATGGACATTCAGAATATTTAATAAAAGTTTAAGACTAGTGGATATTTATTTTGACGCTTTCACATCTTCCCTTTAGTCGGTTCGAACCCTTCTTTCAAAGAATTCAAATTTTTAGTTATTCAGACTTCAAAAGTTAATTTTAATGTATGATCCCATCGCGGGGGAATCATCTTTCAACTCAGATGTTTAATATTTTCCCTTTAGTCTGTTCGAACCCTCCACTCGTTTTTTAAATTCTAATTTTTAGTTATTCAGACTTCGAAAGTTAATTATAATGAAAGATCATTGCAGGATAATCATCTTTCAACTCAGAATTTTAGTTTTAATCATAATATTTTAATTAATACAATGACCATTTAGTTTATATAGAATATTAAGGTCATCTATACTATGATATTACGAGAATCGTATTCTTTCAACTTTTCCTTTAATTATATCCAGTTGTATATAGGTCTAATCAATGTAATTTTAAAAAATTGATTTGTATTGCTTCTATTTTTTCAAATATTTTATCCATTATTTCATAAACAAAGTCAATAACCTAAAGTCTATTGTTTGTGTATAAATTCCGTTTCCATTATTTTAAAGTTAAAGCAAAATTAGTTAAAAAAATAATGTACAATATCTGAAATATTTTCAATTTCAATTTTCTAAAACTCTTATTCCAAAAAAGTCTTCGAAGAAAGTACTTGATTTCAGAAATTCGATAAATTTAATATCCAATAGTCAATTACTTAATCGAATGATATTGAATTAGTATTATATTAATACTCAATTTTTTCCTAGGTTTGGCTGTATATAATACGGTTGTATATGTTAATATTTTCGCCCTTTCCTAAGGTAATTTTACCTAATATTATTTATTTGTCCTAGGATAATTCATATTGGATCAAATTACATTTAAAACACGAATATAATATGATTTAAAAAAATTTTGAAATAAACATTTTTATATAATAAGGATCTATAGGATCTATTTTGTTTTAAACAATGAAAATCAAAAAATTAGGGCCTCGTGTAGATATTATATTACAAAATAATCAATAAATAAAACAGAAATGTAAGTCCTGTAAAAAAAGTCTTGTTATACACAGACCTGGACATTCGATCTGTTAGTATTGCTATGCAGACCTATTTTTTTATAGATCCAAATGTCTAAACGCACCTAGTAATCGAAGATCCCAAATAAAGTACTTAATAAGTAATCAGCAGAAGTAATCAAAAATGCAGAAGTAATCAAAAATGCTTTTTAAATAAGGATCCAACGATTAGTACCCCAAAGTATTCTCCTGTATTTTTCTATTCGCAAAACAAATCATTTCCAATTTTCTATGAAACATAATAAGTTTACTGAAGACTAGTTAAAATAACAAACTTTTCATAAATCAATTATGTTTTATTCATGAAAAATCATAATTTTGATTTGGGCTTTATTCCATATCTTTGAAATAGACTTTTTTATTATCATTATCAAAAATAATTCAATATAAAATCTGTTTAACTTTAATGAATTTTTTTTATCAAAACTGAATATACAATCTATAACTATACTTGCACATCCCCTAAGGTATAATACAGTGCAATGCAGCAAATCAATATTAAATTATTCCAAAAAATGATATAAGATAATATAAATTGAAGATATTTTCTATAGGTCAATTGTATTATGTACTATTAAGTAAAATAAACTTAAAAACTTTATGGAAAGTTTGTTTTTAATAAAACAAAATTCTAAAAATTTATCTGAAAAATATTTCCAGAATTTTTAACTTCTCAAACTGCTAACAACTGCTTTCAAGTTTTTAGAATAGCTTATAGCCCTATGCAGTTTTATTTGTTTCTAAATTCAATAACCTTCAATTAGGGTACTCCGATCTTTCAAAGTAGCATAGTAAAGTAAGAAAAATTTTCTAATGATAAGAATATAACTTATATAAATTTAAAAACGTTTTAATTAACTCATTCTCCTGTCTGAACAGCAGACTACGTACTAATTTTAAAATCAATTTAGATCTAACTTTCCGAAGAGACTACGATTTTACGAACGAAATTTGACGACAATGCAATGTAAACTTTATATTTCTTGTTTGTTGAAACAATTTATTGCTCTTGTTTTAAATTTACAATTTTTGCATAACTTTAGGATGAAGTACTTTAAAAACATTGTTATCGATTAAAATTTTTGCATAACTTTAGGATGAAGTACTTCAAAAACATTCTTATTGATTTAAATTTTTTGCATAAATTTAGGATGGAGTACTTAAAAAAAATATTGTTTTGGATAATTTTTGCATACTTTTAGGATGATTTTTTTAAAAAAAAATTATAAAAATCAATAGTAGTTTTTTTTTTAATAAATATTAAAAATGAAAATTTATAACTATGAAAATAAAACTTACCAGCAAATACTGACGTTGAATTATGTCTTGGATCATATGGACAAACAGCTTGTCCACTTTTTGTTGTTTCTAATGTATAATTGTTAGCATTTATTTGATAATAATTGCACATGGGACGAAATGAATTTGTGCCGCATACTAATAGTCTACCTGGTGATGTAACAACTAATATTCGAATATAATTTTGACATGCTTCCTGTTAATTTAAAATTGTTATTGTTGTTGTTTTTTTAAGTCATTTTTTTAAATATTCATTATTGATATTAACATATTTATTTATATATATATATATTAATATATATATGATGTATGTAACATAATGTATGTAAACAATATATTGAGGTAAAATTTTAATCCAATGACACAATAATGTTGTCAATGATATAAAGTATGCATAATAATTATTGTAATGATTATGATGATGATGATGAAAATGATGACCGGTAACAGTTACAGAGCGATAGGATACAGTTATTTTTTACATTTATTATAAAATGCATTTTAATTTGTATCCAAAAATACAAAAAACAAAACCAAAAACCAATATCAGTCATACATGTATTGATTGGTACCATTTTGTTGAAAAATTCCCAATAGGGGAATACAACATAAAATAAAAAAATTTTAAAATATGTTTATTGTTTTTGTATTAGTTTTTAAATACATATACACAATACAAAAAAAAAATAGTATTAATATATATCAGTTTATTGAATTGTTGTGTATTGTAACAAGATGGCATAATTTAATTTTTTTTTTTTATTTAAATGTTTTGTTTTTTAAAATTTTTAGTTATTGTAACGGTACCAGTCAGTTAATGAAGGCGCAATACAACAACAATATATTACAAAAAAAAAAAAAAGGATATTTAAATATAATAAAAAAAAAAAAAATAATAAAAACATAAAATCCAAAATGACAACAAGGATAACAATATAACAATTGATATAATATTGATATTGATGATAATGACAACAGTGACAATTCCGTGATGATGTTGATGTTTACAATAATAGAGCAGCAATCATATTGATGTATACATACAAATGTATATATACATTTTTTTTTTTTTTTTTTTTGAAAGTTGAATAACGTTGTGCAATTGTCAATTTTTTTGTTGTTGTTGTTGTTGTTGGTTGTTCAAATGGTGGATGAACGGGATATGAAAAGAAAATAAAATAAAAAAATAAAATAAGTAAAATACTTAAAATAGTTGTTCTCACTTTATTGTCAAGTTTTTTTTTTTTTTTAATTTTATTTTTTAATATTTAGTTACAAGTTGAAATTTTTTTTTTTTTTGTTTTTTTATTGTACTTTTAGTGTACATTTTATAAAAAGTTACTGACTACTGTTACTATTATTTTCTGTTTTTTTTTTAATGTCTGTAAACTTAAATTATGTAAAAGTTTTTTTTTTTTATTTGTAAATATGTATATATATATATATATATATGTATAACAAAAGTTTTAATTATTAAAATAATATTTTAGAAGCGTTGCTTTTTGTTTAAACATAAAAACTATGTTTAAATATAATTGGTCTGGAAACTAAAAAAAAAAAAATATAATTGAAATTTTTTTTTGGAGGGGGGTTTAAGAACTTCATAATTTCTGAAGTATTAAAAATGAAGTTTATGAACTAAAGTTTACAAGTTAGGTATACTATTTATATACAGAATGTAAGGAACTCCAAGTTTACGACAAGCGGAAACAATAGAGAAGTTCTGAACAAACAAAAAAAATTTCTAGGCAGGTGTGGGGGTTCAATTAATAATGGTTTCCAAGATAACAGCCTTCAAAGTAATTTCGTAAATTTATTGAAAGAATAACAACATCTTCGCCTCTGTACGAAATAAAATGTTCTTTAAGTGTCAGTAGCTAGCTTAAATTATGGGCTTTCACTATCTAAAATTATCATTATGTGATATATTTTTTTTTTTTTTAAGTGCTAACTGTTCAACTGTCAGGTTAATAAAGCCTTTATGTACCAAAGGTACATTTTGATACCGGAGGTCATATTATATTCGTGTTATTAGAATTGATCTTAATGAATTCTACGTACAATTTAAACATGAGATAGTACTAGGTCTTATAATCTACATGTTATAAGACCTCTTAGATTTTCAATAGATACAATTCTATTTTTGTTTATATTGTAATATTTTGTATTTGAGTTATATTATTCTATTAATGTTTATATTATTTTTAATTATTGATTAAGCCATTAATTTGAATCCAATGACGAATGGTAGCTGAGACGTGTCGAAAACCAGAAAAGTTTTTAACTTTCACTTGGATTCGAACCCAGACCTTTCGCATGAAAGGTCGGCACTCTAACCTCTTTGCCACCCAGCCGTAAAGTTGAGTACAAGTACTTAAATCTAAAAAAATATTGAAAGTATTCACTGTTTACATTAAATAACTGTATTTTTGTATAAAAACTGTTATTAAAGTAACAATTTTATATCATTTTTAAAATCACTTATCAATTATAGCTTTAATTAAACTTATAGCTTAATTCAACACAGTGGCTTAATATCTTTTGTAGATGAATTTTGTTTAAATAGTTGCATTAACCTTGAACATTATTTCATTTCAAAATACCATTAAATCTGTAGTGCAATGACTTGGATCTCTACATTAATGTCTTAGATTACCGCTACGAAATATAGTTGGTTTCAAAGATTAAAAAAATATAGAATCAAAAATTATAAAACCTTTTTGTTTTATATTATCAAAATTTCGAAAATTATCAATAAATTTCGAATTTTTACATTTTGGAATTCGCTCTTAATTTTCTACCTTTAGGTACAAATACTGATTGTACTGCATAGATAAAAATGCAATTTCCTATTCTCAAAAAATTTTTCCAAATGTTTTTAAAATTTTCTAAAATAAATTATTTTTTCAATTTTTATATATTTTATCAGTTCTTGAAAATTTTTTTTTTCAACTTAAATAACTCAATAATTCGATTTCGGGCTGGATAACAATAACAACATACACAATACAGTATTGCCAAGTACACGAAATTTTTCATTGGTTTTTAATTAAATGTTGTGATTAGAATGACTGGGTGGCAATTAATTTAAGTTATTTTATTTATGAAATTATTATTTAATTCTTTTTGGGAGATTTTTTTGGCAATAAACTGAGATTCTATTATGTATATTGAAAGTTTAAATTTAAATTTTTGTTTTTTTTTCCTAGTCAACTGTCAAAATTTTTTTTGATGTAAGCACCTATAAATTCGATTAAAAAACAGTTTCAACTCATTAATCATGTAAGTTTTTGACAAATGTCATTTGTCAAGTGTCAACAACTACCTTATAAATTTCAAAATGTCAAAAGAAATTAAAAGGAATAAGATTTACAAGTATTCTGTCAAATTGTATGTTTTGACATATCGTTGACAGATGGCATTATAGAAAAAGCTTTCAAATTTTATAAACACTTATAAACAATATTTCATAAAGAAGTTAGTAAATAATTAAAGTTATATTTTAAGCATATAAAATATAAATAATATGTATGTATTTTCTACTTAATCTATGTACATATCTACTATATACAAAAAGTGTTTAATAATTTTGAATTGAGATAAAGATTTCTTATTAGAAAACTTTTTTTTTTTTTATTATTATACAAAGTTGAGAAATGATTTAAAAACCTAAGAAAACAGATAATTATTAAAACTCATTATAAAAACTTTATAAGAAAAAGGAGTCCAACAAAAAAACGTTTATAATAAAATTCAACAAAAAAGTAATAGTGAATCTTTTTTTTATGTAAAACGACTGCATCTATTCATGCAATTATTATTTTCTTCTGCTTTCCTTCATTCATAATATTTTATTGTTTTTACTTTTTTTTTTTTTGTTTTATTTTGTTATCTTCTCTTTCCTTTAATTATCTATTTTTTTTTTTATGTTAAAAAGTATTCCATAAAGAAAGTTCGAAAAAAAAAAAAAAAAAAAAAATGTTATAGAACTAGATCAGGAAATTTTAAAAAAGTTTATGTATATATTTAAATTTAAATGTTCTGACATTTTGTATTTTCCTTTTTTATTAGAAAATTTTATGCATAACTATGCTAGGGTTAAGTTTGACTTTTAAAAATTCTGAAGAGAATTTCAAATTAAATTTATAAAATATGTATCAGATCAATGAAATATAAATTAGAAATAGTAGAAATAAGATCGAAAGATTGAACCTGCTGTCACTGGGATAAAAATGTTGTTGAAAGTTTTTCCTAGGATCAGTTAAGATTGTTTAGAAGTAATTCTTATGTTTTGACTCAAATGTCAAACTTTTTAAAGCTAATTATTTTTATAGAGTTGAATCAATTGGTTTTGTCCTTGTACAATAGTTTATAATAGAGAAAAAAACGTTTTAATGCATTAATTACGCATACGCATTCATAGTGTGACAGTTAAATAGACGCGCAAAGTTTTTAACGTACGGCAATGCGGTAGTTTTAATTATAAATAATAAAGCTTAAGATAAAATAATAAAGATTAAACATGACATAATGCGGTAAGACATCGCATGTATCAAAGCAGTAATCGATTATATTAATATCTGCAGTGCGTTCGAAATTGGTAATGCAGCAAAACGCATGTAAAGGCGCACATCTATTTGAGGCCTTAATTTTTTGACCTAAATGTGTCTATGACGTATTATATAATTAAATCAATTATAAAATCAAATAATATTTCAGGGCAGGGTTGAATTCGATTTCTCTAAGATACGTACGTCAATTAAATTAAATTTGTAGATACATGTCTTAAGATTTTAAGCAGCATAAATATAATGCCTGAAGCAATTACATGCTTCTTAATTTTATATAAATAATTATACACATGTATACACGTATACATATACAGATGTTTAAAAATCAAGTTTTCCTTTAATGTAATTTCTTTAACAAAAAAAAAGAAAAGAACAATTTAAAAAGAAAATTTTGTAAAAAAAGCATTAAATTATCATAAGTAAGGGATTGATTTAATAGATGTCATTGAGCTATTGTTCACTTTTTTTCTTCAATACTTTTGTATAAATTTCATTGAATGTATCTGATTTGTATATATGGTTTTGTTATATTATTTTTTAAGTATATATGCTTCTTTCCTTTAATGTATTTGGAAGAGTATATATGTAAACTTTCGTCTTATATTAAGTTTACTCAATATATATATGTACTAACAAAATAAGCTTAAGTATAATAATCTATTATCGGGTCTCTCTATTAAATTTTTTTCCAAAATACCTCCTTCTTCCTTTTCGGTTCTATTTTTTCTTTCATTTTTATACATTTTAAAAACCATTTTCCTATATATATACTCGTACATGGTTTTATTGAAATGGATCAAATACACTCTCCCTTTGTATAAACGTACCTACTTACATGTGAAAAATTGCTCTTTTGACCTAACTACCTGATTTTCGAACACAAAAGAGGGAGGAGAGGGGGAACAAATAAGTATTGCAGCAGTTTAAGTCTAGTATAATACAAAAAAAATTTAATAATGAAAAAAAAAAAAAAAAAAAAAAAAATGGTATGTTCTTAATCCTTTATACAACATGTAAGTACACAATGAAATAAATAATAAAGATAGGTTTATATAATATGTATGTATGTAATAAAGTAATATTCTACTATTGTTCAAAGTTTTATTCAGTAAAAAAAAAAAAAAAGTTGTGTTTTAACATTGATTCTTGTTTTTATTTTTTTTTTTTTGTTTTTTTTTTGGAACAGTTTCCTTGTTGTTATAAAACCAATATATGCATATGTAATCAAATTCTAAAGCTTATTTTATACATCAATTAATTCATGAAAAAAGAAAATAACTTCATTTTTTTTTATAGTTTTAATTTAATCGTCTGTTTATTATTTTAATGTATGTTTTAAACATTCAAATGTTATAAATGTGCTTAAAGTTTTGGATTAGTCTTGTCCAGCATTTTGGACAAAGTCTAAATTCTACAGAATAGAGCGCCGATGTCATGCATGGAAAGATACTGAAAAGAAGATGACATTTGATTTTACAATAAATTCATACATCTATTGAACTATCTGTCAAAGCATGCGTAAGCGTTAACGCATATGTCATTTTACAGTTTACACATCTGTCATTGAACAGTTTTGAGTTTGTTTTTTTAAATATTGTGCCTGGAGTATGTGTCTGAGCGATGTTTAATATATATATATACATGTATATATACATGTCAACTCAGGCAAGATTACTGTTAGCCCTTACGGTTTTATAAAAAAGTACAATTATACTGAAATTACAATGACTTTAAAGATTTGTTATTCAATTTTATTCTATTTGAATAACCTAATTTTTTTTATTTTTTTTTTTTTTTGTATACAATTGTGGACATAAAAGCTTTTGTTCCTACATACAAAAGAATTTAAAAAAAAAAAAAATGTTTAGAAAACATTTTACAAAAAAAAAATTTACTCGACTGCATCACTATTCAATGCATGTGCGTGAATTTATTTATATAAGTACATATGTATATTCATACGTTCTATATGTGCATATTCTTTTGTACTTTTGTAATATATTTCCGTGTACTTAACTTCGCTGCATTTATATAAATATGTATATATACATTTGTATATATATATTTATATATATATACAAAAGAACAGGAAGAAATTTACTTTCTCAAATAACAAAAAAAAAAAAAAAAAAAACTAAATAATAATGATGATAATGATAATAAAGTAAATTCTATTTATAATCATAATAATTAGAAAATTTTAATTGCCTGTACATATTTATAATGTATATGATTATATGTAGCATATAACATACATATATATATATTATATATATGTTATATGTAGCAAAATATATTATACATTTTTAAAATGGTTAAATTAAACTCTTATACTTGACGGGTGTTTTGTGTAGTGTAATTTAAGGTATTCGGAGGGTTCTTTTGTTATATTCATCATAAAGAGCCTTGTTTTACATTTTATATATATATATATGTAATATTGTGCTATTTTAAAATAATTATACCGTTGGATTTTTAAATCAATATTTAAAAAAAAAAACATAAAGACAAATGAAATGTGTTACTGTGTTACAAGTATATATGTATACTTTTTGCAACAGGTTAAATTAGACAAAGGTGCAAGGTTGTTTATTGCACAATTTATTTATGTATATATATAAATTTTAAATTTCATTCAACTGTGTTAAAAAAAAAAAAAAATTCATTAAATTCCTTGATATCCGAAAGTGTAAATTATTGTTCAGTGAAAGTAAAAATTTTTTAAGTACAAGGTAATATTATACATTATCATATATTGTTTTTAAATAGTTTATTAATATTTAAAAAATTCATATTGTAAAACTATAGAACTTTTCAGAACAGTTCACACAATCAGTTTTTCTATCAGTATTTTTAGAGTTTAATACATACTCATATAATAAAAAATATACGATTAGTTTTAGCTGGAATATTAAAAGCGAAAGTTGTGCGAAGCGAAAGATATGTGAAAGTTATTTCAATTCAAGCATGTATTTTTAATTTTAGTAATAAACTAAAGTGGTTTCACACTATGAATTTGATTGACAGTATTGTCATTGATTATTCGATGTATGAAAAAAATTGATTTACAATCAGTTTGGTTAAAGTTCATAAGTTACTGCATTATTCCGAAAGGAAAAGGGCATATACCATTAGTGTTTCTGAAATTTTATTTCAAAATGGTAAAAAAAGTTATGGTGTGTTCACCGCCTAAATACAAGTATTTTTTTACAATTCTAATGCATACATGTTTGCTTGCTTGCAAGATAAAGTTGTAGGAAAGCTAAAATACCTATTTTCAGTTTTTATTTTAACTTTTGATTGGACTTGTAACTAAACTCAGTCCTTAGTTTTCATCCCTAATGCGGGTTAATTAATTTTGAACATATTTAATTATGGAACAAGTAAATAATAAAATATATTTAATATTATTTATACTTTTTTGCTTAATTATTAGCAAAAAGTTATAACAGAATTAAAATGATTTTTAAAAATAACGTAAGGTCATCAATTTTAATCTAAAATCATGTTATTGAATTTATAGAAGCATTTAAAACTTAAAAAAAAAAATTAAGTTATTAGAAAAGAAAATTAGTAAAATTGCAAATGTCAGAAGCGAATATAAAAGATTTTTTAAAAAAAAGTTAAAACCTATTTATGTATTTTCAAAGTTATATAACTTTTTACTATTTTATATTGTGTAAGTGATATGAGGAAAGTATCCTAATACCTACTAAAAAACTTGACTAATATCAAATTTCCATAGCCCTAAATGAAATTTAAAAAAAAAACTGAGAACTGGATGAAAATGAAATATTTTGCATACTTTTAGGAAATTTTTTTCATGCATTTAACTTTTTTGCCTAACTTTAGGATGATGTATTTTGATTTTACAATTTTTGCATAATTTTACTTTTTTTTCATCAGAAAAGAAGGTTGAGCAGATATTGAAGACATAAGTTATAAGAAGAGGTACTGCACTGAAGAGGAAATAAAAAAAATAATTAGTTACACGAAAAAGTCTATGGTAAAATTATACTGTTTCTTATTTTAAAAATTTCCTATAACCTATAATTCAAAATAAAAAAAAAAAATTACATGATTTGAGAAAAGATTTTAAAAATACATACATTATACATTTACTTATAAACATTTTCTTAATTTTTGTTCCCAAAAAAAAGAACAGCATCACAACATAAATAAAGCATTAAGGGGATTTCCGAAAAAAAAGGAAAAGTTTACTTAAGGCCATATTACTATATACAATGTAAGAAGTTCTTAAAAAAAAAATTTATATAAGTTTTACAATTTTTTTTTTTTTTTTTAAATTTACAAAGTGACGAATGAATTTCTCAGTTTAGTAAAAATAAAGGCTTTATTTTGTGGAAAAGTTAACTGAAGCTGAAATTTAGTTTTTAACAAAATAAAGTGGACCGTTCTCAAACTTACTTACAAAAAAAATGTATTTTATAGAAACATACCAATATTCAAATTTTGTAAATATATATATATAAATATATATTTAGGACCTGAGTATATAAGTAGAGAATAAAAAAAAAGTTTAACCAACGGACCAAAAGGGAAAAAAAACTTCAAAACTTTATAATTTTTATTTTACAATAAATATATATACATATATATATTCCATCCTGTAATATGTATATAATGTAAAATATGTAAGTATGTAAAAATTATTTGCACTGTCAGATTGCCTGGAATATTTTCAACATACATACACACACACACAACTATAAAAAAAACCACTTTCAGGAAATACATTTTTTTTTTAATATTTAAAACATTCAATTTTGAAAAATTAAAAAGTTTTACGAAAATTTTCAAAGTTTTTGAATAAAAAATGGATAAATTAATAAAAAGCTTAAAGAACCAAAAAATATATATAAATAACAAATCAGAATTAATTCGATCATAAGTAATACATATTATAATGTGTATAAATATGTGGGTGTAAATTCATTCGCAATATATAGAAGATAATTTTATTCACAATATATTTTAAACAAAGGAAATAACTGAATCATAAATATAAAGTAAAACTGGGGTTGATCAACACACAAATTAGCTTCGGATCATAAAATCTACTCAGGTCAGGACAACAGCTCAAGCCGTCGAAAGGAGTTCCCTAATTCTGAAAACACAAAAATCAAGGTTAAGTTAAAATGTAAATAAGTAAAAGCAAGAACTTTTTACGTTGGGATTAAAAGTCAAGTTTAAAAGTGTTCCTTAACCACTCCTTCTATTTAGGCAAAAGGGTTTAAACTACTGAGCTAATTTGCCCAGGATTTTTCCCAGACAACATAAATAAAAAAATAAATAAATGTTATAAACTTTGGACTGACCTAGGTGAATAATGAATGAAGAACTCTGGGTAATGATGAGGCAAGAGCCGATATGGGTTAAAATTAGAAAGAAGAAGTGAAAGTGGATTGGTCACATTCTAAGGCGGCCAACAACATCAATAGCACGCCAAGCTTTAGATTGGAACCCGCAGGGTAGGAGAAATGTGGGAAGACGAAGAATAACCTGGAGGAGATCAGTCCAGAGAGAATGTGACCTATCGGGAAAAACATGGTCCGAATTAAAGAGGTTAGCGCTAAACAGAGACAGTTGGAGAGACTATGTGGAAGCCCTATGTTCCCTAGAGGAATAATAAGGAAAAAAAAAAAAAAAGAAATAATCTTTTAAAGTCCTTTGATGTGA
This sequence comes from Dolichopus griseipennis, assembly GCA_963082915.1. NCBI lineage: Eukaryota > Metazoa > Arthropoda > Insecta > Diptera > Dolichopodidae > Dolichopus > Dolichopus griseipennis. Next base: position 104,631,490 of record OY720444.1, on the reverse strand, counting down.
TAAATAAATGCAGGGACTCTTCCACGTTGTCGACTATATCTAAGGAATTGTAGAATTCTATCAGATAATTTCTACTCTCTAATTTTTATATAATAATTTTTATTTCAAAAAATAAAACGGGTTGAGAGAAAACTTTTATACTCATATTAAATGGACCCAACAAAATAATACTGACCTACATTCCTTTAAACTACTTAATATTATTATTTACATCCATTGACTAATATTAATGCAAATTTTATATCTGAACGTTTTATGAACTCTATTTATTTTATTTATTATATTTAACTATAATGGATCAGATGTGTGTTATACAGTATACTTGTAACATGATATACATATATATAACATGTGATTCAACTTTCAAACTCTAAAGTATGTTAAAATTTCTAAATAATATTTCAGCCATATAGGAATAGCCATTCTAATTTTCACTTTTTGATCATTCATAATACACTTGAGTGATATTTTACTGGTGAGTAAATAGCAAAATTAAAACTTCTGTTATTTTTTAATTAATATATGTATGTATATAAGATGAAATTTATATAATATCTTATTATTTATTACATAAAATATTCATAACCTAGGAATTAGAATCTTATGAATGAAAATTTTTGTCAAATAAGACCAAAAAAAAAAGTATGTTAACATATTTAAGAAGTATCTTCTTATATAATGAATTCATAAAGCCATTGAAATTTAACATTTTATATTTTTTTTTTTCAAATTTTATTTTATATCTTAAAATTTCCATTTTTACTAATTCTTTAGATATAATCTTTTGCGTTTCTTGAACTTGACGTAATAATCCAGAAAAAAATTTTTTAAATGTGACATTTTGATTGGTATTAGTCAACATAAAAAGCAGCATAAATGATTTGAAAATAAATATTATTAACAATAAAAATAATTAGAAAGGCAAAAAAAAAAACAAAAATGAGGAAGACCATAAATATACAGTTGCGGAAAAAATAATGCTAATGCGATTTATTCTTGAAAATCCAGTATTTTCAGTACAATTCAGTACTCGTTATTTTTATTGTAAAAAGTCAGTTTTTAGAAAGCCTTTTTTGAAATATAATGATCATGGACCTTGGTAATAAAAATTAATTGTAGCTTGATTGATTTATTTCCTTAAACAGAATTTAACTTTTAACATAATATATTAATTCTAACAATATAGAATTATTCTAACATGGAATCTACAGGCCTTATATTTTACAAGTTTTTACAAGTACTAACACTTCATATGTGGTGATAAAATTAATTGACAAACAAAAAAGATATTAGTTAAATTCAGACTTGTAAAATTTGATTACAATCTGATAACGATTACTTAATAATTGTAATCATAATTTTTAATTATTAGTAATCAAAAAGTAATCACATTCCTTTTAATAAATAACATATTACTCTTGATTACTATAAAATAATTCAACAATATTCTGCATTACTTTTTAATTGAATTACTATTGGAGATTGTTTTCAAATAATCCCAAATAATCGAAAAATACTCAAGTACTTTTAAAGTAATCGATAATAATACAATGGTATAATATAAATTTGATTACTTTTTGATTACTAATAATCATTAAAAAATTTGTAATCATACTCAAGATTTTTGATTACGATTACCGAAAAATTTTAGTAATCATGTATTTTTATAATAATCATATTCAACACTTTCGATCACAATTACCGAGAAAATGTAATCAATTAAATATTGTAATACAAAATTATGAGTAATATTACTTATTTGGTTAATACAAGTATTAACCACTTTTTGGAAGAATTGCAATTGATTACTTTTGTTTTAATTGATTACAATTGAGTTGAAATACTGAATAAAAAGATGATGTTTCAAATATTTTATCTTTTCTTGTAATATTTCTATAAAATTATATGACCATATTTAATAATATATGTATAATTTACAAAAATAATATTTACATTACATAGAATTAAAGAATATATGTAAAATACAAGATAGAAACAAAAAAAAAAAAAACCAAAAAAAAAGAAATGCTGAGAAAAGCTTAACATAATTAATGAAATCCCTCTTTTTTCAAACAACCGACCTATCTTTTAACTCATATATACATATATTCTTATGAAATTTCTATTTACACATTGTTTTTGTTTTGTTTTAATTTATTTACTATTGCACATGATACCATTAATTTCTTTCCATCTTTCCATCTTTCCATCTTTCCATCTCTCTCTCTCTCTCTCCCTCACTCTCGGTTAAATTCAACATCATCTTCATCTTCATTTAAACCAAATAGTAGCTGGCACGATTTTTATATGGCAACATTAATATCATTTTAATCATTAACATTTCTTATATATGTATATATATCTATATTGTTCTATATATATATATATTACCACTTACTATATTATGTAGTATATAATATTAGTACAATATATAGAAAAATATATGTGTAAACACTTCTGTATTTGATAGAGTGAAAAGATAATTTATATATATTCAAAATTAGATGTAAATGAAAGAGAGATAAAAGAATATTCATCTCATATATAATTTTTAATGTTGTCATATAATATCCAATTGGAAATTAAGATAACAATTGTTTCTCTTTTACTCTACTATCAAAATAATAAATTCAGATGAGTTAAGAAAACATGAATTAAGGAAAAAAAAACACTTATTAAAAATTTGATAAGGGTATCCATATTAATGAAAATTTTGGAAAATTTAAAGAAAATTTTGGAAAATTTAAGATTGCCAAAAATTACTTCCGGCAGTCAGGCTTCGATCAGATCAAATACGAGTACAATAATTAATATAGCTATGGTTGATATGGTATTCTTAATATGAAATTAATAAATAATTGTAGTGTGAACCGGTAACGTATCAATCCCAAATCATAAAATCTAACAGTAATCAAATCCCAAAATTACAAAATCTGCAAAGGATTTCCTGTTTAATACTTTTAGCATTTATTTTACAGATCTGAACGATAGTTCAATCGAAAAGTCTCAAGTTCAAACTCTGGTCGGGTCGTATCTAATAAAAAAATATAGTGTATATTAAAAATAATTTAATAAGAGGTACAAATGTTAAATAGGCAAAGAATTAATATTATCAGGCAATATTTACTATTGTCTGGTATTACAAATAAATAAATAAATATTCAAAATCAGAATTACCGCTTTTTCTAGAATATATATATATATATACGTGATTTTAAATTAAAAGGGGTTGTAGAGTTGGATTCAAAATCCCAATTAGGTAAATGCCTTTTACGAAATATGTATCTATAAATAAGAGTAGAAGTTTTTTTTGGAATTTTTTTGGCAATATTTTTTGGAATTTCGTACCCAGCCAAAATAAGATTTGCAATTTTGGATTTTGTAATCTGCAACTTGGTTCTAAAGATTTTGTAATTAGGATTTTATAACTTACAAAAGAATGAACCTATGAACCTATGAACCTACGTCTAATCCAGTCCCGTAATTAATTACCTACTAAGATTATAAATTTTAATTTAAAATTTTCATAGTAAAAAAACCCGTGATTAATTGAGTATTGAAGGGTTCATTAAAATATGTACAAGTAATTAGAAAACTTAACCCCTTGTTTAGGTCGAGCTTCAAACATCAAAATATTTTTTAATGAACCTGATAGAGCAATTCTAGCTTTAATTCGTGATCACTACTAAAATTTCATAATATCCATGTAAAACCAAATTTTTCATAATTTTTTATAATTTTTGTCTTAAAATTACTAAGTTCAAAGATGTTCATGTTATACATTAAGATTAAATTTACCCTACAGTAGAATATTGTTTATCTGCTTGTGTGTTCTAAATACACGATGCGCACAAATTATAACTAATTAATAGCATAAGAAACCTATTTGTTTTTATTAATTTTCATTTAAAGAAAAAAATTTCAAAACAATTAATGATTCTTCTCAAAGTTTTCCAACGTTAAACAAAGAACACGACAGATGTTAATCAGTTGAATTAGTAAGATGGCGAAACACGGCTTAAGGCAATTCGTTTATTATGCGTTCGTCGTGATTATAGAATCAGTTACTATGTAATGTGCTTCCTAAAGTTGGTAATTTATTATATGAGGGATGCTTAAAAGTTGCATTCATCTTCACGATTCCCCTTTATCCAACTTAACCAGGATGAAACCTGTATAGTGATTCCAGGTGACTTTCAATCCACCCTCGTAGTAAAAAAACACAAAAAGTGTAGCTTCAAGGGTAAGGTCTTCTAAATGAAATGTTCAATCATGATTAAATTAAAAAAAAATTTTATAAAAATTTATTAATTTAATATCAAAAAATATAATAAGATGCTCGACATGATTTACAGATTCCAAGTGGACTTAATCAAGTGAAATTGTATCCGAATTATAATAAAAATGTGATTATTTTGCTATTGTTCTCTTTTTTCTTGTTTTTTTTTTTTTGTATTATTCAGATATAATAATGATAATGATATTGATACTTATGTTGTTACTGATGTTAATACTGATACTGAATTGTTGTTCATTTTATTTTTTTTTGTTTAAAAAAAAAACTTGTGATGATGACTCATACCCAACCACCACAATCTTATTATTAAGAGTATACAATACGAGGTGTATCTAATCTATTTTATATTCCCTTCATTTATTTTTTTTTTTTTGAAAAATTTTCATTTATTGAAATTATAATTTTCTTTTCCTTTATAAGTGTGCATCAAATATATTTATGTATATATATGTACATATATATGTATGTACATATGTAAGTATTTATTCGAGATGTTCTTTTCAGATAAAATCTCCAACACTCTATTATTTTATATGTTTTACTACTTTATTTTCTGTGTTTTTATAATTTCTATAGTTAAAGTTGCAATTATCACCCTCCGGTTTAATCTTCCCCCACTTTACAGATTTAGTTTCAAAATAGAATTGAAAAACTGTGTTTCCCAATTGAATATCCTATACTAATATTATAAAACTTAATACAATAGCAAAAATTTACCCCATTTATTTATCTGTTTAAAAATTGTATCTATAAATGTAGGTATATAATATGTTTTAAGAATTTATGTGAATTTCATTACATGTGTATATGTACTCATATATATAGAAATCTATATATAAGTACATAATGTATTGTACATATTTTATTATTTTATAAAATTTATGACATACAGATTATTCCAATATATAGATTTGTAAGTGAAATCGATAAAGGGTATATTTTTAATACCATATAAATACTTTCTTCCATTACGCAAGCATATTTATCTTTAATCATATATATATATATAGGTATATAAATAGATAAAAATATTTTATAGATAACGAGGAAGAGTGTAGTAGAGTAGACTGTGTCAACTCTGGGATACCCGTATGACCGTAACATATACATTATATCATCCGGTTAATTAATTTTGGCAAAATTTCAAACATTCAGCTTTATTAGGTGTAGAGTAATGCTCATATAAAAGAAGGAGTTGTATGGCAGCTACTCGAACCCTTTGCAGTAGACCAACCAAATTTTGTAGTAACTTTGGCCATTACACTAAACTATTTTTGGCAAAATTTCAGACACCCAGCTTCATTTGGTGTAGTGTAATCCTCATATAAAAGAAGGAGTTGTATGGCAGCTACTCGAACCCTCAGCAGTAGACCAACTAAATTTTGCAGTTACTTTGGCCATACACTAAACTATTTTTTGCAAAATTTCAGACACCCAGCTTCATCAGGTGTAGTGTAAAGCTCATATAAAAGAAGGAGTTGTATGGCAGCTACTCGAACCCTCTGCAGTAGACCAACCAAATTTTGCAGTAACTTTGGCCATTATACTAAACTACTTTTGGCAAAATTTCAGACACGCAGCTTCCATAGGTATAGAGTAATGCTCATATAAAATTAGAAGTTGTATGGCAGGTACTCGAACCCGTGGACCAAAATGGCTGAATTTAAAACTCGATTCCGTTTTTTGCATTAAAACGAATTTGTGAAAATTTCATAATCCTAGCTCCTTTACTTTTTGAGCTATCGTGATGACGGACGGACGGACGGACGGACTGACGGACGGACGGACGGACACACGGACGGACGGACGGACACACATAGCTAAATCGATTTATTTTTCGATTCTGGTCCGATCCATACACTTGAGTCTATATCTACCCCCCCTCCTTCTCTGCGTCACAAACGTAATGGCAAATTTATTATACCCTTGGACTATATAGTCATACGGGTATAAAAATATTTTATAACATCTTCTTTAATATTGAAGTATAATACCTATGTATGAAATAGTAAATGGAAAAAATATACAATGTATTTATATAATTTGTATGTACATATGTACAGACATATAAAAATGGAATAAAAGATACAAAAAAAATCAATATAGATTTCTAGTGAAATCAATAAAAAAAATTACAAAAATAAAATGAAATAAAAATGGAACTCTTCAAAATGTATCTTTTGTTTGAAGTGCCAATAAATTTATTTGAAGAATAGCCAGTCAGAGTCAGAATGACTACGTTAGCAATTTTTTTTTAATTTTTTTTTTTATTTTAGTGGTATGAAATAAAATCTTGTTCACTTACGCAAATTTATATATGTATTACATATTATGTAACTAATTGATTATATATATATTATGTGCATTAAATAAACAGTGGCGCCATTTTAATTGAAGAAAAAATTATTAATAAATTATTTTGTAAACTGTTTTTATTATTTTAAGGTACTTTTGTTTTATATATACTATAAGTGTGCCCACCGCTCGAAATTCGATTCAGATCAGTTCTATTAAATTATCTAATAGAACTTTGGACGCCCTGTTTTTACTTGAATGTCTAATTAAATGGGAGGATTTCTAAAAATCATCTCAGATTTCAGAAAATTTAAGCGAACAGGACAAAACTGTACATTGTATCAAATTTCAAGTTTCTATTTTTATAAATATCGAAAATATGCTTACTAGGTCTAAGGAGACGTCTGATAAGTACCCAAACCATCACTTCAATTTATTTTAAAATTCTAGAGCATAATCAAAACTATACAGAACTACCTTGTATCAAATTTCAAATTTTTAGCATTATTGATTTCGAAAATATGCTTCTTAGATCTTGAAAGGTAGCCGAACGAACACACTCCAATGGGACATTTAGGGCCATACAACACTCCCAAATTCTAGGGACATAAAGCGAATAGAATGGAACACTCTTGTACCAAAATTTAATGTTTCTATCTCTATTAGTTTCGGAATTATGCTCGTTTGGCCTTAGTTCCCATCTTTAGTTTTCATCATTAGTTACCTACAGTATAAATTTTTTTGTAGTTATAAAACACTGAAACCAAACTGACATATATAATTTATGTAACTATAAAATATGTATGTATGTATGTTTGTATCCACAAGTTATTATACGGAAACAATAAATGTTATATTACATACTTAAATATAGTAAAATTAGATTAAAAAAAAAAATGTACTAAAAATTTTTACCTCATCTTTGCCCTTCACAACGCACATTTTTACATCATCTTCGGGCGATGACCAAACTAAGCGTTGTTGCTCCGTTAAATCATGTATACTTAAATTGAATACAACATTTCTGAAAGAGAAAAAAGGAAAGATTTTAATAACAATAAAAATATGTGTATACATAAATGTATATATATATATAATAAAACAAAATATGTAGTAAGAAAATAATAATATTTTTTTGTTTTTACATATTGATAATTTTATTCTTCCTGTCTTTTTTTTTGAATAAAATGGTAAATATAAAATAAACAAAAAAGAGAGAGAAAATCAAAGTAAAAGAGAAAGAAAATCAAAACAATAAAAAAGAAGCAAAAAAAAAAAATTTGAATCAAAATAAAAACTGAAGTTAAGAAAGTGGAAAAGAATAAAAGAATAAAAAAAATATAAAAGATTCATTCAAGTAAACAATAACGCAAAAATAAAAAATTTTGAAATATTTGCAAATCTTTTATTACAACTTCGAATCGCAAAAAAACTGATGTCTATAATTCATTCAAAATTTATATTCTTTAACATCCCCCTCAAAAAAACAAAGAAAAATTCTATTAAATTTAAGTAGGGAATTTTACCAAAGAAAGCAACCAATAATAATAAAAATCTAATAAATAATAATATTTATAAATATTTCCATCTAAATTCAAAATTAAATATTTTCTATCCCTTAATTTTTGGCGGTTTTTTTTTTTGATAAAATCTAAAATTTTATTTGAAATTTAAAGAAATGTTATAACATCTTTCCCAAACATTTTTAAATGCCAATCCTGGGTGCCCCATGGAGTGTTTATTGAATATGGGAGCCCCATGGAAATAATTGAACATTTAACGAAGTGAAAACGTGGGTTAACTCGTTTTTTCTTAACGATTAAATTTTTTCAATTGAAATTTGAATCCTTTATTAAAATTTAAAATTTTGATAGTCCTTGATAGTCCTTGAAAATTAAAGGACTCTAATGGCATATAATTTATGAATAGAAAGAATTTTAAATAGATTTGATTATAAATAGTTTAAATAATACTGCAGGAGCTGATATAATTATTATTTATATACTTATATTAATTATATATTAAAAATGAAGGTATCTATTACCACTATTTATTAATTTATGTACGATCCCCTCCCACTTAAGAGAGACTCAGAATCAAAGTGGCCTAACTACAAAAAAAAAGTCACAAGTGTTAGGTCACCCTTTCCAATATAGCCTTTATACAGTCCAATTTATATCTAATTTTTATTTGGGAACCCTCTATAAAATGATAAGAACACTTTTATTTTGAGCCTTTCAAAATGTGATAAGCGAGTGAATTAGCCTTTTATTTCAACTATATTAGTTTTATATTATGATATAAACAATTTCAACATTTAAAATGGTTGTACTATTTTCTTTCACCAATTATAAATTATTCTTAAATTCTGGACCTAATATTAAGCAAAAATCTATTCTATTTTTTTATTTCATTGTCTTACAATCACACTCTTTTGCAGTATCTATATTAGAATTGATGGCATTATTATTTTTTTTATAATACTTAATTATAACTAAGAAAGGTAATAAAACCCATGCTTATATTTTTATTATTTAAAGATTAAAACTATGAAAATTAAAATTTAATGTTTCTAAAAGCTCATTTTCTTAAAAAAGAAAATTTAAAAACATTTTCATGAGCAACAATGCCTCTAGGCTCTTACCAGTGTTATGAAATAAATATGGACTAAATAAAGTGACCATCTTATAAAATTTTAAATTTTTGAATAAACAATTTTAAAAAATGGGCAATATAAATACACCCTGTCCCTCCTTGCGTCCTTCTCATGTTTACAAAATTTTTACATAAGGAGTGAAGCTTAATTGTAAGCACTGAAACAAAAGCTTAATTTCATGAAAGAACTTTTTTCTGCGTAGTCTGAACATGTTTTAGAGGTACAGCTCCCAAAAGTTTGGAAAAGCCTTATTTTTAAATTGTTACAACAAAAGTTCTATTAGGTTAATTTAAAATCTTAAAACGCCAAACGATACCTGTTTTTATAAGTTTTATAAATATATACGTAACAAATAAAATATGACACGAATGTATTAGGTTGTCATACCATATATATGATATTACAGATATAGAAGGACTTTTCAAGAATGGTTGGCATCAAATGGATGTGATTAATATTTGTGTGTAACTAAATTTATTTATAATAAATTATAAAAAAAAGGAAATTATAAAAAGTTTGGTCACCTCAATATAATAAAAGGAAAATATTAGGCATCACTATATATTTTTAAAATGTTTTTTATACATACATACATCTTTATATATAATGTAATACATAAAAAATAATTCAAAAAACAAGAACATGACGACAAAAAAACTTTTTTTTTAGTATTTAAAACATTTTCCACCTCCGCTAAATAAACTTAATAATCCCTAAAAATCCAGGTTATTAGAAAAATGATTTAAATATAAAAAAAAAAAAAAAACAAAAAAAAAAAAAATAATAATAATAAAAAATTAAATGAAAATATGATCCTTTTTCTTCATGACCTTCACTATTACCAAACGAGAAAGAAGTGAATTAATTTTTTATTTTTATTAATAAAAAGCTCTTCCCCTCTCTTCTTCTACTCTCTCTTTCTTCAATACTGCTCCTCGTCATAACGTTACAGTAAGTCTTGTGAGAAAAATAGAAAATGATAAAGAGACAACGTGGCTTAAATATTTTTTTATTATGGGAGAAAAAAAAAACAACAACACGAATAATAAAAAATAATGGACAAAAAGTGAGTAGTACTGATTCTAAGTTAGATGATTTTCTTATTTAAAAAAAAAATAGATTGAACATAAAAAAATAAATTCTCATTTTATTTTCTTTAATTTTTTTTTTTTTTATTAGTATTTAATAATTCTTTTTAATACGATAAAGATGTTTAAATAAAGGTGTGGTAAATTATATATATATATATATTTTGTGTTATTCTGAGGTGAATTATTATATTTTGTCTTATTTTTACCAACAATTTAATAGAATTTATTAATTTCTTTCAGGTTAGAAGTGCGAATAATCTTAAGAAGAAGAACATAACGGTGAAAGATAACGAAAAATATGACAGTCGAAATAGAATAAGAGGTGGGACGAACCTAGATTAAGAGAGATTTTATTTTGTGTATTATCATTGTCACAATTCAATGCATCCGATTATTAACTGTATATAAATCAAAAAAAAATTTTAAATCTGATACTTGTAACTTGATATCATAAGTTAATATAAGTTAAGTACATAAGAATAACTGTAAGAGTTTTTAAAAGCAAACAATTGTAAAACATTTTTTTTTTTATATAGGTATACATAAGATTTAAATAGAAAATTGAATTTATAGAATAGCCAAAGGTTTTTTATAAGAAATATTATTTTGTAAAGAATTCTTGTTCAAAGAATCGAGGGACATTTCTTTTCAATTTTAAAGAAACCCTATTTTGATTGAAAAGGGATGTGTTTAGAAAGATCTTATTGAGAAATATAATGTTAAAGTTTTAAATTTATCATTTTATCTTTAAAATATTAAATTGAGATATTTCGTTAAAGACTGTCTATACCATAGGTACATGTTGGAACAGTTGGAACAGGGGATCGATCATATTATATTCGTGTTATAAGAATTGATCTTAATGAATTCCACATGCAATTTAAATATGAGATGGTACAAGGCCTTATAACATGTAGAAAAGGCTTAAATTTTCATTAGATGTAATTCTATTTTTGTTTATATTGTAATATTTTGTATTTGCGTTATATGGTATTCTATATCTGTGAGTTATATTATTCAATTAAATTATTTGTTTATATTGTTATATTAATGTTTTTTTTTTATTAAAGAAATATAATTATATTAATTATTGATTAAACCATTAATTTGAATCCAATGGCGAATGGTAGCTGAGTCGAGTCGAAAACCTGTGAAGTTTTTTCACTTTCACTTGGATTCGAACTCGGGTCTTTCTAATGTAAGCTCGCCACTCTAACTGTTTGCCGGTGGTTCCGATTTTACAAACATAATAATTAATAAAAACATCAATAGTTCATTTCGTGCTTAAAAAACAAACTTTAAGATAGCGTCTTTAAATCAAATGAACAATTTGTCATATTTAAAATTTTGATTAAAACATACAATTAACTTTTTTTGAACATTCAAATAAATATTAAAATTGTTAAAATTTCGAATTTTTTTTAATTTTGATCTTCTTTTAAATGATATTGTATGCTAAAAATTATTAGAATTATAGTTTTTCTTGATTAATTCCCAAACTTATGAAAATAAAATTGGAGGACTTTCTGTTTTAATAGTGCAATTAAATAATCTACAATTTTACCGGATTTAACCTCATAATTCTCAAATCTAACCTTTTATTAAACTTTTTAAAGACATGAAATATTAAACCAATTCAATAGGAATGAATATTTACTTTTGTCATTCAAAAAACTTAAGTTTGTAATTAAACACTATCAACATTATTAAACGTTAGATTTTATTTTAATAAATAAGTACTTAAAACTTTTAAGTAAATTTTGTTAAGTCAAAGACAAGAGAATATCTGATTTAATATATTATGTATTATAAATCTATATTTGGATTTAAAATATATATATATGTGTATTAAATATAGTTATAGTTATAAATGAATTTATATATAAAGTATTAAAATTATTTATGAACTTACAAATACAAATTTTCAATGAACAATAAATATTTTAAATTTAGAACATCTTTCTTTTATAGAAGTATAGACTATTTTTAATTCTCTGCTTATAAGAATATATATTTTCTAACATAGGTCTTGTAGAATTTTATTTAAAATTTGTAGTATTTAGGTGCGGGGTTATTTTTCCAGTAGAACAATGTGCAGATATAATTCAAAAATACTTCGCTAAAACTTTTGGATGTAAATTGTAAAGTTTTTTTTAATTGATTCTTATAACTCACAGGAGATTTTCGTAAAATTTCCTATAAATTAAAAAAAATCTAACAAAATTTGATTAGGAGTTTGTCTAGGCAATGTAATACTACTAGCTTACTGATGAATCCAGTAGTTTGACAGGACGAAACCGGAAACACTTCTAAAAAAATTAAATTAAATATTTAATCAAAATATAATATGTATATATTTATATATATATATATTTATTTTATTTCGTTATTTACTTAAAAAATTAAATTAAGAGTTTAGTGGAAAATAATCGAAAAAATATATTAAAAGGGTAAAAATTAAATAACTGAAGTAAATAAAAAGGATGTATATATTAATTTATATAATTATGTACTAGATATTATATGATAATATATTTTAATTTAATATTCTTAGATAAAATTATATATAACCTTCCGAAATAAACTCCAAATATGGTAGTCAATACATTTTTTATCCTTCAATTAAAAAATTGCAAATTTTCCCCATAAATGAATAATATTTATTTTCCAAGGAAAGCTTTTATGGTAAAAGGTAAATCTATTGAGCTTAATTTTTTCCAAATAAAAAACAAATATACAGTTGGAAACAAAATATTATTTGCATAAATTTATATACAAAAAAATGAAGTATTAAAAATTGTAAGGTTCTAGAATTTAATCTGAAACTAAGTGGATTTACTAATAAAATTGGTTTGAACTGATAAAATTAGAACTAAATTAATTATTAAAGTGTTAAGTCTTCGGAGTTATCTAAGAAAAGTAAATCTAACTTTAAATTGAATTTTTTAGACAACCAAATCAAATTTGTTTAATTATTATAGCCTTACATGAGTTTTTAACCCACATTCACACAAGAATATTAAGAGTAGTATAACTAAATTTTATTATTTTAAAATGTAAATGTATTTTTTTTGTCCCCAACTGTATTTGTATCTATATAATATCTTTATTATAATATAAATTAGTATTGAAATTTATATTGAAAAAAATTTGTTATTGCAAATAAAAAAAAAAGATTTTCAGAAATACGTCAATCAAAAAATAAAATTGATTATATAAATCAATTTTTTAATTTGCTGATCGATTAATATTTTAACTATAATTGAGAGATAAAAAAATTAATTCTAAGAATATTGAAATAAATTATATTTTTTAACAAAATATTTTTTTTATGAACTATAATTATATGAAATATACCGTGGGAGACATTTTATTACGGACACTTTACATATTTTATTAAGATAAAGAGTTTATTTTTTCAAAATTCAAGGACCAGTAAAAATTTCGACTTAATTTAAAATTCTTATCTAATTTGATTTTTTGAAGTAAACCTTTTTATTAAAAATTTATAAAGCTCAAGAAATTAGTTGTAAAAAACAAAAAATATTAAAAAATTAATTTCTACAGGGTTTTTGAAGGATATTTGAAATTCCTTGAACATTAAAATTAAATTTATTAATAATTATTATAATAGCAGATTAATATTAATGATTAATAATAAATCAATGCATAACACTAATGGAAACTCCAGAGGTAAATTTGGATTCAATGATATGTTCGATGGCATATTGGTTTTGAAAATCTCGACATCTCATTCTAAAGAATGCGGCTTCGAATTCCCGTAAAAATGTATAAAACTTTTTTCTGTTTTCATTTTGATTCTACTACAGTCTACCATTTGTCAATTGGGTTCCAATTAAGGGCATAACAAATAATTTATTAATATTTCTTATCAGTATTGAAAAATACAAATATAAACAAATAATTGGATTAAATAATATAACTCACAGATACAGTAATAACTTATAGCTTTAATATAAAATTATTATACAATCAAAAACAAAGATTTGAACTAAAGTGCAATTTCCTGTGCAATTTATATATACAAAATTCAATCAATCACATTTTTAAAGTTTTCCAGTACCTCACTTCTTGTTCAAATATAGACCTATATAGTGTATACAGGGCTTCACAGCCTAGAAATTTAACACTTAGAACATTAAAAAATAAAAACTACTCGTATCACTTAGTAATCAGTTTTTGATTTGCATAATAATTATTTAGCTTATACTTTGCTTGTATTGATAATAAATAGATTTTTATAAATAAAAACATATTGAAATTATTAAAAAAAACATACTATCCATAAAATTAATTAACTTTCTTAAATCTTCGAAAAACCCGAACCTTTGTGACTTAAAAGTTAACATATTTAAAAAATGAATACAGAACCATTTTTTAGTAATTTGTGATGACTTGGATTTATTTTATAATATATATTGTATTCCTTATATGTATATAAATAACATTAGAACCTTACAATTTTAAATTACATCTCAAGATATATATAAATAATGATGAAAATTCAAATATATATTTTTTTTTTATTTTTAAATTAAATTTAATAAATTTGTATTAGAAAAAAAAAAAAACCCCATTATGAAAAATCATCATTTGAACAAAAATAATATTTCAACTCGTATATGAATTTGGTTTTTTGCTTTTTTTTAATCAACCATCTGATGAATGTGTTTTCGAAAATGATTTATTGAATATTATACTTGCGAAATCATACTTTTTTAATATAATATGTATTTATTGATTTTTCTTTAAAACGTTCAAACCAAGTTCAATAATAAAATATCTACACGCTATACAGAGTTAAATATAAATCTTGAGAAATTGGAATAATATTTCTTTTGCCATTACTTGTAATAATTTAAATATGCTGCACTTGTATATGAAAAGAAAGAATAAAACAAAAGAATCTTGTTAACATGTTCAAATTTTTTCATACATTAATAAAAAAAATTTTACAAAAATTTTCATTTTAAGAAAATTTTTAAGTAAAAATATTTTTTAAGAAGTTAAAAAAAAAAAAAAATTAAAACTTAAATACTTTTTATTTTGCACATATGAACTATAAACATGTGCTGAATATTATACTTTAGTGGAGTACATGTATGAATATTATTTTCCTCAGAAATATAGTAGGTGTAATAAATATGAAGTCACTTTCAACCAAGATTTCCAAATTCGGAAGAAGAAATACAACACATGATTATCCACATCTATTTGAATTTTTAGGATGGAGTGACACGCACGGCAAATAGCGAGTTAGTCGGTCATTTACCATCTAATGGATTCTATAAAAAAAAATGCAGAAGAACCATACAATATATCTTAATAAAATCCCCTCAAATGTTTCTTTTATTCAATAACATAATCCATAATTTGCGATTCCTATTCCATAAGCTTTCCTTGCCAATCCAGATCTCTAAAACCAAATGGTATATGTGTGTAATTCATGTTTATTCTAAAGTTTGGTTTGGAAAAAAGGGTACTTTTGATTGGTCAGAGTTCAAAGAAGCTTCGCAAAATTATACTGGGTGCCTTTAGATACTTGTTTAGAACCTAGTGAATTTCCTTTCAGTGAGGATTAGTAAATGATATTTATGTATATTTATTTGGATTGACCATTGTCCGGATCTTAGCCCAACATCCTTTCTTTTGATGATCAAGTGTACGAGCTGTTAAAGAAACAGGGTGTCGAAAGAAAAGTATAATACAGAATTTTACTCTGTTTAATCACAAAATCTCTTAATAATTAAAATTGTTTATGGAAATTTATTAAATTATTTTGAGCTTAATTTTCATGTTACAAAGCTGAAAAAGATATGTTTGGAAAATGTTGAACTTAGTATAGGTTTAAATTAATGGTATAAACATTAAGCATAACGGCTGAGCGGCACAGTGGTTGAGTGCCAACCTTTCGTGCAAAAGGCCTGTGTTCGAATGAAAAAAACTTTTCTGGTTTTCAACTCGACTCAGCTACCATTCGCACAAATATTTAATTGAATAATATAACTCACAGATATAGAATACCATATAACTAACTCAAATACAAAATATTATAATATAAACCAAAATTGTCTCTTTTGAAAATCTAGGATTAGTACTATCTCATGTTTAAATTATATGTGGAATTTAAACCCCCTGTTTCAACATGTACCTTTGGTATAGACATGCATATTAGTCTGACAGTTGAACAGTTAACGCTTATTTAAAAAAAAGTATACACAAAAATTAAACTATCTAATATTTTTTTACACTCACTGTATTTTACATGTATGATTATTACAAAATGTGGTAAAAGAAGAAAGAAACCCTAAAACTGTGAATTATTAAGATATACATATATTATATGTATATTTACATTTGAAAATGCTCATTTATTCACTACTCACTAGATATTTAAAACAATTATACATTCTTATATATTTTGTTTTTATTTTTGAAAATATAATATCAAAAAGAATGTTGTAAAGTTGATCTTGACAAATACATATTAATATGCATTTTAAAAATTACTCTGAAATGTTTATATTTATAAATTATAATATTTATATTTTAATTCTATATATATATATATATACAAAAAAAAAAAAAAAAAAAACAAAAATCTAAATATTAAACAGACAATTCCTTATTTTGAAAATTCCTCTAAGTTTTAAAGTCAAGTACAAAATCTGTAAATTCCTTGGATTTATTTGTCATCTGTCAAGTTCTATTTTAACATTTGTTTATTCTTTTTTCTTTTTTCTCACTCTCTCTCTCTCTCTCTACATCCTTTTCTATGGAGTCTCCTCTCATCCCTCACTCTCGTTATCTAATTTTTTTTTTTACTTCATACTTCATTCATTTTCTATTTATTTGCAAATTTTTTCTTTTGCTCTTTTTTTCATTTCAAAAAAAAAACTTTCGAGAGAAACATGAAGAAAAAAAAAAAAAGAGAAGAAAAGAAAAGAAAAGAAATAAAATTGATGAATACCGAACTGGAAAAAATCATTCACAATTTTCACAAAACAAAAAATCCTTCAACAACAATTCACAAAATAACAAAACGAAAAATAAAATTCACAATCACAATATCTTCTCCTATATATGTATATATATATATATATGTATATTAAAACATTTAGAATTGAAAGAATCGTTCAAGAATCGTTTAAAAAAAAAAGAAAAGAAACCAATAAAATACACCATAATGAAAATACAATATATATTTTTCATTTCATAATATGCATTATGTACAAATATACATATCTATAAATACATACAATACACATATAAGGAATACTTAAATATATAAATAAGAGTGTTATAAATGTTAAGTATAATATGAAAAAAAAAAAAAAAACATTTAAAATTCCAAACATCTCTTAATCATTTTTTTGTACCCAATGATGTTCCCAATGTTTCAATAGTGTACGTTTTTCATATTTTGAATTTTCCAATGTGCTTTTTTCCTATTCACAATTCAAAAATTCCAATAGTATTATTAATGTTTTTTTTTTTGTTCTTTTATTTTAGTTTTTTTTCTTTTTCTTTGCTTTTCTTTTGTTGTTTAAGAAAAGAAAATCTGGATGAAACATTGAAAAAAAAAATGGAAAAATAAAAAAATAAAAAAAAATCTCTTAACAAATCTTTTCTTTTGTACAAAAAACGATAAGTAACACCAGCTTCTAAATAGTATAACTACAAATATATATATATATGTGTGCATAAATATATTCATGAATTGCGTTGCGTTTCATCTCGAATTTCAGTTCAGAATAACTTTATTCAAAAACGAGGAAGAGTGTAGTAGAGTAGATTGTGTTAACTCTGGGATACCCGTATGACCGTAATGTAAACATTATATCATCCGGTTAATTACTTTTGCCAAAATTTCAAAAATACAGCTTTATTAAGTGTAGTGTAATACTCATATAAAAGAAGGAGTTGTATGGCAGCTACTCGAACCCTCTGCAGTATACCAACCAAATTTTGCTGTAACTTTGGCCATTACACTAAACTATTTTTGGCAAAATTTCAGACACCCAGCTTCATTAGGTGGAGAGTAATGCTCATATAAAATAAGAAGTTGTATGGCAGTTACTCGAACCCTTTGCAGTAGACCAACCAAATTTTGCAGAAACTTTGGCCATAAAACTAAACTACTTTTGCCAAAATTTCAGACACGTAGCTGTAATAGGTACAGAGAAATACTCATATAAAAAAGGAAGTTGTATGGCAGCTACCCAAACCCATGGACCAAAATGGCTGGATTTAAATAGCGATGACGGCTATTGAAAAAAAACGAATTTGCGAAAATTTCAAAATCCTAGCTCCTTTAGTTTTTGAGTTATCGTGATGACGGACAGACGAACGGACATACATAGCTAAATCGATTTATTTTTCGATTCTGATCCGATCCATATACATGAGTCTATATCCTCCTCTCCTTCTCTGCGTCAAAAACGTAATGGCAAATTTATTATACCCTTTGACTATATAGTCATACGGGTATAAACAACAATATTCAACTTGAATTGAAAATGAAACGTATTAATCAGTTCAATTAGAGATTTTTAGTTTAGTGAGTTAAAACACACATTATATATACATATATATATATATATATATGTGTACATAGTAAAGAATAAGTAGCAATACTGATATATTATATTTAGGGAGAGTATATGGGTTCTATAAAATGTCTGCAATATAAGTATACTTTTTAAAAAGATTTCTTTTGATTTTATAATTTATTATTTTTCAAGGAATATTCAAAAAAAAAAAAAATAAAAATAAATAAAAAAACAATGGACGTAAAATGAATACGTGGAAAAATAAAATGAAATTTTAATATACTGGAAAATTGATGAAAAAAAAACGAAACGAAACACTTTGAAATTATGAAACTTTCAAGAGTTTTTGAAAAAAAATAAGAAAAAAAAATCAACTACAAGAATTTTCCTTACATATTTAATTTTCGCTTTTCCCTTGAAATATTGATTTTCCAATTACAAGCAATAAAAATAAAAAAAAACAATAAAAAATAAAAAAAATCCAGACAAGAATAAATTAATCATCTTGTGTATCATAAAAACGAAGAAAGAAAAGAGTCAACTTTTTTTTTTTTAAGGATAAGTATATATAGAATGATTTACGAGGTAACTACTGTTTGTGTTGAAATGAGTAAGAAGGATTTTGTACAGTAGTAAAGGACTCTTGTAGTAACGGAATGTTCCAAGGACTCTGATAGTAGAGGAATTACATGGACTGTTGTAGTAAAGGAATGTTCCAAGGACTCTTGTAGCTGAGGAACTGCAAGGTCAAGCACTACTGATACTATAAAATAAGAGTTGAAATGAATTCAAACTTTGAAAATATTATATAGCAATTTATATTCAATGCACATTTTCAAAATAATTCTATTATGTGTCTTTTAAAAATTTTTTCTTTTTTTTTGAATTTCGTAATTTTGGTAAAAAATTTCTAAAAAAAAAAAAAATCAAGTTATTAACAAAAATAGAAGATAAATTTTATTTAACAGCAAATACAGTTATTTGATGGAATATTTTAAATTTAAAGAAAAAGAACGAAAGAACGAATTAAAACACTTTCAAATATTTAATTTTGAGATATAATTTAGAATCCCTTTATTTAATTTCGCGGATTCTTTGAAGCCAATCTTATATTTCAAATGTTGCATCCTTATAAGTAAGAAAAGTCATATAGAAGTATCTAAGAAAGTTATAATGTACATATGCTTTCAAGAAAAATTGTGATCTTACATTATCTATTTTTCAATAAGTGTGAAGTTCTAAAATTTGGTTTTTCGAAAATCTTGTTTCAGAAAATCTCTTCTTTGAAAATCTGGTTTTAGAAAATTTCTTTTGTTTTTACATTCTGTTAAAGTCTTATAATTTGGATTTTGCAATTCTGAAATCCTTAAAAACAAGCTTTTTAAAAAAAAAACAAGATTCTTTCATAAAAAACTAGATTTTTTAATAGAATTTAAAAAAAAGAGGTAATGGATTCCTCCCTACTATAAGTAGTATACCTTCATTAGTTTTCTCTGCAGTTAAGAAATTTCATTGAAAGTTATTAGACCTGAAATTTATAACATTTAAAGTTATTAGACCTGTATCCTTGGTGATTGATTTGTCCAGATTTTGTATTTTGACCCCGAAATCATCTTTTGACTTTATGATCAATGATCATACCTAAATTTGTAAATCGGAACCATACTCATGCCGTCAAAACTTAGGTACCAAAACTAGTTTTTAATTCTGCATTGGATTCGCAATCAATCGCTCATTCCAGAGATTATATACAAAATGGACATCCGAACAAGATGTCACTTGATTTAAGTAGTTTCTGTGGGGAAAAGTTTAATTAAATTAAAACTTTTACACTGAAACTAATATGAATAAAACTAAATAAAGTTGGATAAGTGATAGGACACAAATTTAAAAGAATTGGAAAAAGATAAAAATATATTCTAAGGTTCCTTCAAATTTTGTCAATCAATTTCAGGAAACTGGATCAGTGTGATTAAAGAAAACTGATACCCACACCAATTTCAAGTTTTTGACCTTTTAAAAAGAATCACCATCCTACTGAAACTAAAATTTAACCAAATCTACAGTTAGGGAAATAAAAAAATATCGACCTCCTCATTCATTGATCATAAAATACTTTACTATGTCCTAACTCTAGAAATATAACTGTAGAGATCTGAAGAAACTATAAATGGAGGCTCCATTTAAAATCGTTCCAAATTAATCAATTTTATTGAACAACAACAACATATTCTTTATTGCTACTTCTCGAATAACCCTTTTTTTTTGGAAGAAATTCCAATGAATAAATATGCTATAATAAATTTTTTTTTCTATTCTTTTGTTATGATTATATTATTTATTGATATTATCATTAGTTGTCTTTATTCAGGACCTTGGATTTTCCACTTTTTGTTTTTTTTTTTTTTAAATAATAAACGCGAAAATTTTACAAATGCAAAGAAGGATTTTGTACGACCCAACCAGATAAAAAAAACAACAACTCAACGAAGAACCGACACGCAAAGAAATGAAGATAAAGTGGTTATTAAGTGAAAATTGAAGTGAATCGAATAGAAAATAAAGAATCAATATTAATAGAAAACGAAATCATCATTATTTAAAATAAATTAACATATATATATATAGAAATGTATATATATAATGTAAAATTTTTATATATGTATATAGTAACTTTGTGCATAAATAAAAGAAAATGTATGTGTTGTGGTCAGGTTTCGGATTGATTGAATAATTTTTACACAGTTTTCAGAAAAAAATTTAATATCCGTTATAAGAGGAATGTTTTTTAATGGAAGGGATAAGAAAATTTTATTTTTTATGATCGGATTATTGAAAATGGAAAATTATTTTTAAGAATTTTCAATTATGTTATATTGAAATTTAATTTTATAAATATGTATTTTTTATTTGGAAATTTTAATTATATATTTTTAAAGTTCGAACATTCTGGAATATTCTACATAAAAAGTAGTAAATGGTTAATAGATCAAAGGTTATACCAATAATTAATAAGATGTCCTATGACGTATTTAATTATAAAGATTTTGGAAAATTATTGAAAAGTTTGAAAATTTTCAATTATATTTGAACAAAGTACTATTTAGTTTTGTATCTTATCCGAAAATTAAATTTAAAAAACTAAATATTCTAATTGTTCAGCTGTTAGGCTGTTAACTGTTACCACACCCGCACCATATGACACCATATAACAAGAAGGAAGGTATCGAACATAAAATTCAACGTACGATTGCTATGTGAGACATTGGATAATTACAAGCAGAATGTATTGGATTTCAATTAATACAATTATAATTGTTATATCTTGTATACATTGATATTAAAGTTAGAAGTTTTTTTTTAATATCTGTGAGTTATAATAGTAAATACAAATTATTTGTTTAAAATTTGTATTAACACTCCAAATATTGTGCGACTGGGATATAAAATTTTACTTGATTGTGATAACAGTTAGTTATTTGTGTCTAACCGTTTTGAATTGATTAAATTATCTTATGTTTCGAAATAGGGCTCTTAAAATCAGTGAAGAAGTATTAGCCTAATTACTCAGGATATTCTATATCTCTTGAAAAATTTGTTCCATCTTTAAGTATTCTTTCAAAGATTATTGGATAGGGTAATTTTCAAATTTCAGATAATATCAGCGTTGTTTTACATTATGGCTTTTTAATTTTTTAAGGATTTACCGTTATTTTTCTTGCAGCACTATTTATTTGATTGAAATAAAATTAGTATATGTAATGCTGTAATAATGCTGTGATACTGCCCTGATTTACAACTTCTACTTAAAAAAGACTATAAATCTAAGTATTATTTCGTCTTTTTTGACTCAAGTTTTTCTATGTTTTACTTGTCTTGACTCTTGGTATGCTTGGGTCTTCAATTTCTTAAAAAGTGCCGTATAGCTTATATCTACCTAAAAATTTTTCAGGCGCACCTTGAAAGCATGCGATATTCTCATATTTATTTGACATTATTTTAATTAACTGTATATATATATATATATATATATATCATTTATCACTTTAGATATTTAATTTGAATATTAATTTATGTTATTCAATTTATTCGTTAATATTTTTGCTATTAACTAACTATCAGACCCCTATATTCTTCAATATGTAACAAAATATTTTGCAGCTATATTTAGTTGTAATAATAATATTTTTAAATTAGTTACCCTATTATAAATAATTAATTTTTAATAAGTTTAAATTATGTCAAATTTACAAATGAAAGTAAATTTTTTAACATTCACTTTCAGTTTAATAATTTCTGAATAAATAAATCATAATTAGAATAGAAATTTTTGACATAATATATGAAGGATTTTGTTGGATACATTCATTTGAAACCACATTTAAATTGTATCAACTTTCAAAGAATTATTTTTTTTTGAATATAAATAATAATAAATAATAATAAAAGAAGACATTATGTAAAACCAAGGATTTTTAAAGACATACGTTCGATAACAGCATTTTTAAGTGGAAATTGGCTAGGGGTTTAGTCAGGGGCGAAGGTTTAAATTTTTATGAATATTTTATAATCTGAAAGAACCCATTTCTTACTTTTGACATTAAGCATTAAATTTTAACAAAACTTCAATTTCATATAACGGTTCGTTTAAGAAATGTCAAATTGTTTTTGACATTTTAATAATTTCACCCTTGTTTTTGACTTTTAAATGATTAGCAAAAGTAATTCTTGTATTTGGATTTTAAATGATTTGCAAAAGTATTCTGTCAGTGTCATTTATAATCATTCGAATATAGGGGTTTTCCCAAAATTCTTGATTAGTTGTAACTTTTCTAAGAAGCTACTTACGATTTATGAATGAATATGAAAAATAGAGGTTTATCTTGAGGTTTATGAAATATTTGAAGAGCAGTATCTGGAACAGACGAACAGACAGAAGCAAACCACTAGATAATTAAAAAATTTCAAATTTTTTCTTGAAAATATGCTAAAAATAGAATTTTAATATGAAAAAAAATTTAAATAAATGAAAAAATTAAATAAAATTGGTTTGAATTGTCTCAGTTTCTTTTATAATATCTTTGTTTCCATTTTTCTCATTTGTTTTTTTTACTTTGAGAAAAAAAAAAGATGAATGACGATTGTTTAAAAATAACGAACGCATTCTTCTGCTTTGCGACGTGCGACTTGTTAAAGAGTTTTTTTTTAACTTTTTCTTATGTTTCTCCTTTCTCCTTTTAACTGTAAATAATCCATTTTTCTATATTTCGATTGTATATTTGTGTACATATACATATATTTAAATATATATATATGTACATAATATTTACATATGAAAAATTATTTGAATATAGAAAAAGTATATAAAAAAAACGAATGGGTGGAATTTTTGAATAGTAGATGAGGGATGAATAATAAACGAGAATGGAACCTGATGGAATATTTACTGTGTTCCTTATCATTTAAAAGCGCGCGTTGAGTTTTTCTTGCATTTATTATGACATTTTTTTTATATTTTAATATTTTTTTTTTTTTTGTTTTTTTTTTTATTAAAAAATGAGTTTTCTTCTGGGGAATGAGTTTGAAAGTATTTTGATTTTTTATTTTTTTTTTGCTTTCATTTCTTTGTTCAATTCTTCAAGGAATTTTCATATTTTATAAATTACATTTTCGTATTTTTATTTTTTCTTCTATTTTTTTTTTGTTTTTAATTATGGAAAAACATACAGAACAATAAATGCTGTCGAAATATTCTTGTTTTTTTTTTATTTAATTTAAATATAATTTATGAAAATTATATTACCAGTTATTTTATGTTACAATATGAAGAAAAAATTTTAAAAAAATTTCATTTAATTTTTATTTAAACTTAATTTATAATATTTAAATACATAATATAATTTAATAAAAAACAAAATATTTTTAATTATGAATATTATAATTTATAAGAATTATAACTTTGTATAGTTATTTTGTTTTTCAAAATTGCACATTGAAAGTTAAAAAGTATCATGGTTTTCAATTAGACTTAATTATGTTATATGGGCATTCAAATATCGTAAATAATGAATAATGTCACAAGCATCTAAGCTGCATGTTACAATCAAAATAAATTGAAATGAATTATAAAAGAATTTTATTTGATAGAAATGTTATTATTATTATTATTTGTGGGTGATTAAATTAATTAGAGTTTTTGATAAAGTGATTTGACATTTTAATTATGGATAATCCAATAAGACAAATGACATTTAAATTACCCAATAAACCTTGATTTCGATAAGGAAGTACGATATTGTTTAAGTTGTAAGATTCCGTTAGATTTTATTTAAAGGAAATAACATTGTTTTTAAATAAATTAGAAGGATAATAAAGGAAGTTTTTAAAATCAATTTAAGGGTGTATATATAGAGTTTTTTTGGAATTAGTAGTTAAAATTTTTTAAACGTCAACTTAATTTGTCAGGATTACAAATTTTTCAGTTGACATAAATTTTGAATGTCATTCAAAGCATTTATTTTTCATATAACTGTCAAATTACTCAAAATTTAAAACTTTGCTGCCCTACAAGTTAATTAATCTTTAAAGCCTTGATTGCATTTCTGGAAATAAATCTTAAAGGATTATGAAAATTTAATATAATATTGTAAAATTTATAATGCATATCGTAAATCAGTCAATTAAGAGTGTCAAATGTCATTTCAGAATGTCATAATTTATGACAGATAATGAATGGAATTCGTATTAAACTACTTTTAATATTAAAATCCTGTCAATGATCAAGAAACTTAAAAAATAGAACAGTTTTCGGATATTAAAATATTAATAACTGTAAAAAACGAGATTGCCCATATTTTCTTTCGAATCATAATACACATAACATAATATTAATGTTTCTTTTATGTTTAAATATTTTTGTTTTGTATTTTGTAGCATTTTATAAGTTGTTGTTGTTGTGTTTCTTTTGAGGGAATGATTCATGAAATGAGAATCGTTGATGTGTCTCTTATTTTTTTTTTCTCATTCAATTTTTTTTAGGCATTTTTTTTTTATTATTGTTTTCCTTTTGTTTTTTCTTATATTGTTTTATTTTTTTCTTGTATTTTGTTTTTTTTATACATTTGGAAAAATGACTGGGTGGTGTGAAAATATTTGTGGTCACAAATTATATTATGATAAGGAAATTATAAAAAATATTTAAATTTAAAATAAAAACGAAACAAAAAACAAAAAAAACAGAAAAAGAGCAACAAAACAAAAAAAAAAAAAAAAACAGAAAAAAAATGGTGATATTAAAAAAGTTTTGGTTTCATTTTTTCTCACTTTTTTTTTTGTTTTTTTTTTTTTATTTCGTTCGTATGATTTGAATGCGTGAATGAAATTTTTAATTTATGACAAATGAGAAACGGTTGATTCATCATTATATGGCTTCCCCATCATCATTATGCTGCATATACGTACACATAATAGATATATATATGTTATTATCATCATCATTATTATTATTATTATTATTATCATTATTATTATTATTTGATTGTCATCATCATCATCATCATTCTGCAGAAAGCTTCAAAATAAGTAGAGTAAATGTCAATATGTGATATGTGGAAAAATATATAATGTAATATATTTACAGATATTTATATTTTTCATATTACATTTATTGTATATATATACATATATATATATATAATAAATATGTAACATAATTTACATATACATATATGCAAAGGCATTAAAGTATTTTTTTTTTGAAAATGGTTTGAGAAAAATATAAATGTCATATTAAAAGAAAGGAGTGGAACCTAAAAGATGATTATCAGCTGTAAAAAAACAAAAATTGATAATCAATTTTTTTATATGTTGGTTTTTAAAAATGAAATAATGATTATTTGATGACGTTGATGATGATAATGACTGAAGTGATATAATAAAAAGTAAGTATGTATAGTTATTATTATTGTTTTTTTTTTGCGCTGAATTTGTTTGTTATAATATTATAAGTTAAATTACTTATATGTATATGTATGGATGATATATAATATATATACGTAGGTGTATGTATATAAATTTAGGAAAAATTATAATTGAAAATATTTTAATAATACGATTATGATGGAATGAAATCAAGATATTAAAACAAAAATTCATAATAATGTACAAATATATACATGTGGTTGTAAATAATATTAAAATAAATAAAAATATATTTAACGATATTATTGATGGGTGAATGGTAATATTTCGAAAATATTTTCGCAAAACTTTGTGGTTTTTCGAAATAAAGGATATGGATTATGTATAGCTAGCTATATTTATTGAAATCCTATTTATATTTAAGTATCTAGCTATTTCTTTTTTTGTGTTTTTAGACTCCTTAAAATAATATTAACAAGTAGGTACCTACCTACGATAATTCGACTGGGACAAGTTGTTAAAACTTGAGGAAGCGGTCCTAAGTAAGACGACGACTATATTGTGAGACAATTGTTTCTATGTTGGGAAATTGAATTAGGTATTTGAATTTCAAAAAAGATTATTTAAGAAGCCTTAACGAACACGATACTCCCCTTATTCACAAAAACATTTATTTTTAAATAGTATTTTACTACATAAATTCTATTGGAATCTTAATTATCCGTATTAAGGTATCTTAATTGATTTAAGATTTTACTATTAATTTTGAATTAAAAATAAATCCAGCACACAAAGATCCTAGGAGTAACCTAGGAGATTTTAAATTTTACAGATTAACTTAGTCCTTTCTAATCTAAAAGTTGTTTTTAACTAGTAAAAGAGTCAAATAAAGTCAAAATTAAGTCAAGTAGCTGTTAATGTAAAACTTTAAACGGTATTTTTGTTTTAAAGATATTTGATTTTCAATGTTATCATACAAAGAAACTCATAATTGATTCGTGTCAGGTGAATATTTTTTTTTTATTTCTTTTCTATATAGTTTTCATAAAAAATAAAGGTAATTAATCTTTTCTCACCTTATTTTATTGTTAAATTGTCGTTATTATAAAATGGTGTGAAATTGATTTCAGTTCATTATTTTAGCAGATTTTTATTGTTTCTTTCATAAAAAAATACACGTTATTTATGAATATTTTATATGCGAAGTATAATATATAAGTATGTAGGTATATAAATAAATATTAATGTAATAAAATCATATTATGTGAAGTAAACAAAAAAAAATTATAACAACATCAAATTTATATAATATATTAAAAACTGTTAAAGGGGTCTTCCTTTCTTTATATGAGTATTTAATATACGTATAATTAACAGATTTATGAGCATTTTTTTTTTACAAAAAGGAATTGATTTCAATTTGTAGATACCTACTATACCTACTTTTACCTCAGGTATTGATTGTCATATATTTGATATGCTTATTTTTAAGCTCCATGTTGACACAAATGATTTTAACCTTTGAAGGATATTTTTCATCATTTTGTGTAATTTAAAAATTAATTTGATGATTTAAAATTATTTATTTGAAACTGTGCGACAAAAGGGGTTAAAACCTTTAGGTTATAAATTAAATGAATACTTTTAATAGTTTTATATTGGAATTAGGTATCGGAGTTGTTTTTCTGAAAGGATTGAAATTAATGAAAGTTCCTTTTTATTGACTCGATATTTTAAGTCGTTTAGCTCAAAAATTTTTTAAATTAAATTTACTTAGCCCAGATTAAAAAATCTCAAAATATTTTAGAGCTACATAGATTATCGAAGTTTCTAAAAAAGAATTGTATCTCCAGTTTTTTTTGTCAAACTTTCCATAATTTTTTGGAAAAAGAGTTGCAAAATAATTCAATAATAAATAAAAAAAAGTTAAAATATATAGAAATGCAAATATTTCCTAAAGAATTAAAATAATCATAAAACTTTATTATAAAAATAAAATTCTAGATTAATCGAATTAAATATTTTTCGAAAATTATAAGTATAAGAACTGTAAAGAATTAAAAAAATATTCGCTAAAAATTAAAATAAATAAAAAATATTATTAGCTTAGAAACTTTATTATTATTTTTTAAAATTTACTTTTAAATTTAAATTAAATTAAAATTTTAAAAATTTTTGAAGTAATATTAATAATGAATTCATGTATACACCAAAAGAATCTTAATAGTTAAAAAACGAGGAAGAATGTAGTAGAGTAAACTGTGTCAACTCTGGGATACCCGTATGACCGTTATATAAACATTATGCCATTATTATTTTAAATATTAATTACTTTTGATAAAATTTCAGACACTCAGCTTCATTATGTGTAGAGTAATGCTCATATAAAATGAAAAGTTGTATGGCAGCTACTCGAACCAACTGCAGTAGGCCAACCAAATTTTGCAGTAACTTTGGCCATTACACTAAACTATTTTTGGCAACATTTCAGACACCCAGCTTCATTAGGTGTAGAGTAATGCTTATATAAAATAAGAAGTTGTATGGCAGCTCCTCGAACCCACTGCACTAGACCAACCAAATTTTGCAGAAATTTTGGCCATAAAACTAAATTACTTCTGGCAAAATTTCAGACACGCAGCTGTAATAGGTACCGAGTAATAATCATATAAAAAAACGAAGTTGTATGGTAGCTACCCGAACCCATATACCAAAATGGCTGGATTTAAATAGCGATGACGGCTATTGAAAAACGAATTTGAGAAAATTTTCAGATCCTAGCTCCTTTAGTTTTTGAGTTATCGTGGTGACGGACCGACAGACGGAAGGACGGGCATACATAGCTAAATTGATTTATTTTTCGATTCTGATCCGATCCATACACTTGAGTCTATATCTATCCCCCCCTCCTTCTCAGCGTCACAAACGTAATGGCAAATTTATTATACCCTTTGACTATATAGTCGTACGGGTATAAAAAGTATAAGTTTATTGAAATAATAAGTAAATTAAATATTATGAAAAACGCTTTAAACTTATATAACTTATAAAACAAGTATCTAATAAATAAATATTTAAAAAAGATTAATTTTCCCCCCCAAAAATCTTTTAAAAACTTTTTTTTTCAATAAAACTAAATATGTATTGTAAAATTATATAAGTAAGTATATAATATAATATAAATATTATGTAAATAAAATTACCTTGCACCAACTAACAAACTATTTCCATCTCGTATCACTAATTTAAAATGATCCACAACTGATTCATTACCAGAGAATTTTAGTAAATCATCTGAACCTGAAAGAATGAAAATTAAAGTTAGAAATTTTTTCTTATTTTTATTTTTTTTTTTGTTAAATTAAATAATTTGATTAGAAAGGCAACACTGATGTTGCTGTGTCTTCTCTCTCACTCTTTTTTTATTAGAAAAAGATGTGAAAAATAATAAGACAAAATAAGTTCGAAAGAAAATTTGTTTTAAAAGTACAAAAAAAAGAAAAAAAAAAAATTTTCTCATTTTTTTCTTCTCCACATTTTTAGATGAGTGAAAAAGAAAAAAAAATCGAAAGAAAATGAAGAAAAACTTCAATTAA
Source organism: Dolichopus griseipennis (assembly GCA_963082915.1). Taxonomy (NCBI): domain Eukaryota; kingdom Metazoa; phylum Arthropoda; class Insecta; order Diptera; family Dolichopodidae; genus Dolichopus; species Dolichopus griseipennis. The sequence continues at coordinate 104,601,062 of OY720444.1, read as the reverse complement.
AGTTTTAACGAATTCATTGTGCGAAAATTTAAACTTCCTTCTTCGATTTTTTTGTTTTTCTTATTTTTACTTCTTTCTATTTTATTTTCGAAATTTTTTAATTTGATTTTGTTGTTGTATTTTTTTTTTTTAGAAATGCCACTTTTCTTTTTGGCTGTCATGTTTTTCCTCAAAAAAATTTTCATCCGTATCCTATTTATTTTTATTGGTATTATTTTTTGGATTTGCTACATTATCTCTTAGGCCAAAATGTTTTCGGACAAAATCTCTGCATGCAAAATCTTGGTTTCGAAAATCTACCAAAAAATCTTTTTTTTTTTCTAAAATCTACCATAGAACAAAATGTACTAGTCCCCTATGTAGTTTTTCTTTCGAACTTATGTTGCTTTTCTTTCGAACTTATGACGTTCGAACATATGAGGCAAATGAATGATATTGTGAATTCGGCATAACAGTTTCATATAAAAAATTCGAACTAGTTTAAAATTTCATATATTCTGGAAAAAGCGGCAACCCTGGTTTTGAATCGAACTCTAAAATCCCTCCTAATTCATAAATTGATATATGTATGTACGTTCTGTGAAAGGCGAATACTTCTTAATGCGAAGTGTCCCCTTGTAAAAGTTGTATATATATATAAAGATTTAATAAATAGCGGCAGCCCTGCTTTTGAATCCAACTTTAAAATATTCCCAAATTTGCAAGATTTTGTCGCAGGTTAATTTCAACATGCAAGATTTTGACCCGTTCCATTTTTACTGGAAATTTGTTATCCGAATTTCTATGATGAGAAAAAATGCCAGCCAGTTAAGGAAGGGGCAAGTGAAAAAAAAAATATTCATTTTGAATATTTCATTCATGAATTTAGAAAAAAAAAAAAAAATAACACCATATGGCTCTAATTCTCATCCTTTATTTGCATTTTCATTTGCCTTTACAAAATTTTTCCTGAATGATGGTACTCTCTGTCTGAATTGTACAACACAACACACACATATACCACGTAATAACAAATCATGTCATAGGGAGCAGAAACTTATTAGCTAACTTTAATGATGGGTGGAGACTTTTGGAAAAAATTTAATTTGTTTTAGGCATTCCACTCTTTTAATTTATTTTAAATTGTTTTATTTTTTTATTTTTTTTTTTTTTGTACTTTACGGCTGTTAATGGCCTTTGTTAGATTTTTAAAAAAACACTTTTTTTTCAGAATTCGAGTTTTATTCTGCAAAAATAAAAAAAATTTTAAGTTGGAATTAATTTTAAAAAAAAAATAAAAATATTTTTTTTGTACAATTCTGGAGTTCATTTTAAAAGGAAGCCATTAATTCAAGATGGATAATTTCAATAAAATTAATCATGAAAAACATTTCCGAATAATTTTTATAAAAAAAGGAAAAAAAAAAAAATAAATAAATAAGAGAATTAATAATTTTTTAAAATGAATTCAGAATTTTAAATTTATATTTCATTTTATTTATTCGTATTTAATTATAATTCAGTTGGATTATAATGGAAGGTATATTATTAATTTCATTTGACGTTCGAAAGGGTGATTCAATATAAAGGTTTTGAAAATTTAAAAAGGTGGTACAACAATTATTAAAGTTTCTTTAGACCTGAAATCTATAAAAATTTGTATTCTCTAGTTGGTTTGAGTTAAAGGGAAAGTTAGTACTTCTGTGGCTGAAATATGTTCTTTTCATGTGAACATAGTCCTTTTAACATGAAAATCGTCTATTTTTAAATTAAAGTGGTCTTTTTTTATTAGCCCCATTTTTTGGAATCTACTAGTCGGATCAACTTATTGGAAAAAAAGTACTTACAGATTTTATAGTAGAGAACCCAAACAAAAAATGAAAAATTTTTTAAAGTTCGACTCTTAAGCCCGTCCTAAATTAATAGCTCCCAAAAATTTAGGTGCCATTTTATGCACTTTAGATAAATTTCTTTCCTTTTTTGGCTTCTAATACAGAATTAGGGACTAGGATTTTCATATTATGTTATTACGACTTCCTGGTCCAAAAATACAAGGACATTTTAAAAACAAAGACAAAATTGAATTACATTTAAAAATTTTCTATCCTTTCCTTTCGAAGGTAATCCTAAGACTCAAAATTTTTAGCCCAAGGTCTCATTTTTTCTAGATTTTTTTAGAAAATCTGGGTCAAATCATATAGAACCATACATATTTTCAAGTGATTTATCTCCAAATTTTATGAAAGCATATTAAAAACTCAAGTTCAATCTTTATAAAGGAATTGAAATCTTATAGTTGCCAAGGGACTATTTTCAATTTCTATATTTTTTTGCTATATACCCTTTAAGTTTTTTTTTTTAAATATTTCTTTCATTCCATTCATTTTGTTTCATTCGTTTTTAATGCAGATACACAGAATTTCCACAGAAAATCTTTAAATAACAAAAGCCTCATTAAGAAAAAAAAAAAAACGAATTAGGAAGAAATTATCTTCCCATATGTTAAAGGACCTCTTTCCATTTCATTTTTAATGCATTTATTACACTTTTAATGCGCATTTCAGAATATTTTCAAATGGTATCTAAAAAAATTAAATATAAAAAAAAAAAATCTTATTCATTTTTTTTTAATGTTTTATGATAAAAAAAAAAAAAAAAATGAAGCAGGGGAAAAAAAATATTCCAAGAATAAACCCTCGAAAAACGTTCGTACATAAATTTTATGTTTTTAAAAGGTTTAAAAATGCAATTTTTATAAATAAGTGTACTTTTTACAGAAGTACACTAAAAAAACTATTTAAAGCGATATTTAAATATGTTTTTATTTATTTTTTTTTTTATCTTATATATTTTACATATGTACAAATAAAAATATACATAATATATACATATATTAAAAAAAAAAAACATAAACGATTTTTATCATTTAAAATTGCACATATGTAAGTCATAAAAAAACCCCTATTTTAGAAAATTTATTTATATTTCATTTTTTTTGCTTAAAATAAAATAAAATTTTAAAAATAAAAAAATAATTTAAATAATGGCTTTTATTTAGTTTCGCGTTAGTTTTTTTTAATTTAATAATTAAGTTAATAAATTAAAGGAGAGTTTAAAATGAAGTTAATGAATTAAAAATTGAGTAAGTGTTTTTTTGAAGTGATAAATGTTAAACGGCCACACTTGTAAGTCTGTTTGTACTGTACCATATAGGTACATTTCGAAAAATGAAGGACAGAATATATTCTTAACATCAGAATTGATCTTGATCTATAATAGATAGATAGTTTATACATGAGATAGTTTTATCTATACCCGTATAACATGTAGATACGTCAGAGAGTGTTTCCTTCCGACTCGATGGTCTTCCTTGAAATGGGTGTTCGGGCATGTCGAGACGAACAAAAAATTGTATTGAAGGGGGGGGTCTATTCTCACTTCTTTAGAAGTTATGTGCCAATTTAAAGCTTATTAAAGTAGCTTTCTTAATTATCATCTACACGGTTGAAAATTTAGGTATAAAATTAATAAATTTTATGTATTCATATAAATCCACGCAGAAAAATTATTAATTTAATAAATACGGAACTTATTAAACCTAATAAGTATTCTTGATTAATTTGATAACTTATAAAGATAAATTATTTAATATTTAGTAATATATTAATTTGATATGAATGCAGGTATTAAAATTTTTGATACAGTAATATTATTAATTTAATAAGTTTATTTGATATTAATATTAATAGGAATAATTTATTAAAATAATAAGGAACAATTTATTAAGGTCTAATACAGTAATATTATTAATTTAATAAGTTTATTTGATATTAATAATAATAGGAATAACTTATTAAAATAATAAGGAACGATTTATTAGACCTTAATAAATCGTTCTTTATTATTTTAATAAGTTATTCCTATTAATATTAATATCAAATATTAATATTAAATTAATAATAATACTGTATCAAAAATTTATCAAAATTATATCAAAATAATAAGAAAAATATCTAAATTTAATAAGATAATTTCATTGTTGTCGTTTGGCAGTGGCAGAGAACCTCTCACGTAGGCCCCCCAAGTTGTTCAAAAATGATACCCGTGTAAGACAATGTAAATAAAATTTGACATTGTATTATTTTTGCAGTGTATCGGGTTGTAGGTTTTTTAATACATTTCCGATGACACCCTACCTATAAGTAAATAAATAATAAGAAAGTAAAAATAATTAAATGATTTTAAATTGTTTTTATTCAATACTATACATCAGCTTTAATTTTTTATAAACATTATTAAATCATTTTTACATACATATAATATAAATTAAATTGTTACATATGTTTTTAATATAAAAAAAGTTGAAAAATATAATATTATAGTTTCTTAACTGAACTTACTTATTTTTGAATATAGGTGAATACCTTAAATTACATTATTATAAAACTATATATACATAATCAAAAAAGTAATTATAAAAAATTGTAAAAAAATTAAAAATATTATTAGAGTTTCTTAATTCAACTTACTTATTTTGGAATATAATTCTACAACTGTTATCGGAGTATTCTTACTTTCTATTTTATAAATATATTTTTGAAGAAATATAAAAAAGAGTCTTAAATTATTATCGTATTGTATATTAAAAAGAAAATGAATTTTAAACACTAAATCTAATGCCTCAATAAAATTTGAAATCGATGGTAAAGGCATCAAATTTCCATCTAAGACTATGAAGTATTCCTTAATGTCAGCTTTTGATGGGCCTGACGCAATTATATAAGGTGCACTCTCATTGCAGCCTTCTAAAAGTTCCTTCCGTGTAAGTTCACTCTGTTAAAAATTAAAAAAAAAAAATTATATACTTAAGTATTAAATATAAATTGAGTCATTTTAATAAATAATAATAGTTATAATTATACAATGCATATAATTAATAAAATTATTCAAACAATTTAATTTTTATATGACAAATAATATATCTTACATTTTTGAATACAATAAGCCTTTCAACTGCTTGCTCATCAGTTAAACGCGTGAATTTGGTTCTTCCAGCTGCAGAGGGCGGAAGAAGTCTGATTAAATTTATGAATGATAAAACTGGAATATCCCAATCTAGAAATAATTGTATATTTAGGAAAAATAACCTAAAAATTTTTAAAATGTAAAACTTACCATTTTTTCTTTCTGTCTCGGTATACAGAATTTGTTTGCCAGAATTCTTTACTACTGTAAAAATTCGTTCTTGATAACTCGGCCACTCAATAGTTAGATGTGGTTTGTTATCGTATTTTAAATTAAAATCAAAGGTTATCTAAAAAACAAATTTTTTTTCATACTAGGTAATAAAAATTATATTAGTGCAAATAAATTTTACCAGTTCTGGACAAATATAAAAATATGAACAACTATCGAATATGTCGTAATTTTCGGCTAATACTTCTTTCCTTCGGAATGTTTCTGTCGATTTTAATTTTTGTTTCGCTAATAGTATTTCCTCTGGAAGATTGAGGGTTTTCAAAATGTCTAGGTCCTTTTTAATTTCTTCTTCATCGACTAATTCATTTGTTATTTCACATTGTTCAATTGCATCAAATTCTTTTTCTAGTTTTCTTTTTTTTACCCTATCGTTTTTCAGCTTAATTTGGAGGAAGCCTGTGTTTGATTTATTAAATAAAATATCCTAAAAATATATAAATTAATGTTTCTTTTTCTTTTTTTAATATCTTTGTCTATTTAATAAGAACCTATACATAATATACATATATAAGTCTAAAATATATAAAATATTGTATTATATTGTAATTAAAATAATTAATAATGATATTATACGCACTAATTCTAAAGAAGGAAACAGTTTAACACAAGCTTCTGCCGATGCTAACTGCTCGTCTTTAGACGGTTTAAAACCAAACATTTCTTGAACATATGTTCCCAAAAATGAAACAATTTTTCTTCTGTTATAATCTGTAAGAAATCCTTTTTTCTCAAAATCTGAAAATATAGTTGGACCGCCAGTCTTCTTTATAAAACTTTCTTTAAGGGACTACGGTATTCCAAATATATAAAATAAATATTTGAATCACAATTAAAATGAAAAATAATATCATTATTACGTCAGAGGTAACAATTAAGTTAGGTCCAATAGCAGCATTTGTTCTTTTTAAAGGCGCTCCTAAGTCTTTAGGTGAATCGATAATTATATTTAATAACTCTGAATCATTAATTTGATTCATATTTTTTGAATATAACGTGTCCAAATTTAAAACTGATTTTTTTTTTACACGCAAGAGCAAACTTGCACAGCAGCAAGGATAATTTAAATATTGGTTCATGAAGTTCATAAAAATTTCTTCTTCCATTCTAGCTCCATGAACATTTAAAAAACAATCAAAGTCTTCATATTGAACTTGACTATCTTGCAATGCTGAAATATTTGCATAAGTATATTCTATTATAGAACTGAATTTATAGATATGCATTTAATTTTTATAGCAGTAATAGGTATACAAGAAATTTGAAACGTTATGCAATTTTTTTTTGTTTTGTAACATTGAATTTTATTAGGCAAAAAAATGTAAAAAAACTAAAAATATATATTATACCTATGCCCAATTCCTTTTTATTTGTAAAATAGGTATTTTACATACATATGTATATATACTGAACACAACAGTACATCAAGAGATGCTTGACACTGAAGCAAAACTTTTCAAATTGATATGTTAAAAATTTGTATGTCAAAGTTTATTTATTTTTAAGAAAGTTTCTTAAAAAAAAATACAAATTGGCGCGGCAATGGACCGTAAATTTTGCATTGCATGTATGTAATTACTTATAGCGTTTTATTTGTTAATTTGAATTGTATTAATGTAATGTTGTAAATTATAATAAAATAAATTTGAATTTTAAGAGTAAAACTTTTATTTTAAATACTACTTATCATTAATTCAAATAATTTATAATCACTTAATTAAAATTTAAAAATATAAAACTCACCTGTGAAAACAAAGTCCGTGTAAATTAGACCTTCCAAATTTTTATTAAATTTGACCACTTCAACAAATTTGAATTGGTCGTCAATATTTATTGTTAAAAATATTTTCGTCATTTTTATAGAATTAATAAACTAATTTAATGTTATTATTATTTAAAAGGAATGTATTGTTATTATTATTTAAAAGGAATTTATTGTTATTATTATTTAAACATTAATTTAAAACAAAAACTTTATTGTTAATTTTATTTAAACACTAATGTATTAAATATAGGTACTTCACTTCAAATTTCACAATCAATGTTCTTCTCTTGACTTCTTTTAAATGAATGATCACAGTATACAGTCCAGAATCATTACACATATTTCTTGTTTGTTTTTATAATACTAAGATAATTTTTTGACTTTTATATAAATACTTATAAAATGAATATGTAATTCTTATTAAAATAATAATAATTCTTATTAAAATAATAACAACGTCTTATTAGTTTTATAAATTTGAATATGAAATTAATATTTTTCGCTTATTATAGTTCCGTTTCTTTTAGCCGCCGTTATGTCGCCCGACAAAAAATTATAACAAACAAATATTTGTATCATTTTAATACCTACATCTTATTAATTTTATAAGTATTGTTATAAAAGCAAAACGAAAGTGGTATAAATTCTAACTTGATCAAATTCGAATTTTTGCCAAAAAAATAATGTAATAAAAAAATTCTATTAAATTTATAAGGTTTTCATATAAACTAATTTTCAATAATTTTTTAATAAAGCTTTCTTATAAAATTTATATAAAACAAGTATAAATACTATAACTTTTTTATATTATAATAATATTTCTAGTTTATGAACAGAATTTATAAATTTGACTTACAGATTTCATATATTTGAAATATCAATGTAATAACAATATTTATTAATTTAATATAGATTAGCTTATTACTTGATAATGCATACGAATTTCATATTACATTTATAAGAAAAATCAGATAAAGGTGATTTATAATTTAGGAATATATTAATTGTATACAAAAAAATGTATACATAAGGTTTATACGAAAAAGTTTATTAATTTTTATACCTAAATTTTTAACCGTGTAGCATTACTATTGACTATAGAGTGTCCTTTTATTAAGAGTTATTAATCTATATATATATATTAATATTCCATTAATTTGAACCCAATAACGAATGGTAGCCGAGTCAAGTGCAGGAATTTGAATATGTATAAAAATATTTAGAAGAGACTCATTAAGGTGGAGAATCGTTTTGATATTTCTATATGCTATACGAGCACATTATTTTCCTTAGACAGCTGCCATGTACAAACCCATACTGAAATCACAAAACTAATCGGTCGCTGCAATTTAAATTAATTGATTTTTAGAATTCTAAATTAAGTGCTTTTTTCAAGTTTTTAGTAAAATTTCATCATATCTAAGAAAAGTTTCTAGTTTGATATTAGTGATATTTGGTAAAACCTCAATTAGTATTTTATGGTTAAAATTCGGTTGAAAAACATTTTTATAAATAAATTTAATTAATTTTAAAAAATTATCTATGCCTATTTATTTATTCTTAAACAATCGAACATTAGATTTAGTTTTAATAAACTCCCTGAAATAATAGTTTATAAATTGTATACTTCAAATTTAAAATAAATACAATTAAAAATCCCTAATCAATGTTTCTGTTACTGCTCCTTATATTATTGCATGCTTTTACCTTTTTTTTCCCTAATGTCTTTAAATTGAAAGATGATCTTTATTTAATTGTACGTATCTACTACCCTTTATTTAATATTGTGCCCTTTTAAAAACTATAAATTTACCAGTTTAACTAATTGTTGTCATGCAATTTTTTATTTCAATTTCAGAACAAAATAAATTGATAATGTATATTCAACCTTTTAAGTTTCTTTAAAATGTTATAAATGCAATTCGTGCTCTTTAGCCTCTACATCTGTTCAAATTTGCACATATTGGTAAAATAAAGAGTGGCAGCACTGTTCATAATATTAAAATAAGTAATTGATATTAATTTATAGGTTTAAAGATAGGATGTTTATAACCTTCTGTTTTTGAGTCTTCTAACAAACCTATAATGAACTTTAGAATCTTCTGAAATACCAACAGTAGTTCTACGACCAAATTATGCAAAATACTACTCCTCTCTCTTCTAAATTAATAGTAATTGCATTAGATCTCATAAAACTTTTTTAAGAATATTTTAAAGTATTTAAGATAAATTCAAAATGTGAAATTGAAGATGCATTAAAAGTCAGAATTTAAAAATCTTTGAGGAATATATAATTATATATAAATATATATATACAAAATAAATTAATGGGTTAAAAGAACCCACTATATTTCAAAAAATTTAAATAAGTACATAATTATACTAAGTATATTAATGACATAATTTCTGGTTTTGCAATTGTCTCAAGTGAATTTTATTTCAAACAATTTACCATTTTTAAATTAAAATTTAAATAAGTACAAGTATAATACAATAAAAAATTTATTCTTCCTGAATTTAAAGAATTTTTGTATTTTAAGTGTAAAAAAAAAATGGGTTTTTATTTCGAATTAAAAAAAATATTTAAAGTATTTCGAAAAAAAAAATTACGTTCTATACGTGCAGAACCTTTTTTTTTATGATCGTAAATCCTGTCTACTTCAATAATTCAATTCGTATTTTGTGTGTTATACTAAAACTCCATTAAAGTACAATAAAAATGTGTGTTTTTCCCTTTGCTGTTAAAATTGTATCACACCCTTTTTTTTTTATTACTGTTCCTCTTCCGTTTTTTTTTTATTTTGTTTCAATGTGTTTTTTTTTTATTTTGTTTCAGTTTTTTTTTTTGAAGCACTAATGACCTAAAAAACAATGTAATGTGAGAAATATACAAATATCGCCTTAAGGAAAAAATGTATGTTGTCACATGCTATAGAATTTGTAGTTAACAATTTCTAAAAAAAAAAATATAAATAAAGACAAAGTTATAAAATTCCCCCTTTTAATTCGTGTAAAAATGGATCAAAAGTATGAAAATAAATTCAAAATCTAAAGAAAAGACAGAGTAAAAATTTCCTTCAAAAAATTGTTCTGATGTTCCAAATACGAGTATTTAAAGTGTAACGCATGTATCATTAGAATTACATAGTTTTTTTTTTTTTTAGATAAGAAATTTTTCCTGTAGGGCAGTTATAACCATCACTGGAAATTGGAACTCTTTATATATATACTCAATTATTAATATAAGAAATGACTTGTCAATCATTTAATAGAATTTACACAACTATTATTTTTGTATATTGGATTTAAGGGCAAAGGAAAAAATTTAAATTATTACATTTTTAAATAAAAAAAAATTCACTTATTCCGATCCAATGAACTGAAAGGATTAAAGAATACAACAGTTTTTTTTTTATTATTAGATTAATGAATATTGCGCATTATATTTAAGATAATAATTGGTTTAGGAAGTAAAATCAGGGTCGGATTTAGTTGTTGGAGAATTGGGTGAGTGTGTTATTTGAAGTCGCTTAATAAGGGACACAAATTAGTTGAAGAAGGGATGAAAACAGTAAATGCGTTTAGTTGAAACTTAGGGAATAATTGGTTTAGTAGTAAAATGAGGGAAGGCTTCAGTTGTAGGAAGATGCCTTGAATGGCGCACATTAATTCGAAAAAAACGACGCCATTTTTCTCCGCAAGATGTCACTGTGTTTTTCCTAGATTTCCTGTAAGGTGTCATTTTGATTTTGAATAACCCTATCTCTTGACGTAAAGAATAAATGTTTGTTGGGTTATGTCATGTCGCATATGCATATGTCAATATATCTATAGTATTAATTTGACAGATGCATATGATTATATAGATAAAATTAATTTATTTATTTACTTTTAAGCTATAGGTTATTTCGGAAACACGATTATAGGTAATATTTTATATTTTATTTGTTAATTCATTACTATTTTTTTATTTTTAGACAATGTATTAGATATTTAATTATAAGTTATTTTTATATAAATTTTTTTATATTGCTATATACAATTTATTGAGTTTTCCCGGCCAGGGATGGAACCTGGGACCCTTTGCATGATAGGCCGGCGCCACAACCCCTGGCGACCATTTTAAACATATTGTTCTTCATTAGATGAAGATGACTTATTTAATATGAGAATTGATTCGAGAGCATCAAACAACCTTGAGGCTTGAGCCAACCCTGATTAAAAATTAATTAAAAAAAACTAAAATAACCTTTTATTAACACCATAGTATATTAGAAATGACTCACTAAAAAAGTAAGTGACAACTGCATGAAAATTTAAAAAAAAACTTTGTTAGATTCCAATACGTATTCTCACTAAATCAAGTTTGACTCTATAATACAAGCACAAGATTTTTACAAGATAAATGATTAGTTAAAGGTGACAAAAAATCAAATTTTCAACACGAAGACCAAAATCAATCTAACGATCATATTTGGGCATTCACTATAGTTAGTGCTTTATTTAATATTCACAATAATCTTCAAGAACTTTGTTTTTAATATAGATCTAGAATAGAAATATACTTTTAGATATAAGAAAAATCTAAAAATAAAAAATTTAAACTTCATCTATTAAAAATAAAATTAAGATTTAAATTAAAATTTCTTTAATTTGGATTGCATTGAAATTTTGATAATTGACTGCACCTCCCAACTGTAAATTGATTGATTTTGACAGGTTGTTCGAACATTTAATATAAACATTTTCAAAAATTTTTGAAGCATCCAAACGTTAAACTAATTTTATTTTATATTATAATTTTTTTAAGTACAACACACTTGAAAATCAGGAAAATGCAAAATAATTTTCAAAAAAAAAACAAAAATTTTCCAAAAGAAAAAAAAACGTTAATTAATTCAAAGTGTTATAAATTTTATAAACGTTTCTGTTTATATCCTAATTAAATTAGTTACAACTTCAAACAACATTCACTACATACATATTACATATACATATATATAATATACATATTCATAAAGTACCTACTTAAAATAACTCAAACTAGTAATTTAATAGAAAATATATTCTAAATTTATTTTTTGTATTAAATTAACACGTTCAGACCCGTGTACCATCGGTTGAACATATAAATATTAACTTGACATTGGTCAGACAGTGGACTGGTGAATGGTGGACAATATACATAATATTTTATATTTCACAGTCTAGAGAATAACAGAAAAAATCATGCATTTAATTATATAATTGGAAATGATTAGAGTTGGGGCGGGGTGGAGAACATTTGTTTTTTTGTCTGTCATTGATACATTGGGACTGAAAGTGTTAACAAAAATAGAAACAAAAAGCATCCTTTTTTTGTTTTAAAAATCTTCCATTAATTTTTTTATTTTTTTTTTTTTTGAAAATCATTTAAGTTGGAAAATTCATTTGAGTTGGAGTTCTCCTTCCCTCCGCTTTTTTTTTCAAATTTTTTGTATCATCAGTTCAATGTTTCTAGAATTTTTCTGAAGGTCACATGATTTTTGTTTTTTTTAATAAATTTATACAGAAAATGATTATTAAAAAAAATAAGAAGATGGGTTAACAATTTCATAATTTATGAGTTCATATTTTTTTTTATATTAATTTTTGTATATATATATATATATTTTAGTATGTATATGGATTAATTTTATATGTGTATAAGTATAATAGAAAAAAAAAAGATAATGCAACCCTTATTATCTTTTTCGTTTAAAGTCACATATTGCGCAATTAATTACATTTGGTTGGATTGGTCTACTCTAAAAGATTGAATATTCTTTTTTTTCTTAAAATCCTTTTATGTTGTTGTTGTTGTTTTTTATCTATAAATTGTACTGTGTGTGTTTTTGTTTTAATTTCGGCAGGATTCAGGATTCAATTTTAAATTTTAAATGTCTATTTATTATAAAGTTTGTTATTAAAATTTATTTATTTTAAAATTATATTTTGTAATATTCATATAGCTTTTCCAATTATTACATCTTAGGAAGATTTGTAGTTATTGCTGTTGTTCTTGTTGTTACATGTTGTCCATTTAAGATTTTCCATTTCAAATCAAAATATAAATGTTTGTATTAAAATTAAAATTTTGTTAAACTTATTATATAAGTATATTTAAAATAATTGGATTTATTTTATAGAAATTGTTAATTAAAAGATAATTGTATTTGTTTAATGGATGAAATTTATATAAGATATAATTATGTGTACATTAACATATAACATATAGTATATTATATATGTATTTATATAATAAATTTGCACAGTAATCGTCTTTTAATTTGTAACGGCCAAGTTAAATATAATAAAATATCGCTATAATGGGGAAGAAAACTTTTTTTTTTAATATAATATTATTGTTAAATAATTAAAAAAAAAACGAAAACATACTTTTAGGCGCAGTATCTTTAAAAATATTCAACGACTGTTCCTAGACGTAGTTACGGTGGTTTAAATTTTTTTGAATGTTGAATTATTAGTTAATGGTTGGTAAATTACATATTTGCTTCAATTAATTTTACGAACAGCAAGAAGTATTGTAACTTGAAGGTAATTTTTAAATAATATAACATACTTTTAGGCGCAAAGTATTCAAAGGTTTATTTTAGTCGTGAAATCGGTGAATTTGAATTTTTTTAATTATGAATTACCAGTTTGTGTTCGCTAAAAACCATATTTCCTTTAATTAACTACAATTAGTATTTTAAGTTTGATTGAACTAGTTTTTAAATCCTATATCATACTTTCTATAATAAAAGTCTTGAGAATATTTAGCAGCTCTTTCTAATATGAATTTGTTAGACTTGTGTAGAGCTTCTCGAAGTCTTCAGAATATTTGGCAGTTGTTTCTAATCTGAATTTACTAAACTTACAACAAGTTTTATGATAAATCAACCGCTTGTATTCGCATAAACTCCATCAGCGGTAGGTTGTGTTTGAAGAAGGCGCTAAAATGTCCGTCGCTATATTTTAGTTTTGACTTCTGTCCTTTAAGTATACAAAGATGTATTCCAATATTTAAGAAATCAAATTACACAAATAAAAAAATAAGAATTGCATCAAAATTCCATTGATGACCAAAGAAGTTGCATATACAAGTATTTAAAGAATTTGGATCTTTATAATTTATATTTTCGTTGATTGACTGTTACTGTATTTCAAAAAACAAAAAAAAAAAAACTCTGAAGATTATTTTAATAAACCATTTAAAATTTCAATAGAAATACTTATTACTTAATTTGTTTATATAAAAATTAAAATAACAATGAAAAGGATTACACAATTATATTCTGTACATTTATATGTTTATCTGAAGAGTTATTTTAAATCAATTCATTTAAAAAAAAAAACAATCAAATAAGATTAAATCGAATTTAATGAGTAAAAACAAAATGAAGAATTTTGAATTAAAATTAAAATTATTTTATATTAACAAAAAAAAAAAAACAAATAACAAACAAAAAAAAAACCAATAATTTAAATAATTGAAAATTTAAGATAAATTCTATAAAATCTAATTGAAAATATATTTACAGTAAATTAATATAAATAATATTACATACTTGTATTGATTTAAAATTAAAACTAAAGTGGGATTTAATTATTTAATTTTAAATAGTATAACAGGTGCTTAATGTAAATATTTGAATATATATATATATAAACTTTGAAATTCTATAATTAAAATGTGTTTAATAAAATACAAATTTTAAGCATTCTGTTTTAAATTAAAATTGAATTCTGCTAAATAGTATATGGGTATCAAAGTTTATAACTTAAAAATGTATAAAGTTTTTTGATAATAATACACAGTTGTAAGCTTTTACGATAATTAGTTACATGGTCTGTAACTTAACTGTATAATCTTCAAAAATACCAATTGCAGAAATTAATGTACTAAGGATGAATCTTAATACTAAAATACGATTAAGAAAATATTTATAAAGTTTTACTTATTGGATCATAGTATCAATTAATATCAATTTAAATTTACAAAAAAATCTTTTATACCTAAACACATTTTTGAATCTGGAAAATCTTATATAAAGCTATTATAGATAACTTTACCATTAGAATTATGGAGGTATCTTATATCATATAGAGTAGTAGTTGTACTATACTAATTGCAAAGACTTTGTCTTAATTTTTAAAAAGTATACGAAATTTTTTTAATCAGGGATTGTAATTTTAATTTATTTAATTTAATATAAAAATAGATGGCCCATCTAGAAAATTCGCTTTTCAAATGCTTCAGCAACATTTATTTGTAATGTCAATCACATTTTTGCATTAATTTGATTTGACTTCAAAAACTTTTTGTAATTTCTAATTAGTTAGGAAATTCGAAAAAAACATCGGTTAAATAAAATAAAATTCAGTTGGATTCTAAAACATATTTAATTCATGAACATTGACTTTCGAGAAACAATATGCACTATGGTAACACTTTAGCAGTTTTAATGACAATAAATATTGCCGATTTGACCAAATTAAACTTGATTTTTAAATATCATACTTCATCCAAGTATTGGCCATTTTTTAAAACGTCAAAAATATGACGAGCATAAATGTTGATGACCTTTACATTCGATTAGCAATAAGTAATTTTTGATGACTTTTGCAGTAGCAATAACGAAATTGCAAGATTGCTTTTATTTTCGCAACATTTTGACAGTTTTCAAATTTCTGATTGACGCGTCAAAAAAAAATGGGTGAATTTGGGAATTTGATCACCATTCGTGAAAATGAAACGTCATTTTGACATTTTAGAAAAATACTTCAATTGATCTTTTTTTTAATGAGTTATAAATATCCCCGGCCTATTATATATTTCTGTCATATACATTGAATTCTCATAAAATTTTAAATAATTTCATGTTCACTCTCTATAAAAACCTGATTTGGCAAAATACGAAATACATCTTATTGTCTTAAAAACAAGCAGTCTGAAGTTAATTTATCTTTATCAAAATTTATTTAGGTTATTCAGGAAATGTTTAAAGAAAACCATTTTTTTTATTTTGACATATTTAATCAATGTCAAAATAAAAAAAAAAAAAATTTACAAATTATTGTAATGTCAATCTTAACCTGGATCTGAAATCATTTTATATTCTACATAATAAAGAAAAATTTTTACAAAACTTTAAAATTACAATCCGGTCCATATACGTCCTTCAGGAATATTAATATAATACATAGATATATTTAATATATATATATACACACATATATTAATAAAAAATTCGAAAAAAAAAAAATTTGTTTCAATTTTCATAAAAATTCAACCCAAAACACACACACATACCTACAAAAAAAAACCAACCACAAAAGCACAATTGAGCATATTTGGTCAACAAATCTTTATTTATAGGATATTCCAAATGTCAAAAGCACAAAACTATAGGAAATAAAATAAAAATGTATAAATTTGCTTGTTGATATTCTTTTTTAAAAAATCTTTTATTCCCATTCGAAAAAAAATATTGTACCAGTCTTTTAAAAAAAAAAATATACAATAAAGTAAAAGAATTAAAAATCTGTTCTAATATTTAAATTTATATCCATACAACTTGTTTTACACAAATACTTGTATATTTTATAACTAATACTATTATTACTAGATAGATGCTAGATGACTACGCAAAAAAAAAAAAAAAGAAAAGAACAACAAAAAAAGGGATCATAATCTTTTTGAAATTACTTTTAAAAAATAGTTTTTTATTCTTTCACTCTGTTTAATTTGCATAAATAAATTTTATGAGTGTTTATTTTTCTCCTATCCTCTATTTTAATCGAAAACTACAAATGTACACACACTATATATATTTATATATACTCTTTGCTCATAAACTTGACCTTTTTCACACAAAAATAGTCTATTTTCAAATGTATTTGATCTATTTTCAAATATAGTTCTAAATTTTCAAATTAATTTGGGAATTTTTTGTTCAGCCCTGTTTTTGGGGTTTTGTTAGTTCGACTTCCGAATTCCAAGATACGAGAGCTTCTTTAAAAAATGGACCATTAATTAATTTGAAAAAAAAAAACCCATTGCATTTGAAAATTTGCGATCAATTTAATTTAAAAATTGAATAATTTCATGATAAAAAGGGCCAAATTCATGCGCAAAGAGTATATGTAATATTTATTTCAATTACATATGACTGGAGAAAATATTTATGAATAATATATAAACATAGGTCATCATATAAAAAAAAAAAGATTAATAAGAATACAATGAATAGTCGAAGTCCCTTTTCATCGCATACACAGTTTATGAAATATATATTGACACGTATTGTTATTAATTTTAAAGTTTCTATACCCGACATCTCTTTTGTATAGCATAAATGAATGCAGATATCAACCTCATAACATGTCAAGGATTACGATTCTACCTAGATATACTAAATCAAGTAAAAGAGGGTTGCACACATTAAAAATTAGAAAATTTTAAACAATAAAGTCAATGGGTTTTAAATATTATACAAACAGCAATCCTTAAGAAGGTAGAAAATGTAGGCGTCCAAAAAGAATCTAGTGAATATCTATACGTCATAACTTATCAAGTCAAAATATTTTTTGCTTTATCAAACTTAATCCTAAGTCCTAAATCCCACTCCCCAATCCTACTCCCATTTTTCTTTCCAATTCCGATCCTAAAAATTAAAAGATACATATATATATGTTCATTTCATGTTTGGTTTAAAAAAGGGGGATTGGTTTTAGTTGATTTTTTGTTGGTAGTCGCAGCACTTTCCAGGTGAACTCCACACAGTGATTCTGAGTGGCCTTTGATGCTTTCTATCAACTCTCGTAAAAATAAAAGACCTCAATTATAGGAGAATGCGAAAACGACTGCAGAAAACAGTTTGGAGTGGAAAAGTTAAATGGAAGTGTTTCCTCACTATTGCGGTCATTGTGTAAAAGATATGATACTTTTCTTTCAGGACATCTTTTCATTTCCTTGATCATCTTACAGATCTAGAAGAATCGAAGATTTTAAAAATATAAAATAAGGAATTCCAATACAATAATATAATCCCTCCAGCTGAGAATATAAATTGAAATATTTTATTACAAGGCTTTTTCTTCCTTACGAGTGAAACGTATAAGAGATAGGCTATTTAATAAATAAAACTTAAACTTTTTTAATTCCTTCCTTCATCCTTCTTTCATCTTGTACTATAAATTTCGTAGACTTAATAAGAGTGGTACTAAAAAATACGGAAAATGGATAAACACGATAATGGATGAATTGGATATCATATCCTGATATGTTTAGATATTAAAATTATGTATACTAAAAAGGGATTAACTAAAGGATTGAACCCCCAGTGAAATTGAAAAAGTTATGAAAACTCTCCGAATTAAATTTAAGAATAGGGTGGAAAGATTATACATTAGTTGAAAAGGACATTAGCAAATAATAAAAGCATACAAGCTCTTAACTCAACAATTTACCAAATATTTTAAAAACGAAATCAATTTAAATCAAATTTAGCAAATAATGTAATAAATATTTAAAATTTTTCATCAAACCTTTTTATATTAAATTAAAATTTAACTAAACGAATTGAATTGTTTTAATAGAATTAATTAGACTCCATAAATCGGTTTTTAAATTCTAAGAAAAATATTTTTGAATCGCGACCGACAAATCTTGATTTCTTTAATTACAAGATTTAAATAAAAACAGAAAATAGATTGACAGGTCCAGATTTGATTTACAAAAAAAATATTTTAAATAACTCAGATATAATTGTGTTAAAATAAAATTATCTTAAATACCGTTCAGCTCTAAAATATCTGAAGAAGAAGAAGAAGTTTATTAACTAATCAACATTGAAAAACAACAACAACAAAACAATTTTAAAAACGATTAATTTCAAATTTTCAAGTTATTTATTATCGTTATATAAGTTATTTGTTCCCCTTTCTCTCTACGTGTTCTCTTCTCACTTGTTTCGTTCTTTGAATTTTGACGTTTACCAAGTAGCAATAACAACTTTACAAAAACATTTGTTTTTTTACTCATTAATTTCACCTGAACAGTAGGGTATTCGGGTATTGGATAGTAGGTAAGGACTGAGGGGTATCTGAGTCTAACAAATTTAAATAATATAAAAAAAAGAAAAGAATAAAAATTTGAAAATTAAAATAATTATAAATTATTCATTAAATATCCAAGGATCATTTAAATATTTTATCAGAATTTTTTTTTTTTTTAGAAAACCGTTATTTTTAAGTAATTCACCTCTTCAAGAGTGACAAAATCAAAAAATTAAATTTATACAAAAAAAAAAAATACAAAAAAAAAAATAAATAAATTAAAATTTTCAATTAAATTTAAATTTGTTAAAATAAACATTAATTATAATTTTTTTGAAAAGTGGAATTATTTTTAATTATTTAATTTTATATTTTATTTTTTTATTTTATTTTATTATTATAATTTTTAATGAATTTTTTTTTTTGTCAAGTTTTTTTTTGTTTTTTTTGCACGTGTATTTGCACTAATTTAACAAATAATGTTATAGATAATAATATACAAAAGGTGTCTCAAGAGTTTTTGTGTATTAGAGAGTGCTTCAAAAGATTAAAGTAATTTTCAAAAAATTTTGTTTGATTTTTTTAGAGAATAAAAAAATGATTGAATATTGAAATATGGAGTTATAAAAGACCTTTTAAGAGAAATCATCTGGAAAGATTAGGTCTTCTACAAAAACAGGACTTTGAAACCAATTCAATAAAGCTTTAATAGCATTCTGCATAGATTATCCGAATTTTTAAGAAACTGTTTCAAAAGAACATGATACTTAATTATTAATTTGATAAGCTGCAGTTCTTTTGAACAGTCCTTTCACCGTAAACTATGCAAGTCGGTTGGGTTCTAATCCCATTATTTTGGCTACGGGAGGGAGGCTGTTTTAGTGAGTAGGTACCTCATACTATCAGGAGGTTTTGTATTCCCGATGCGTCTTGAACGCTTTTTGCTCTCCCTAGGTAACAATACAACTGACTTTTGACTCAATGTCGTTTTGAATTAAGAAGTACTTCAAATTTGCATTCTCGAAATGTTCTAGTTAGTGAAGTTTCACTTTATATCTTAACTTTTTAACTTTTTGGATGTAACAACCGAAATCGAACCCACTTCAATTCTTTACATCTCTTATTTATTAATTTCTATGTTAGATAAGACTATGTATAATAACTAGATCGTTGATAACAGAGGTTTTACAGTTAGACGCAGTGAAACAAATGTCAAACTAATACAGTTATCATACAATCTAATCATGGATTGAGGTTCATTGTTATCGCACATCAGGATTAAAAACATTAAAACAAATTTGCCAATAAACATTAAGTATAATGATGCATGAGAAGCAAACGATATAGAATAGAAAAATAGGATCAAAACAATACTCATGTCAGTGCTATCAAATTTCATTTATAGCGAGACATCTTGTTTATTTAGGGTAAAAAATTAATAAAAAAAAAAAAACTGTTTTTGTGACAAGTATCATTGTAACTTTAATTTACGTTTACCATCATACTTCAATATGTATATATTACATATATATATATAATGTAATATATTTTATGTATATATTACATAAAATATCTATATATAATATATATAGATATTATTGAAAAAAAAAACAATAAAAAAATATGACAACTTGACAAGTGATAAATTTAATGTTTAAATTAAAAAAAAACATTGTATTAAAGTTGACTAACTAAATAAATAAATTAAAAAATTTCTAATTTTTGAGAATTAAAATCATCTGGTATTTTTTTTTTAAATAAATTTTGTTGGAAGTATTTAATTATGTATTTAATAAAAAATTAAATTAATTTTAACAACTTTTTACATGAACCTATAAGATATTGGAATACTTTTTAAATAGGGATGCTCTTATTGATTTTGAAAGAAAGAAACAATCAGATTTCATGGAAGAGGGTAATTCAAAGGAAATCCCGTTATGTCGTAATCAAAAGAGGACTCCTTGTATCCATGGTACCGTGGTCTAACACAGATCTAATGCATCCTAGTCTAATTCTGATCTAACGCATCCTGGTCTAGCTCCGATCTAATGCATCCTAGTCTAACACAGATCTAATGCATCCTAGTCTAGCACTAATCTAATACATCTTGGGTCTAATGCTTTGCCAATTAGTGCTATGGTTTCGGTCAAATATGAATGGAGACTCCGATGATTTTTAAGGCCGGTTTGTTTATTTTAATTTTTACAGGAGCTTTCGCAGCCAAGGAATATTTTCCCGGTTTATGAACATCAGTTTAGATTTTGAAAACTTTAAGATTTTCTGTAGTGTGCAATTAAATTCTTATGAAGAATGGAGGTGACTGAAATGATAAAATTTTCCAATTATATTATGTTCTCAAAATACCTTCATATAATTAAAAAAATTTTGTTTATTCTTTTTTGAAACACTCTGAATCTATTTTTTTAAATACGAATATACAATATTATTTTAATTATATGTGATAATAAAAATATGTTTGCTTTGTGTTTGTGTGTTTTTTTTACTGTTTTAAAACAAAAAAAAAAGGAAAGAGATTTTATGTTTTTTAATTCATAGAAAAAAAAACAAAAAAAAAAATTAAAAAAACATATATTCAAATTTAATGAGAATCTACAACTATATGTATATATATATATATATATTTACTGAAGAGTATCTATAAGTATCAAAATATCATCTTTTTATTTGTTAGTATTCAAGAGCGAGACAACGATGATGCCAAATGAAGGATAAATAAAATGTTTGTATACAAACGAATTGATTTACCCAGGTTCGTCCTTTTATTTTTAGCAGAAAAAAAAAACAACAACAACAACACAAACAAAAACCAAACAAACATATCATATATAAAAATCTTTTGGTATAGAAGAAAAAAAAAAAAGGTACTGTTAAAAAAAAAAAAAAATGATATGTTTTATCATATTCTAACTTTTATACATAGCTTTTAAGTCATGACCTATTTTTTATTTTTATTTCTTATTTTCTAACTTTATTATTTTTTTATTTTTCATTATTTAGTTTAAATAAACTTAAAAATAAAAAAAATTGTATCTTTTCTGTGCATTATTTAAAATTTGTGTCATCATTTTAAAAAAAAAAAAAAAAGTACTGTAAAATTGAATAAGGTCAGTGAATAATGTACTACTGTATATGAAATAAAATGCAAATGAACTTTTAAACTAAATTTTTTTTTTTAAATTTTTCTATAGGGAATAAAAATTTACATAACGTTTGCATATATATATATATATATATATATATCTATATATATTAGTATACATTTACATATTAATTAAACCAGTAGAGAATTTTAGCTACTAAAAAAACCATAATTTTTCAAAGTTCGTTAACTTTTTTGAAATTACAGTTTAAATGCTTGGGTACATTTAAAATTATCTTAAAAAGTAATTCATACTTTTAATTATTGAGTATACTTCTACTGATTCCTATAGTTGTACAGCCTATTTATCGGAACTGTCTATGGAGAAATTTTAATACTTTAACTTTAAGGCACGCAGGGCTAAATGTTTTATTAAAATGATTAAATATTTAAATTCCATAGATTTTCACATTGTTAAGTCTAAAGCTCAAGGAGTTAATCATGAAATTGAAAAACTTTCGATATTCGAAATCAATTTTCGATTTTCGAAACCATTTTTAAATTTTAATTATACCAGTTTATTTTGATAGTAATAGTTTTTTCAATTTATTTATTTAATTTTGATTTATCCATTTATTTTGAATTCAATTATTTTATTTCATTCAATCATCCGTTATGCGTCGTAAAAAGTTACGAAGCTCTGATTTGATTAACAACATAGACAATCTGAGCATCACCGGTTTTGATGCAATATGTCCCCATTAAACTCCTAAATAAAAAAATATACCAATTGTACTAAATATGCAAATAAATTAGTTAATGTTATAAAAATTGTACTGCAAATTTTAATTCAACTTTATAACTCACATATTAAAATACATATATAAAAACACTGGCATTAACTGTGCTAAATTGTACTAAATAACGAATAAGTTAGTAAAAATTATAAAAATTGTACTGTAAATTTTAATTCAACTTTATAACTCACATATAAAAATTAATATATAAAAACATTGGCATTAACTGTAACTGTTTTTGAAAAATAAATCAAATGTAGGATTTAAATGAATGTACGTAATAATTATATACGATATATGTATAAAATATATATATACATATCTGTACTCAAAGAAAAGGACTATCAAAAAGGAATTGCACTACCTAGTTAATTTTTAAAGTAACTTTTGACATATGGTATGCATTTAGATACAAATTCCCCAAAAAAATTATTTAGATCATTAATTAAATCTAAAATTAATGCATACGTATATTTAGGAATTCTATTGAATTTTCTTTTTTTTTTGATTCATTTAAAAAAAATAAAATTTTTCAAAAAATTTAATTAACTTAAATGAAAATCCTGTTTAGTTGTTGTTGTGTTTTTTATTCAATAAAACTCATTAAATCAGAAAATAACGAAATCTATTAATAGTTTTTCATTTTTTTTATACTTTTTTTTTTCAATCACTGAACTTATTTAAATAACTACACTGCACGTTTCTTTTTAAAATACCACGTACTTATCTTTTGCATTCATCTAATTTATATGGAATAAAAAAAAAAAAAAGAGTTAAAAAGTTTCAGGTAAAAATATATAAATATACACCTGTACAATGCTTTTTTTTTTCGTTACCTTTTCTTTTTATATGAAAAGTACATAAATACATACATATGAATATTTTATATGACTATAAATAAAATATAGTTTTGAGCTTTAGTGAGAACATGATGAAATCCTTTAGAAAATATAAAAATCTCTGGTAGTTCTGTTCTATTTTTAACAGCTTCTTGTTTTTTATTTTTTTTGAACTAAAAAAAAAGCCAAAGATATGTAAAGAACAAGTTTAAAAAAATGAAAATAATAACAACAACAAAAAATCTTTTCAAATTATAAATAAACTCATATTAGATTTAAATTATGTCAGCACATTTTTCAAATTTTTTTTGAAGGATATTCAATTTAACAGGATATTCACAAAAAAAAAAAACTTCTTAGTCTAAGATGAGTTTTATTTTTTTTTGTTATATACTCATATTAAATAGAATAAAATAAGAGTTTTAGAACATTATATAAATGTATATATATATAGTTAGTGTTCAGTTGAGTAGAATACTTGAATTAATCTGTTTAAGGTTAATATGTAAGAATATATGACGCATATATGAAATAGAATGTATATACAATTTTATAAAAGGGCTAATCATTTAATTTTAACTAATTTTTTTTTTTTTTTTTTTTGGATTCAAAAGAAAAGTGCATTTAAATAAAAAAAAAAAAAAAAACAAATACTATTCAAATATATCTGACAGATTTATCTATAAGGAAATGGCAACAAGGACGATAAATTCGTAACGGTTTACAAGGTAATTGGATCCAATGAATAATTTATCTTTTATAAATGGTGATTGAGAAGAAATTCATTTTAATTCGCTGAATTATTAATTTATATATTAAATGTATAACATTTTTACATTAAGAAGAAGAATTTAACTTTAAGAGCAAGTTTTTTTTTTTTTATATGCAGTATATACCTACAACACATATTTTGTAGCTAAGTTTTTCATGTGACAACAATTAAATACTTATACATAAAATTACTAAATTCTCAAATACAAATATACTTGCACTTAAAACGAAAAATTTGCATTTGAAAAGGAAATATGTACATGGGATGAAAAATGAAAAACTTGCTTTTGAAAAGTAAATTCATTGTTGTAATTTAGAATCTGAATTTTATAAAAAAAAAACTTGCACTAAAAAGGAAAACTGTGATTTAAAAAATAAATGTGTGAAAAATGGAATACTTGAAAATAGTTGAAATTAGAAAGGAAAACCTTCATTTGCAAAAAAAATACATGCACTTAAAAAGAAAAACTAATAGTTAATATGTACTTTTACTTAAAGCAAAAAACTTTAATTAATAACTTAAATTATGAAAAGAAAATTTACATTTTTACATTATACCTTATAACTTGTTATGAAAAACTTGCATTTAAAAAGAAAATCCTTATTTTTCAAGTAAAAAGGTATGTAATATACAAAAAGGATCCTTCAAAACTGCTCAAAATTTTTTCTTAATTAAAAAATTTAGAAATTTTTATGTTATAATTGAGGGTTTGACTAGGCCAGGATAATGTCTGATTCAAAACAAGCCTTTTTCTTTCACTTCTCCTGCATTCCCAAAAACTAAATACTTTTTAATGTGGCATAGTTTTCTATAGAATGACAAAAAATTGTTGGTCAACGTAGCATGAAATTTTTTTCTCTAAGGATTAAAACACAAGATTTTTAAAGGTTAAATTGGATTGCAATGATAGTGGCTGCAACATATTTAAGGATTTAGTAAAATACGTTTAATTCAACTAAAAAATTGTTAATGATTTAAATCTGAATGATATACGGCTCGTGTATCAAATTAAACCATTTTAAAAGAATTATAATATTCTCTTTTTTTTTAATATATTATGATAAGTCGAATTAATCACACTAATTAATAAAGAGGTCAACGTTCTATTTTAGTCGTCCTTTTTGCTTTTTTTTTTTTTAACTTTAAACGAATGCAAAAATTCTCAATGCTTCAAAGTTTTTATATTTACTTAAATGATTTATTCATATATGAAAAATTTAAATATAAAAAAATAAAAAAAAAAACATTTTTCATTCATATTTAAATTTTTGTTGTGGGGTAAATTAGTTCAAGTTTCAAAATTTAAAAAAAAAAAAAAAAAACCCGTATTCAATTCTGAATCCAATTAATATAGAAGAAATGTAGGCATTATATAAGATAATTTTATTAAAGCATGCATTTTGCCAGTTTTTTTTCCCATTTTTTTTTGCT
Organism: Dolichopus griseipennis; assembly: GCA_963082915.1. Taxonomy (NCBI): domain Eukaryota; kingdom Metazoa; phylum Arthropoda; class Insecta; order Diptera; family Dolichopodidae; genus Dolichopus; species Dolichopus griseipennis. Next base: position 104,575,042 of record OY720444.1, on the reverse strand, counting down.
CTATAATTTATTATTTCCCCCTTTTTTTCAAATATTCTCAATATTTTCCTTTTATCATCATTAGAAACACTTTAAAATACATATTTTATAAATACAAAAATTTTTGTATAGATATTGAATTAAAAAATGAAATGAAAAGAAAAATATCAAATACAAAAGAAGAGTTTGCCCCCTATTAACATAAAAACAATTAATCAAAAAAATGTTGAGAAAGGGTTTAAAAAAATCCATTCAAATAAAACAATTTTCCAAAATAAATTGTTTTATAAAAGATTGAAAAATTCCTCTTCGAACTGCTTTTACATATTTAGTTTCTGTGATTTTCCATTTTGATTTTGTAACTGCTTTGAAAGATTAATTAAAAAAAATGAAAAAAAAAAAGTGCAATCAAAGTTACAAACAATAAATAAAAGAATGGGTTAAATGATCATTTGCTTATCAAACAGTTTAATAATATACGCAAATTTAAGCTATTTATATTTACACATAATAATAGTGTATGTACCATTGTATACTATTGTATACTATTAATTTTAATTTTAAATCCTTTTTTACAGTAATGTATATGTATATATTATATATGCAGATATTACATAACTCCCTCTCTCTTTATATCATTCTATGTAACAAAAATATTATATCTATAGTATCTATACCCACATTTCAATGATTTTTAATAAACAAAAAAAATAAATAGAAATTTTTCACACTACACAATTGAAAAATGTTTTTTTTTTTTAAGTTCCTATACACGTTTCATTAATTAATTTTTTGTTGTTTTTGTTTTTGTTCTATCTAACAAAATGTTTAGTAATAGTTTTTAGCACATTTTCAAAAAATTTTGTAAAAATGTGCCCATATAGTTTCATTCTGTCCGTCCGTTGTTTGTCTCCTGCTTGGCAGCTATAAGGGCCCGCAAATTGAAATTTTGCTATTTTTAAACACCTGTAACTTGAATACCTGTTCAAATTTTTTTTTGTTAATATACAAAATTTGAAGGTTAAATATTATACTTTAACATATGTTAAAAGATTTTCTTAAATTTAAAAGCGGTTCTTTAAATTGAAGAAAGTGTCTGTCAGTTTTAACCAGTTTTGCTTAAATAATAAAATTCTAAATAAAATTCCAAATTTTGGTAGAATTCACAATTTAATTCCTTGAACCTAAAAAATTTGGGGGAAGGGGAGTAGTGAGGATTAGATCCTTGAGAAATTGGGCAACCTTCCCCATAGAGGCTACTAGGACTTAAAAATTAAAAAAATTACGGTTTTTATAAGTAAAGAGTAACTTAGTCACCAACCTTTATATTCCGCTCCACCATTATATTCCGATAAAATACTCAGTATGAAACACTATATTATTTTAAAAATGTGCTTTTTTAAAAACACAAACATGTGCTTTTTTTCATCACTTGTTTATTTTTTAATAAATGACCAAGAATTACTTCTGCTTTGATTCTGCATTCAGAACTAAATATTAAAATTGCATATGAGTTTTTCTGTAGACCAAGGATTTTTTAGTGAAAATTTTTTTGTGATTGGACAATTTGTTACACGAGTGTTTCATAAATTAATGTTTGTTGGAAAATAATTAAAATTTACGAATGCATTATTTTAGTTTTTTTTTTTTGAAATTTTCACATTAAAATTGGATTGTTTTTTACAATTTTCGGAAAACAATGTTCCGTTGTAATAATCTTAATTCGTAAGGATTCCCAAAATACCAAAATCAGTTTTTGATTGCTAATGTTTTGAAAACTTTCAAAATGTTTTCTACATTTTTTTTGACATTTAATTCAGCTGACGTAAAACAGCTTTATGACGTTCGTTTGTCATGTCATCATCGCCCATATGTGTTCGCAAAAGTTGGTAATGCATATGTGAATGATTTAGAAAAGTTTGAGAAGAACATTAACATTTTTCTTCTAAATATACTATCCAATTTTCCTCATTATCTAAAGATATCCCAAACTGATTTCCAAAAATCTAGTCACATTAATTCAAAAAATTAGTAAATATTTAATATTGAGTTTTTCAGTTCTGAATTTCCGAATTTCCGAACTCAGCACTTCACAAAATTTTCATATTGTAATTGATGTGTAGTGCTCCACAGAGAGTTCGGATTAGTGTAAACGATTAGATTTTAAAACATGTTAAATTAGGTCTAGTGCTATCTCATGTATTAAACCGAATGTGGAATTTATTAGGATCAATCGTACTATTAAAATAAATTAAAATTATATTTATTTTAAGTACCTTCCTACTTCTGGTCCTTTTGAGAATTATTAAATACTATAAATATTTATATATAATACTTAATTATTTTTTTTTTAATAATTAAAATTAATAATAAGCTCTTATATAGATAAAAATACATTTCAATTGTTCAACTACATTCTAAAGACTTGATTTAATATCCATCCACATAATATAAAATAAGGTCAAGTGGTTTCTTTAGAAAATCATCAATGTCCGAAAAAGTTTACTAAAAAAATAATTGAATAATTGTTATCATTGTAAAGTATTCTTTAAAAATTTTGAATTTAATTTGGAAAGTTAGCTTTGCTTTTGTTTTTTTTTAAAAAACAAAGGTATAAATCGTATAAGGTGTCCAGCACTGCAAAGTCACAAAAAAAAAGATTACTTTTTTTTTAGATTTCTAGCAAGATAAAAATTGCAGGATCTTATATAAAATCTATTCCTGATAGGTCCAAAGTAATGAGAACCTGGAGCTTTAAAAGCATTTAAACTCAAAATTTGCCCAAAATCATATAAAATAATTAAGTATTAAACATTCTATAATTGGGTATACATTTTGATTTACGAATATAGGATATGGTTTTGAAGATGGTTTAAAGCTGCATCCATTTTACATAATTAATTATATATTAAAGAAACTCTCAGGAGAAACCTTGGAATATAAAGAAATATTATTAAACTTCATTGACCTCTTGCAATTAAATTTATTAGCAAAACAAGAACTTCCACGACGGTCAAAAGATTTTTTTAAACAATTATTGATTATATTTTGACAATTTATTGATAATTTATTAGTTATTGTGAATTGTAATAGAAACAACCACATTACAATGATTCAAAATGACATAAAATTGTTGTTCTAAGTCTAATTAAATAATGCGAATAAACACACATTAGATGGTTCAGTACGATGAATTAACAAAAGTCCCGGAGTCAGAAGTCCCTCATGAATTTATGACCCAAAAGATTAAGTCGAATCCCTTTTGAGATTATTATGCAAGTCAGTGAGACTATGTCTTTTGGCTCACTGACTTGTATAATAATCTGCCCCATTAATATTTTAAAAAAACGTTTTAAGCTGCATTTCGGAAACAAACAAAGCCGAATGTTGAAACCAAATGAAGGCGAATTTTACTAGTATTTTGAAAAAATTTGTGTTAGTATGTTCTATGCATGTATGTAGCGTTTAAAATTTTAAGTTTGATATTAAAATATATGTTTATATAAGTAAAATAATATATTTAAAACAATAGTCCCAAAGGAACGTTTGACTTCGGGACTTATATCACCTCGCCGCTTGCTATGGCAACCCAATTCAAACAATTGAAAGCAAAGAACCCATTTAAAATAATTTTTATTTTGATTTTATTTTTATCAGAAACTGTACAACAAATTTTTTTTTATTTTACTCCTGTTTGAGGTTTTTTGTCCTTTTTTTTTATGTTTTGTACTCGTATATGTGTTTTGTACACCTTTATTTTCCCTCTCATTCTAAATTAAAAAAGCAAAAAAAAAACTTTTTCAAATTTAAAATTTTATTACTGCAGTATGCAATTTGCATATTTAGCTACAAAAAAACAGCAACAACAGCAACAACAACAACAATAACAATAGCAACAACAATAAAAAACAAAATTAAAATAAATATAAAATAGAAAACAAAATTGAATAAAAAAAAAAACACAAAATAGAAAAAATAAAAATAGAAAAGGAAAATTTTCAATGAAAATAATTGTTTGAAAAGATGTGCTGCATATTTTGATTTTAATTCAAATTACTTTTTTTTTCTTTTTTTTTTTGGATTTTCAATAGAAAAATTTTTAAAAAGTCTTTTTTTTTTTGTTGTTGTTGTTGTCTTGTGCTCCTTTGTATTTTTCATTTTATGTTTTCTTTATTTTTATATATGTAAACATATATACATACATACATTTTGTACTAATTTATACTTAAAATTATCGTATATTCTGAACATGAACATAAATATATATATATATATGCAAATATGTATATATATATTGCATATATCTTAATAAATAACAACGAATATATTACAAAATAGCATATATTCAACTCAATTCAACTCTTAACTCAACCCCAATTCTCTAACCCCAATTTGAAGTTTTGTTGAACGATATCAATTGTTGTTGTTTTGTTATTGCTTTTTTTCTCTCTTTCTCCTTCTTTTTAATACGATCATTGCAAAAAAAAGCAAAAAAAAAAAAAAAAAACAAAATACAATAAAAGGATTACGACAGTTTTAAACAGAAGAATAATAAAAAAAAACAACAACAACAAAACTTTTTTTTTGTTTTGCATTCAATTTTATACCATGCCATTCTTAAAAGCGTTTATAAACATATTTACATTGACACATGGATAATAAATATGTATGACGTATGTACATAATACATATATTTATATACATATATATATATTTATATATATATATATATATTTATAAATTTACATATTTTGTTAATATATATAATTATGAATATGTAACTATATATATATTTATATATATATATACAAAAAAAAAATCTGCATTCATGAATTAATATACATTTGTATGTTGTACATATGTATGTACATGTGTATGTATGACCAAAGTTTTAATAAAAAAAAAAGGCGTAATCGTGCAAATAGATACGTTATGTACAAAAATAATAAACAAAGAATTAAAAAAAAAAAATAAAAATCATAAAAAAAAAAAATTAATACAGAGTGTTTCATTTAAATTTTGCAAAAATAAAAAAAATTTTATTATTAGAAAACTTTTAATAAGTTTTTTTTTTCACATTTTTATTGTTTTTTGCTTTTTAAATTAATTAAAGTCATTAAACTTATATTTAAAAATAACTTGAATTCCTTTTAAGTTAAAATTTTTGTGTGTGTGTAATAGGTATGTACTTATATAATATAAAAAAAAAAGTTATTTATGCAATTATACAATTAAAAGAATGTTCTGAATTACTTTTTGAAGTTTTTTTTGCAAATTATTTTTATAAATTTATACATGCACTTATTATACCCGTATGACTATATAGTCAAAGGGTATAATAAATTTGCCATTACGTTTGTGACGCAGAGAAGGAGGAGGGGTACATTTAGACTCAAGTGTATGAATTGGATCAGCATCGAAAAAATAATCGATTTAGCTATGTATGTCCGTCCGTCCGTCCGTCACCACGATAACTCAAAAACTTAAAGAGCTAGGATCTTGAAATTTTCGTGAATTAGTTTTTTTGCAATAGCCATCATCGCTATTTAAATCCAGCCATTTTGGTCCATGGGTTCGGGTAGCTGCCATACAACTTCTTTTATATGAGCATTACTCTACACCTATTGAAGTTGGGTGTCTGAAATTTTGCCAAAAATAGTTTAGTGTAATGGCCAAAGTTACTGCAAAATTTGGTTTGTCTACTGCAGAGGGTTCGAGTAGCTGCCATACAACTCCTTCTTTTATATGAGCATTACTACACCTAATAAAGCTGCTATGTTTGAAATTGTGCCAAAAGTAATTAATTATTATAAACATTAATAATGATATGATATAATATTTATATAACGGTCATATGGGTATCCCAGAGTTTACACAGTCTACTTCACCACACTCTTTCTCGTTATACCCGTATGACTATATAGTCCAAGGGTATAATAAATTTGCCATTACGTTTGTGACGCAGAGAAGGAGGGGGGGTAGATATAGACTCAAGTGTATGGATCGGATCAGAATCGAAAAATAAATCGATTTAGCTATGTATGTCCGTCCGTCTGTCCGTCCGTCATCACGATAACTCAAAAAGTAAAGGAGCTAGGATTATGAAATTTTCGCAAATTCGTTTCTTTGCAGTAGCCGTCATCGCTATTTAAATCCATTCATTTTGGTCCATGGGTTCGGGTAGCTGCCATACAACTTCTTTTTTTATATGAGAATTACTCTGTACCTATTACAGCTGCGTGTCTGAAATTTTGCCAAAAGTAGTTTAGTTTTATGGCCAAAGTTTCTGCAAAATTTGGTTGGTCTAGTGGAGTGGGTTCGAGTAGCTGCCATACAACTTCTTATTTTATATGAGCATTACTCTCCACCTAATGAAGCTGGGTGTCTGAATTTTTGCCAACAATTGTTTAGTGTAATGGCCAAAGTTTCTGCAAAATTTGGTTGGTCTGCTGAATAGGGTTCGAGTAGCTGCCATACAACTCTTTATTTTATATGAGCATTACTCTCCACCTAATGAAGCTGGGTGTCTGAATTTTTGCCAAAAATTGTTTAGTGTAATGGCCAAAGTTTCTGCAAAATTTAGCTGGTCTACGACAGAGGGTTCGAGTAGCTGCCATACAACTCTTTATTTTATATGAGTATTCCACTACACTGAATAAAGCCAAAAGTAATTAACCGGATGATATAATGTATATGTTACGGTCATACGGGTATCCCAGAGTTGACACAGTCTACTCTACTACACTCTTCCTCGTTTTTTTTATAAATTTGTGTAGAATCTTCTGGGGATGGTATGGTAAATGTTAGACTATGTTAAGACTAATATATGAAGTAAGTTTATTGATATTTTATGGTTTTTAAAAATATTCTGGAGCAAGGATTATAATTTACTTAAGATTATGTCCATGGAATTCTTTGTTAGAGTAATTATTAGTGGATCTTAAAGTTATGTCTACCAAGTGACGCTTGTAAGCAAAGTTTTTATTTGATTGGTAAATAGATATGAATGGGAGGATTTTTAGTAAATGTTAGAACTGTAACTAAACCTAATGTGATTTTGAACTAATGATGAAAATGATATTCAAATAAAGACTGTTCTATTATATAGAGAAAATATCAATTATTCTACCCATTATTTTTCAGATTAAATTACAAGAACAAGTCCATTTTTTACAACACAAAGTCTAATATTAGTCTAACTAAGGCATTCAAGCCTTTTAAAAAGCCAGAAAGCAGTAATTGCATTGACATCAATGTTTAAAATTTCAAATCCATATTAGAAGGTTACCTTAAAAACAATTAAAAGATTTGTACTCCTTTTGCCCAGTAATTTGCATGGACATCCATTTTTAAAATTTCAAGTCCTCATTAGAAAGTTACTTTAAAAACGATTACACAATTTGTACTCATTATCCGAGTAATTCGACTGCGAGTATCCATGTTTAAAATTTGTACTCATTTTTCTAGTAATTGCATTGGGAGTACTTTGCTATGACATCCATGTTTAAAATTTCAAGTTCTTAGAAAATGATTTGGAAAACGATTACAAAAATTGGACTCATTTTTCTAATAATTAGATTGCGAGTACTTTGCATTGACATCAATGTTTGAAATGTCAAGTCCTTAGAAAGTTATTTTGTAAACGATTATAAAATTTGTACCCATTTTCCCAGTACTCACATTGCGAGTATTTTGCATAAACATCCAATTTTGAAACTTCAAGTCCTTATTAGAAAATAATATTAAAAAGCCAGTTAAAGCAAGTTAATTAAAATATTTTAACAAATTCCAAATTTATTTCTGAACCTCTTAAAACCCGGAAATATTATAAAAAGAAATAAACCCCTCAAATTTGATTCATTGATAAACGTACTACTTACTCAATGAGAACAGTTATCATTAAACTGGGCGTTATCAAATAAAAACTACGCCACATTCAAATTAAACATTGATTTACCACAAAAAAAAGTGTTCAATGTCAAATAATATCTTTTTCATATATAAATATTTAATATGAAATAAGATTAAATATAAATCGTGTTAATATTTACATTTTATATTTTTTATATTATGCAAAGGTTTTATATTTTTTGTTTACATAAAAAATAGCAAGGCTTAGATTTTTTTTCAGGCTATGTTTACCTTTATAATCAAATAAACAAACTGATAATTTCATATTACTGCAAAAAAACTAAAATGCAGGGGTTAAATTATATAAGTATTTTAAAAATTGATAAATATTTTAATGTTCTTGGAAGACAAATTGGCACCTAAAATATACTTTTCTTAACATAACATATACCCCCTCTTTTTTAATCCTGTTAAAACCCCCTTTTCCGATAAAAATAAAATCGTTTTTTAGAACTAAAAAACGATTTAAATTGTCACCAGAAAAAGTGTTTTTAAATTTAAATATCATAATTATTTATAATAAAAAGTTGAAATGAGTTAAAAATTTTAATTTTGAACTTTTGACTTCTATATTTATTTGGTTTTAGCATTATGACAATGAAACATGCAATTTTAAATTGACTATAGTTATAAAAGACTGTTTATCCATATAAAACTTATGTAATAAATGTTTTTAAAATCCGCAGGTTCTTTATTTCCTTAATGGTTAGGACAATGGATATTTTGTTTGAACGGGAAGTGATTAAAGTAAGTTATATCCTTCAGTCTGATTTAGTTTTTTTTGCTAACCAATTCTATTCAATATACATTTGATATATCAACTGAAAGTATACAGCTATCATAAGTAATTGATTCTATCATCTAGCGACCCAAACAAATGTGTGAAACCACTTGTCAAGGACTTGTGGTGAAACGAATTTGAGGTTGGAGGGTTTTTAGGTGTGCATTTGATAGACGTAGTCTATAACCACCTCGGACAGTTTCTAACATTGAAAAGTCTATTAAGAAGAAGTCTTTTAAACCTTTTATAAGCTCTACACGTATTTCAATATACACTTTTACACTGCTGTCGTCGTGTGATATGTAGTTGAAAACTTTTGTACGAGCCTTATAATTTTTGTTAGAGCCGATAGTTTCTGTTTGGGCGTTGAGAGCTTCTTATAATTCCCTAATACAAAAGTCGACGATATGCAAATGGGTTATCAATTAAACGATCTTGACGAGTTTTATAAGTATTGTCTCGGGATCATGGTTCTAGGTTGTCCAACTTAGCTACTCTAATGTAATGTGATTTAAACAGCATAGTTTCAATACAAGCACACATTACATTACTTGTTTACATAATGTAATAATGTTTACATAACAATAGCAATAACAGTTATATTACAAAAATTCTAATTTTTAACTAAAAATTAAAAACTAACACTTAACGAAAAACACTGCAAAAAAACTAATTCAAATTTTTCATATTTGACTTTAAGAACTAAGGGTAAAAGTGTCGTCGTCAGTTGATTTCCATTATTTGTACAAAATTTAAATAACACAATCCTAAAAATATACAAATGTATATAAAAACATACATATAAATATATTTACAATTACAAACAAAAGCAAAAAAAAAACTCAACGAAACGGAAATGTTTTTTTACAAAATAAATATTATCTAAGTATTAACTATATATATAATATACTATAATATATGTATATAAATTTTATTTATAGATACCGGACCCGTCCCAACTAATTTTAAATGAACATTTTTTACTCTATATACAGCATTGTATATATATATATATACCAAAATATATGTTTTCTTTTTCTTTTAACATTTTTAAACTTGACCATCAAAAATGAATTTCAAATCTATTTAAATTACTATTTACAATTTGAATTAAAATATTTGCACAGATTCATGATGCGCATTCTAACGATTCTTTTAAATATTTTAAATATAATGTATATACATTTTAATATTTATATACCTATTACTGTTTGTATATTTGTCACAAAAAATTTGGGAAAATATTTTTAGTAAACAGTATACTTAGTATAAAATTATATATATATATAGTTATACCTTTGATTTGAATTAAAAAAGGTTTCCAAATTAATAGGCATACACTAAGGCATATAGGCATATAATTGGCATAAATTGTATAAAATTAAACAATTTAAAATGAAACCTGATGAATTATTAGATCCCAACCTTAAGATTTAAATAACTCAAAAGTTCAATTAGGAGATTGCATATTTTCAGGGGCGAAGGAAAAAATAAAACAGCAAATTAATGAAGATGAAGCAGAACATGTTTTAATATAGTTCCATAGTTAGAGTTAGAACAGGACGTATTCTAGTATGAAGGCTAGAATACTTATTATTGTTTTTAGTCCCATTCTTTTCCAGCGGACTTGTTGATTACAAAAGATATATTTAATCTATAAGAATTCTATTTAAACTGAGTGGTAGCAAAGTCCGAAAGGATCAATTAACTATACAAGGTCAATTTAAAGTTGATCTAATACTTAGAAGATTTAAATCGAGGTGAAATAACTTTAATATGTTTAAAATAAACTAGACAAACTTTAATCTAATGAGGCCACAGATAGGCAAGTCTTCCGAGGTAAGTCAATTGTATTTACCAGAAAAGCATTCAGTATAGAATTTAGTTTATACAATAACTAGTTATGTTTGACAGTGTCATATGTACTGTACTTCCGATAGATGTATACAGACATTATATACATAAAAATTAATAGTTGTTATTTATTTTGTATATATATATTATGTTTTTAAAATGTCCTATTCTTCATTCTTTTTAATTTATCGACTAATTTATCCTTTACAAAAAAATTTAGTAAATTGTACATATATTCGAGTCATGTATTATAATATGTGTATGATATTAAATAGCATTGAATATTTAATATAAACATGCACCTACAATGCCTAGATATATTTTGCATTAATAAGTACAATAGAAAAGTTCTAAATGAATATAAAATTTAGGTTTGTATTATTAACAGTTTTTTATTATTTGTTTTTGACAGATATCGATATACAAAATATGGTAACACTGTTTACATGAAATCTTTAAAAATAGTTAATAAGCCCGTTATTTAATTGAAACTTTCAAAATTACAAAAATTTCGGAAAATTACAAAAATTCTAAAAATTGAAATCTTAGATATTCCTTAAATTCCTAATGTCAATATGTCAACTTCAAATAAAGGATAATGTCTCGATCTTCGCTAAATACGGTGGGAGGTTTTATATGTCACTTATTTTACAGCTAACTTCATCTTGTAATTCTCTAATTATCAAATTTTTTAATTACGAAGCAACAACAATGACGTATCTTTAAAAATATAACGGCTTTTGTCATAAATTAAAACTTGTACTTTAATTTTTGTTCATCACTGTATGCATATTTATATAGGGATAATTTTACTATGTAAATTTTAAACAAATAATAATATCCCACATTTTGAGTACATTTCTACCATTTTATTTCATTATATGTATATAATATATATATATATATATATATATATATATATATATATATATATATATATACATATATTTTGTTTGTTTGATTTTAAAATTTTATAATACTAAAAGACTATAATTATATTCAGAGAATGTGCTTCAAAACATACAACCACAATCATTATAATTTTTAACAATTGTATTTAATGAAAAGATAGTAATGAAATCATATTTTGTTTACTTAATAAAATCAAAATATATTTACTTTAAAAATTTTTGTATAAAATATATTTTTTATTTTTTTTTTAATATTTTTTGTTAATTATATTTATTTTCTCACTATATACCATTTCCTCTCACTTTACTGACCAGTCCAAATATGGTACACTTGAAATGGTCAGTTTCATATATTTTGAAAGATACTCTGAAAAATATTGTTACCGTCATCATTGAAATTTTCATTCAGAATTTAAATATGATATTTTAATTTTGTTTTTAGTATAGGGATTTTGTATTTATTTAAAATTAATGTTGGGCCCTTATTTAATATATTCCAAAATTGTTCATTATTATTATTATTTAGAATTTTAAATAAAAATTAAATGTTAAAAACTAAATATTTGTAAAATTTTCGATCAAAATTTTAAATTACATCAAATATTTTAATAAAGAAAACAATTAATAAGTTTGGTGGTACAAATATTTGTAATATTTGTTGTAATAATTAATAAAATAAACATGAGTGTGTAGTTTTTTCAATTAATAGCAATTATTGATTAAAAATCAGTATTTTTTAAATTATCCCTGAAAATATGCAATTTGTGTATAATGTTGTCAACTGTCATATGATGATGATTTTAAATTTAAATTGTGTGTATTTTGTGTAATAATATTTATTATAATATTTATCTTCGAGAATTTTAACATACGTATGTAATTTTCGATTAATAATTATTGATTAGAAATTAGTACTTTCTATTTTGCCCCTGAAAATATGCAATTTATCTAAATTGTTATAATTGATCATATATTAGTAATTTTAAATTAAAATCGTGTATATTTTGGCTAATAAAAAATATAATTGTCTGATAAATTAATTTTTTCCAACCTTATGAAATTTTTTACAGCCGTAAATAAATTTTTTATAACTAATTAAGAATCTTCAGATTATCTTTTGTAAATACAAGAGATATAGTGTAATAAAAGGCATTTTGGTCCTACTCAACTTATATATTCTTATACATATTATAATAACTAAAACTCTGTGCCCCTTACGTTATTGGTCTTGTGGGGCCCTTTTCAAGCGAAACAATCATTTATCGAACTGACTAGAAATAAGTAAGAAGTACTTCATCTTTCCAACATTGTTCCAATACTTAATTGAAATTTTCAGAACTTCTCATTCAGTTATCCCCAACTGATGTTTAGTCTGATAAAGATCAATAAATTGATGATAAATGCCACTTTTATTAGGACTTTTTAATATCAAGTTCATACAATTCAAAGATCAGAGCTGAAGTTTCAAAGTTCTTAATTCATGATTTTCCAGTGATACTTCTTTATATTCATAATACCTTTACAAAATCTAATAACTATTATATAAAAAACTTATGATAATATAAATGCATATAATTTGTTTATTTTTTTTTTGAATTAAACTGTTTTTAATAAAACCTATTAACTAATAAATATTCTCTATAATTGATTAATTTATTTATTCAATTGCAATAAAATGTTTGAAGAACTTTTAAATTAATTATAATTTCATAAATTTTATATATTCAAAAAAAATTTAATAGACTATAGAATAAATTAATCAAAATTCAATTTGAAATTATCCCAAAAAAATTCAACAACAAAAACATAATTGAATAAAATTTTTGAAAAATAAATTTTTAATTTAAACAAATTATTCAAAAATAACAAAAAAAAAACAAATGAAAAATTACTCAAAAATGCATTGAACTCATCATCAATATGAGTTTCAATAAAATCAAATCAAAACCAGGAAACTAATATTCCAATTTAAGCAATAATTCACATATATATATGTATTGTATATATATATATGAATATGAATTTCATAAAAATTGTGTTAAACACAGAAACCGGGGAAAAATTGTTTTGATTGTAAACAATTTCATCTTAAAGATTTTTTTAATGAACAACTTAAGAAACATTTTTTTGTTATGTTTGTTTACAAAATTTATGTTTAAAAACAAACAAAATACTTAAGAAAATTATGGAATTTTTAAATGGTTCACTTTTTAAATAAATAATCAAATTAAATAATCTTGAAATGAGCTCTTGATACATTTCCTTAATTTATTATAAATTTCAAAAATTTGGTGGTATTTTTAGAATTGTTGATTTCCTACCACTTATAAAGTTGTTTTTTAAATTATGGTGAGTACACCTAGACTATGCAACCTGTTGTGCATCTTAATTGTCAACACTTTTATTAATTTGAATGTAATACTTATATATTTATTTTATTTATATTTTATACATATTTACACTATGTATTTAATACCTTTACTAGCAATTGAAAACTTTTGTCATATTTGTAATTCGGGCTCGGATGCTACACCATTTACTTCACTTTTTAAAGAATATTTCTAATCAATTGAACATGTGTGAGTTTGCATTATATTAAAATTGACAAATGATGTTAAAAATTAAGAAAATTAAACTAAAATTATTAATCAAAAATTTAATATCCATGGTTACGCAGCATTAGAAACTGGAAGGGCATCAAAAATATATGCGATATAATCCACTCAGCAATGGATCAAAATTTATTTCAGGAAATCAATAACAATATCATATGATCACCAACACCCAATTACGAATAGACAACAAAAGAAGAAAATCGATTGCATGGCCTGTAAAAACAAAAAATTCATATTCCATGGCCTTATATAGGTATCCTAAAATCATGTAATACAAATTACAAATTCTCTAATGTGTAAATGCAATATCGACTTTTTTTTAGCCATTTAAGGCGCTTATTAAGCTTCAGAACTAACGAACTTCACAATCCATTAGATCCAAGGTTCGGAACCTATTCGGATCTAATGGATAAAGTTTCTTGAATGATTTTTTGAGTAGTTGTGAGGTTTCTTGAGCTAAATTTGAAATAGCAAAACCAGCCCAGGACATGATATCACTAAATTACAAATGTCGTTCTAATCTTATGTGAGAGTTTCTGACAGTTCTTTGTTAAACGGTTTTTTAAATTAAGCCAAAGCGCATCTTTTAGAGTTAATTACTTGTTGAATACTCCATATATTTGCTTTAAAAAAGTAACTGAATTTTTTATGACATGTTTTTTTAATGTGAATCTAACTTGCTAGTTGACATATTTTTAGGTTCGATTGTATCTCCTTCGGACATTCATATTTTTTAAATCTGTAAAATTAAATCATAAAAATGTGCCTTACCCCTGTCATTAATCTAATAGATTTTAAACATCTGTTGTGTTTTGAGAATATGATATCTATTGTAAAACCTATACTTAAATTATTTAGGACTTTTTCAAAAAAACAAATTTATTAAAATTAAAATGAATAAAGGTTTAAAAGTACCTTGGGTTAAACACAACAATTAAAAAATAAGCACCAGGGGTAGAAAAATAGTTTTTGACAATACATACTCTCCCTTATTCAATATATAAATTGATATAACCTCAAAAAAATGTTCCTTATTAAAAATATCAAATTTCATTTTTGGATATTAAAAATCAATTCAAAATGTTATTTAATATTTTTAAATAATAATTTAAATAATATTTAGTGTAGTTTTTTTTTTACCGTTATTTCATTATTGATTAAATTGATCCATAAAATATTTGATTTCATTACAATCATAAGCCAAACGTTTAACAATTCAAACTTTATTCTTTATTTTTTAATATTTTATTTATTATTTTATTTATTCAATAATTAATTATTAACATAATATTTTATTTATTTATTTATTTAATTTTTTTTAATTTTTTTTTTTATTATTGGTTTTAATTTTCCGGCAAAATAACTATAAATTAAATGCAACTTTTATAATATTTTGTCTACATGTTAACCTGAAGTTTATTTAAAAAATTTTTTGGTTATTAATGCAATTGTATGAATGAATGGGTCTCTTAATATATATTTTAAAAATAAATATTATAAATTATTAATTTATTTCAATAAAAAACGAGGAAGAGTGTAGTAGAGTAGACTGTGTCAACTCTGGGATACCCGTATGACCGTTATATAAACATTATATCATTATTATTATAAACATTAATTACTTTTGGCAAAATTTCAAACATATCAGATTTATTAGGTGTAGTGTAATGCTCTTATAAAAGAAGGAGTTGTATGGCAGCTACTTGAACTCTTGGCAGTAGAGCAACCAAATTTTGCATTAACTTTGGCCATTACACTAAACTATTTTTGGTAAAATTTCAGACACCCAACTTCAATAGGTATAGAGTAATGCTCATATAAAATAAGAAGTTGTATGGCAGCTACTCGAACCCTTTGCAGTATACCAACCAAATTTTGCAGAAACTTTGGCCATAAAACTAAACTGCTTTTGCCAAAATTTCAGACACGTAGCTGTAATAGGTACAGAGAAATACTCACATAAAAAAGGAAGTTGTATGGCAGCTACCCGAACCCATGGACCAAAATGGCTGGATTTAAATAGCGATGACGGCTATTGCCAAAAAACGAATTTGCGAAAATTTCAATATCCTAGCTCCTTTAGTTTTTGAGTTATCGTGCGGACGGACGGACAGACGGACAGACGGACGGACAGACGGACGGACAGACGGACGGACGGACAGACGGACGGACATACATAGCTAAAACGATTTTTTTTTCGATTCTGATCCGATCCATACACTTCAGTCTATATCTACCCCCCCTCCTTCTCTGCGTCACAAACGTAATGGCAAATTTATTATACCCTTTGACTATATAGTCATACGGGTATAAAAAAATATATATATATATATATATGTAAATAAATTAATTAAAAAATAGTTTTGGTAAATCAAACAGTTTATATTTAAAAAAAAAAAAAATGATTAAAAATTAAAGGGTAAACTTATTGACTTTTCCGAATAATTAGGTTTTAAATTAATAGGGTCAATAAAGGTATAAAAGTGATTGGTCTTCAAAATAATTATAAAATTTCTTAAATAAACGGAATAGCCAGTTCTAAAATTAGTTTAGGCCATACCAGAAAAATGGTTAATATTTGAATTATAATTGCTGCATTCAAATGATGAATTTAAAGGATATTGGTTCTATTGCTTTTATAAACTCTCCGGTTAATTTTCATAGCGTTTCGGGTTATAGATTTTAATATAGTAGATCCAAAATACTCTTATCTTTAATTTTTGAAATTTAGACTTTCCCAATTCTTTTGCATTTGAATTGAAATTCATTAGCTTTTTTTCTTTAAGCTTCTTTTTCTATTTTTCGATTGAATCTTAATATATTTTAGTTTATTGAATTGTAAAAAAATTGTTCGACGAATAGTCGAAAATGCTTTTGATTCTTTAAAAGCAAAATACATTCGCCCCTGATACCTTGAGTTCATCAGTTACGACAACATACAAATGAATTCTAATAGTTTTATAGAATAAAAAATTGTCTTTAAATAGGTAATTTTAGATGCTGATTATTCAGTACTGAAGAAGTAGTGAATCACTACTGAAGTTCCGAGAAATAAATGAAACAACAATATAGTACAGTAACTTTCTATATGGCTTTCTTTTTATACCTAATAAAGTATTACTTTATGGAGTGTTAAAACTACTTATATTCACTACTGAAAAGGTATTGGAAAAAAACTACTTTAATTCATCGCAGAAAATGTTCTGAAAAGTTTTTCACTTCCATTAACCACTAAAAAAGTGCTGGAAAAAAGTAGAAAAACTTTCAATATACTAGTGCAAAACTGATGAAGTTTTTCCACCATTCATATTAATTCAGTAGAAGAGAAATACTTCCATTCAGTATTTTTGCACTACTTCTGTGTTATCGAGGCTGACTTTTTCAATTTCAGTTAAAAACTGACATCAGATCCAAGATTCTAGTCTAGATTCATCAAAATCTCAGCTTTATAAAGCGATTTCAATACTTTTCTTAAACTATACGTACGTTAATGAAATAGTAAAAAGTTAAAAAAAAATTATTAAATAAATAAACATAAAATTAAAATAGATATTGATTATATAAACAATTTATTATTGATGATGTAAGTAAATAATAAATAATCAAAAAATTAAAAAAAAAATTTTAATTTACGGATTTTTAAAAAAAAAAAAGAATATTAAAACGTTTAAATAGAATAAAAAAAAAAAAAAAAAAAAATTAAAATTAATTATAATTATATATATATATATTTGAAAATAATTAACAAATGTTTATATTGCAAACATTTTGAAAGTTAATTAATATTATAATTCATACGGATTAACAAGTGATAATCCTATATGTCTCATTATAAATTTTTTGGATTAATCTAAATGAAAATCGCTTGGATTTATTACAAATTTTTTGAAGCTGATTATGATTTCTTTTGTAAAAATTTTAATCAGAGTTTATAACCAATTAAAAATTCGAAGTGGAATACGTTCCTAAATAATAAATTAGTTTTGGGAAATAATGCATTGCATTACAGAATTTCACTTAATGGGTACTTGGGTCGGTTCTTTTATATGGAGTAGAGACTTAGACCTTGACAACCACCCATATGAATAAACTCGAAGCCTTTGAAATGTGGCTCTACAGAAGATTACTAAAAATTTCATGGGTAGATCCTGTCACAAATGTTGAAGTTCTTCGAAGAATAAGTAAAGGCCGAGAACTTCTTACAGATATCAAAAGAAGGAAAATATCATATTTTGGACATGTGATGCGAGGTCAAAAGTACGAGCTCCTACAGCTTATCGTGCAAGGGAAAATTGAAGGTAAAAGAGGTGTTGGCCGAAAACAAATGTCGTGGTTACGCAACATCACTGGACAGGTATATCAAATATTGGTGATTTGGTACACATAGCGATGGATCGAAATGAATACAGAAGCATTTTATGTAGATTTTAACTCAACTTTCAAGACATATGACCGCTAACATCCAGTAGTGGATAGGCATCGAAGAGAGAGAGGGTACTTGATGTATAAAATAGGCATTGGTAACATGTTTTAAGCTAAATTAATTTATAATTATCTGCATAATATGAGGATCATGCAATAGAACATCTAAAGCAACATAGCTTAGTCATATAAAAAAACGAAATTTTAAATCATGAGATTTTGAGTCAGCGGATTTTAATTTGCGAGATGTCTATTGGCCCCCTTTAACTAATACATCATATGTAAACTTGTGGAAACTTTTATTTAAATTAACTACCATGATGAATAAAAGAACAATTCACATCTCTTCATTTCATATTGATAATGAAGAAACAGAAAATATTAATAGACTGGGTCAACTACGGGACACTAGCAAAATTTGGCAATATTTTAAATGGTTACACAAAGTATTAGTTTCTCAATTATGCTTGGAAGAATATAAATGTTACATGGCAGCTTTCACTACAAAAATTATATATTTTAAGCAGAGGTGGGCCATAAATTTTCAGTAATTTTTATTGCAAAATTTCAGATACCCAGCCTAATGAAAAATAAGTTAAAGATAGCACTTGAATAAAAATTTCAGAGTCACATCTATAGCTTTTTTTGGTTTTTGAACTGTCATGCGTACCTTCGAACAGAAACACATAGCTTAATCTACTCACTTCCATACACTCATATCTACTATACCTACAAACATAATGGCGAACTTAGTATACCTCATGTGAATTCAAGCGTTAAATACAAAATATAAATGAATAATTTACTTTTAAAATTTAACTCACAGATAGATCCATTACTGAAATGTTATATTATTGTAAAGAACTATTATTGTGTCGGGCAACTTAATATTGTGTTATGGCCTACCTACAATGACGTTCTCATGTCGCTCTTCTTCCGCTCTCATTACGTAGAATTAAAAAATATTCAATAGTTTAAAGTTTATTGTAAAGCTATTTTGAATAATGGTTTGATATTATTTAACCCAAGATAGAAAAAGAATTACTAATTTTTTATTCTGATATATTTTTTTTTATTTTTTAAAGTTCAATTAGTTGACATCTTTTTTAATGACTGCGCAATGGCTGCGACATGGCTGCGTCTATTGTAGAAATTTTCATACATTTAATACATTTAACTTAGTTTGACAGATAGCTACTTGTAGAGAACGGAATGAGAGCGTTCATTCAAGATAGACTATTACTTAAATTTACTTTACTTCAGTTATGTGCGTCATCACAAAATGCAGCGCTTTTCTTTAACATTTAAATTAAAAATTAATTTAAAAATATTTTCTTATCATAAAATAAATTATGTACATATGCATATACTCCGCATTATATACTTTTAAACTATGTATTTCTTTGAACTTTTCTTATTAATTTCAATAAAAATAAAAATTATCTTTTTTTTTAAAATAAATTAAAAAAATCCATATCTAAATATTTTTTTAATAATTTATGATATTTTTTAATAATTTTAATATTTAATATTATTAGATAATATTAATATTTATTTTTATATGCTTGTCAGTTGTCACATTTAAATTAAAATTTAAAAAATTTTTTTTTAAGATTAATATTTAAAAGCATTATAATCATATACAATATACATTAATTTCTAATATTATTAATCAAAATAAAATTTATAGATTTAATTTACTATTATTAATATTCGAATTTTATCATATTTTTTATATAGATATTATTCATAAGTATCTACAGATTTTTCGGAACATTTTTAATTCACAGAATTTTGATTCAAAACACTTTGACACAACAAAATTTAAAAGATAAATATGCAAATTTTTTTTTAAAATAAAATATTAAAAGTGTTTTGTTTACATTTAAAAATAACACAGAATTTAAAATTTTTACAAAATTTCGTTGATATAAACTTGTTTTTAGATACACTATGATGTTTTAGACAAATTTTTTAGATAATTTTTTTTTGAATTACATTATTTATATTTTGAATATTGTGTTCTTTTATCTGTAATAAAAGAATAACAATAGAATTAAAATTTTAAAAAAAATTATGATTCATTAAAAAATAGAATTTATGATAAATCTAAAAACTGTGAAGTCAATAGAACCATCAAAATTTTGAATCAAATTATACTTCAGAATTATAATTTAATATCGGAGCTTAATTCTATCTGAGAACAATTAGATAACGGGGATATCAGATCCAACTGAGACTTTTAATTATGTACAGTTGGTAAAAAATCGCATGGAACTTTTAATTTGCTGCAGCTCTGTGAAATAAGATGACGAATTACAAAATTTTAAAACTGGATTAGCCACAGAAATTCTAAATTCAAAATCTTAAAATTTCAAAATTTCAGAATCTTCAAAATCTTTAAAATTTTAAATTCGAAAGCAGTTCTGTTATAAATTCATTTTTCATTAAGAAGTCTATTAAATGCGAAAAATGTGATGCAGTGACAGAATACCTACAGAATTAAGGTCCACGTGCTTACATTTTTTTTTATTTTTTGAAATTAACTTCCACGAGTCAACTAGGATCATCGATTTTAAGCCCACTTTTCTAAAAAGATTGAAATCTAACTGTTGAATAACAGAATGATTCACGTCCATCAATCTGTATCTATTTGGCTATAAGTTTTTATACCGTACCTCCCTCCTAATCCAGAATATAGTTTTAACCAAATCATAAATACATATTATGGAAAATATGAATAGGAATACATTAATACAGAATTCAGTTCTAAAACTCAACTAATTTTTTTTCATGCGTATCTATCAAATCTAAGAAGAAAGTATTTTTTAAAGAACTGCTGTTCTAAAGTAATTTTTTTGTTAATAACCCCTTCCAAATTTTGAGTTGAGAATTCTATTTTAGGAATTTCGTATCACAACCTGGCAAAATTTTCATTGGATTATTTTAAAAATCTCATTGTAACAAATGAAAACAAATCTCATTAAAACACAATTGATCAATATGGAAAAATTTATTAAATTAAATTGCTATAAAATTCGAGTAAAGGTAATAAATTCTGATATAAGGTAATTACAAAATTAAATTGATTGTTGTTTATGATTTGAAAAAGCCACAAAACCGCGTTTGTTCGTTTTTTATTTTATGGTAAAATTTTTTTTTATTATTTTGAGAGTTTTTATTAGTTATTTACATTATATAATAAATTTAATTTAATAAAAAAAAACTCTGAAAATAAATTTTTGTAAATGACAATTTTATTTATTGGAATTTTTAATTATATTTTTTTTTTCGAATAATATAATAAAATTGAGGTAATAAGGTTTTTAATAAATGTTTAAAATTAAAAATAATATTTGTAATTATATTTTTCTTAAATACGGTCGTCTGGCAACCTTATTTAAATTTTATACTGTGAAAAAAGTTTTAAACTGTTATATTGTGTTATATAACGACAAATGGAATAGATGGAATTTCATTCAATAATATATTTGGAATTGAAAGGGTATATATAGTTTTCATATATGGAATTGGCTTTAGAGACGCCCTCCTAAGTAGAAGTCTCTATGTATTAGGTTCTACAAAATCGAACCATTTGGTTAATATGCTATACACAACATCCTTATATCTGCCAGATCACCCTAGAAATAAGACATATATTTGTGATCTATAAATACTTTCGACTTTTTGTGAAATAAAGCCTCGGGGGTGTTGATTTTCACATTTAGTTGATATTCTGGAGAGATCTTAGGGTTAGATTCAAGAAAAGCTCCCTTTTCCTTTCCAAATAGATCCCTTCCAAAATTTTAAATTCAACTTTAAAACCCTTCCTAATTCAGAAGTCCGCCTTCACATAAATAAATATTCTGCAAAAGGGAATACCCTCATTTCGAAAAAAGTTCTAAAATTCCTAATTTTCAAAAAACTTTTCATATACAAAGGGTATAAGAAATAAGACACCGGTATTATTACTCTTTAAATTCAATTTTCGACTTCTTGAAAAATACCACCCTGTTTTATATTAAATATATTTTATATATTATATATATTATATATAATTGATTATGTTATATACTTATTATTATAATTATTTAATACTAAATTCTATATAAGAAACTATTAAAATCATCAAATTAATGGATTATAATTGATTTGATTTATAAATTAAACTAGTTAATCTATATTATTTTCTATAATTGAAAACGATAATAACATGGTTAAGTATTTATTGAAATTCAATATGCATTATTTTAAAAGATTTAAATTTCATTATCAAAATGATTAAATTTATTACAAAACACGAACTGATGACATCCATACGGATTATGAAGAAATCTAAGATATATTGCGATTAGCCATCAATGTTTTTTAATCCATGTTTTGTCAATTTTTAATGGATATGTGATTAGTGACATGGTAGGATACTTTATGACAACATGTCCCAGGATTTATATTTAAGTAAATGGTGATAATTGATATTGTAATAAAATTAAGTATCTTAAACACTATATATAAGTTTATTAAAGATTTTAGAAATGATTTATAAAAATTTAAACATGCAGTTGAAGGAATTGTAATAGGAAATAGAAAATTGCAAAAAAAAAAACATTCGAAGATTTTTTAAAATAATTTTTCCATTTTATTAGGAAATTAAAAATTTTTAATTAATAATTATTTATTGTAAATATTGAATAAACATTGATTGAATTTTTAAAAATAATGAAAAATAGGTACTACCTGACGTCCTTTTGAAAAATAGATTTACTAAGAAAAATTGCATTGAATAGAAATTGAGGATTTTACATTTATATGAAAAGAATTGAATTTCATTTGCTTTATAATTGAAATAAAAAAAAAAATATTAATTAAAATGAATTATATAAGTAAATATTTATTAGAATTCCTGGAATATTAATAAAAATATGGAGTAATAAAAGCTAAAATTTAATAACAAAATTTCTAAATAAAATTCTACGAAAACTAGGAAAATATTAAAATTATTCGGTTTTACATGTATGTCCACTGCATACGATCAAATTTTGTAGAATACACGAATTTTAGAGGTCTTTTTTAATTAAATGCAGTTTTTTCTTTAATAAATCATTTTAATCTATTTTAGAATTTGTTCTCACAATTTCATTTTTATTTAATTATTTCCAACTACAATTTTGTAATTATATTTCTCTAAATTCAGAATATTTTAAAGCTTTAGACTTTATCAAATCCTGGTTGGATCATATCTAATAAAAAAATATAGTATACAGGGTGTCCGCGACTCAATTTTCATCATTTTGAACCTTCATATCTTTGTAACTGTTGGGTATATGGGGATCATTATTTCACAAAAATTAAAGCTGGCAACTTACTCTACAAAATGGATTTTTTTTATCTCTCTACAGTAAGCTGTTCAAAAGTTATTGACTTTTTTATGAAAAGTCTCCTTAATTCTTTAATCCCTCATATCTCGAAAAGGGTCCACAATAGACGCCCCCTTCCAGTACAATTTTTTGTTTGTTTTAATGCCCCCAATCACTGAGTGTAGTGCGCGTACTTGTGTCTCGGACACCCTGTATATTAAAATAATTTAATAATAAGTCCAAATGTCAAATTGGCAGAGAATTAACATTATCAGGCAATATTTACAATTGTCTGGTACTACAAATAAACAAATAAATAAATTTAAGCTTTAAATCAGTGTGATTTGACGTTCATGCAAAACTACTTTTGTTTGACGTTTCTTTTGTACAAAACTTGACATTTTCCTATTTCCTTTTCGTACTTCAGTTGTCAACAAACCAAGTTGTAAATATGTAATCACAAGATAAGGGGAACGACAAAATAATGAAACAAATTGAATTTTATACATCAAATACATATATATATATAAATTCATAAACGAACATAAGAGTCAATATAAATAGTTCAAAATAATCTCTTAAATCCCTAAATGCAATTACGTATACTCTTTTAAGACTTTGGTATGTAGTAACATATATAGATATCCTACGAATTTATTCAGTTCAAACTCTTCTGCAAAATAAAAATATTTTTAAAATACTTTTAATTAAAAATATATTTTAGTAAAAAAAATAAGTTATTGGAATTATATCACTTATAAAACTTATTTCTTTATATTTCTATGTTTAAATTTAACTTAAGAATAGAAAATTTTAATAACCCAGAAAAAAATATTCTTTCATTACTACTTTAATTTATATTTAATGCTATATATAAACAAATTTTGAATATTTTTAACTTTGTAATTTTCTGTCTGTACGTTCTTCTATTAATTTAAAATTAAAACTTTCACTTTGTTTTTGATTAAATTTAAAAATTGATTATACAAAAGATTATTCTGGGAAGCAGATGTCAAAATTCATATGAGTTCTGAAAACGATTATAATATCTAATTCAATCTAAAAACTATTACTATAAGGCTTTCCCAGGGTGTGTAGCCTCGGTGTGTAATGAGTAAGCATCCGGTTTATTACCAAAAGGAGTACCAGTTTGAGTTTCGCACAGGTCATGAACTTGACCAAATAATTAAATATAAAAATATATGAAAAAAAAAAATATTATACTTATAAATTAATAAAAATATTTAATATGACATGCACAACTAGTATCAAGGCCTAGGTTTTAAAATAGTATATGCGATCACAACAATAACGCTTAACAACTTATCAAATAAATTCACACAATTCTAGAATGCTTCGTAATATGCACCTTCAAATACCATTGATTTATAAACCACTTTGTTTTTGTTCTAAAATTATTTTATTTTATAACTTGAACATTCTAATCATAAAATAATATTTAGTTTTAATATCAAAAAAAAAAAAAGAAAGAGACAAAATCGAAATAAGAAAAGGAAAACAAAATTTATCTTTTGTTTCTGTTCCATTTTTTTCTTAACAAATAAATCGAAATTTATTATGAGTTTTTTGGAGCACACACATGTACTTGTATTTTTTATAATTTTTTGTTCTTATTAATATTATTACTTTTGTGTCAAACTATTATTTTAGTATATTTATGCGAATTCAAATACACTCTTTTTACATATTTAAAATGAAAATATAATGGAAAATGAAAATGAAAATATAAAATGGGAAGAAAATGGAACGAAAGAAGTTGAAATACAGTAGAACCTATATTTGAGTGTTCTTCTGTTAATTCAGAAGTTACTTAAAGAAAATCTTAAAGAAAATGTTTTAAATAAATTAAGGAATTCGGAATGATGTACTATATATTGTTTTAATTTTTATTAACCCATTGCGGTACAACAACTTTTTAAAAATTTTTTCGTTCTAAATTAAAAACGATTTGATCGATTGGCTTTAAATTTTGTATATAGATATAGCTCTTTGACAGTGGAGTTGGCTGTATTGACAATTGGCTCTATTAACAGACTTTTAATTTGTTAACCCATGTTGGCACGACGAATTATCAAAAATAAAAAAAATTTTTAGGATTAGATCCAATTTTGTGGACTTCTGCTATGACCCAAAAGACAATCTCAAAAAAATTCCGTTAACCTACTGCGGTTGCACAGTTTACCGTGCGCAATTTTTGTGTTAATTTTTTTCAATAACATCAACTTCAATTAAAAATTTCAAGGAATCTTTAAAATTTTTAGGAGTCTAATACAACGAGATCACAAATTCTTATTTTGAATGAAAATGTTCTATATATTTGTTTTTCACTGTCACATTCGTTTATACATTATATTATATATAAATTACATATTTTAGATATATCTATATATACATTATGTAACTTAAGCAATATATATATATATATATAGTAAATGTAATAGTGTTATCACGTAAAAGCATTAATTTGCCCTTAACTCTCTAAAAAAAAAGAGTACAATGTGATTCTTTTAAATATATATAAAATATTTATATGAGGGAATATTTCTATATACATATATTATATATACATATATATATATGAAAACATATACATTGTTTTTTTACATATCATATCAAATTTTTTTTTCCAAAATTGGTACTGTGAAATGCTTAGCCTATACTAAAAGATGAAGAAAAAGACAATTTTTAACATTCTTTTAGTCTTTGGAAAAAGTCAAAATATACATTCAACTATTTTTATATTTAAATATTTTGTAAATAAAATACGTGCATACTCATATATATATATATATTATATATATAGGTATACATTTATAAATATTATTTTGTAGATATATGTGTATAAATAACGATAAAATAAAAAAGGACGTGCAATAAGTAATTTAACCACTTTAATGGATCACGTCCTTCTTTCACACGCCTTCGTGTAGTGTCATAATTTTCAATTAATTGTCTTTTATTCTAAGTTTATATATATATATATTTTTTTTTTACTATTTACTGCTTAAGAAAAACACTAAATCTTTTGTTTTAACATTCTTTCTTTTGGGGTGTTTTTGGTATTTTGTTTTTTATTAAAAATAAGTGTATCTGAAGATTCAGATCTGGTTCTATTTTTTTTTATTTTTAATTGAAATAAAATTTAAATTTCTTGTTATCGAATCTTATTTCTAGTGAACATCTCTGCTCTAGAACCTTAGTTATTAAATAGTGAGATTAAAACACTAAAATTTTGAAAGTATTTGAAATTCTTTCCGCCCTATGCCCCACGGATGGGGTTGCTGGACAATGATGATGATGATTTGAAATTCAGAAATTAAATAATGAAATTCAAGCAGGTCCTTCATTAAAATTCAATATTAGGTGTTGGTATAAATCGAAAGAATTATCTTAAGATTGAATAGAAAGAAGAAGTAATTAATGTGGTAAAGTTTATATAAAAATTTAAAATTTAAATTTATTAAATTATTTTCATTAAAAAATTTAAAAATTTTTTCCATTATTTAAGAATGAAACATTGAATTGAATTTAATACAGAATCTGTTATTCTTTTTTGAAATCGATCTTTTACATTATTTTTTTGTTTTTGTTATTATTTTTTTTTTATTTTTAACAAAACCAAAATCAATTACGCTTCAATCTTTTCATCAGTTTTAATACAACAACAAAAACACAATGCATCATATTGTATTCTTCAATGCAACATTATCTTTAAAAAATAAAATAAAAAAAAAACCTTACAAACAATTTCAAAAGAAAAGCTAATTTTTGTATGCAAGGGTTGCCGTTTTTATTCACTTTGTTTCTTTTGTTTTTCTATGGTTTATCTTTTTTTTTTGTCTTCTGATATTCATTTCCAATTCCACTCACTTTTTTTTCAATGTGTTGTAATACTGTTTTTATTTTTATTTTTTGTTTTTGTGTTATTGAAAGTGTCTGTGATCCTTTTGTTCTTCAACAAAAAAAACAAAAAAATAAAACTCTATTGTCATCCTTGTTGCAACATCGTAATATTTCTATCTCTTTCTTTCAATTATATGTATTTTATTTTGTCTGTAACAGGAGAAACAGTTTTTTTTTTTTTTGATTGTGTTTTATAAAATGGACAATTTTTACTCCTGAAATATATTACAGGGATTGGCAACCTTTAATTTCATGGTTTTTTCTTATATTCATCCAACAGCGTCGGACTTACGATGAACGTTTTCGTTTATAGTGGGTATTAAAAAAATTAAAAATATTATGACAAAATTTCGAATGTTTAGATGTAATACACGCTTAGTAGCTCAGTTTCATATAAGTGTACTGTAGAGGATTTTTGAACTATGCAAGAACTATGCAACATAGGAACTCTTTTATAAATCGCATCTCTAAATTGTGGAACACATTATCATCTTATGCATTTCCCAATACTTAAGATTAAGATAAACTCAAAATAAAGTCAACTTAAAGAATGCCATACTGTACTAGGGGTTCAATTTTCCAGGTGTCTTTAAATGGTTTTTCCTATTTTTGGCAAAGCATACATTTGACGTATTATGAGTCTTTTAACAAAATAAAGGCACATGATATAATGCGACAAAGAACTTTAACTCTTATTAATTTAATAATTTGGTTAACTCTTTTATAATTTCAAAAATCTTTGGATATAATTCTGGAAACACATGAAGTTCTAAAGTTTCAAAAATATTCATAAATAGCAATCTTTTCAAACCGTTAGTCGTCATACGTTTTAAAACAAAAGTGGTTCTTAAATTGAAAAGATTTTCCACCCCTATCCAATGGAAATTTTTTTTTTCATTTTTATTTTGTGGAAAAAAAAATACACAAGTCTACCATCCAATAAGTTAAAACCGAGATAAAACAAAAGAACATATTGAAAATAAAATAACAGTACAAAAGAGTATCAAATTTTTTTTAACGCGATATAATCTTCAAGTAAAGAAACGCTAAAGAGTAACACAGAAGCAAAAAACCCCAAAAAAAAAAAAACAAAAACAAAATACATTTTTCAACATCTGAACAGGAGTAGGTAAATACAAGTGTATATAAATTTTAGTTTCCGTTTACAAAGTTATGTTCCAAAAAAAAAAAAAATGTATGTAGAAACTTTTGGAACTTTTAAATGATTTTTTTTTTTTTTTTTTTAATTTTTATAGTCAATACATTCACATACGTATCCATTTTGATATTAAAAAAAAAAGGATATATTTATATGTATATATGTATATTGAACATAAAAAATTTAAAAAAAAAGATAAAAAATAAATAATTTTTCATTAAAAAGTATATAATGTAGGTCAGTAAAAAAATATATGCATATATATGTAGATATGTATATAAATTTAAATCAATTAAATTTAAATGAGAAAAATTTTATTAAAAAAAAATTACATTAAAATTAAAATTGAATTGATGTTTATTTTTAGTTTTTAATATGAAATTAATAAAATCTGTATGTTTTTCTGGTATTTAAAAAAGAGTATCTAAAGCGGTGTATAGACTAGTGTTGTTTTACTGTTTGATTTTTCCATTTTTTGGAATAATTTCTAGAAAGGTTGACAGTGTGTTTGTATGCATTAACTGATAAACTATAGTCGAAATTTGAAGGCGAAGAAATTTTTTTAAATTTGGCATTTTGCAATTGATCGTGTGTAATCACTTTAATTTTATAAAGTAACTGTAGTTAATAATACATGCTTTTTAGTTAATTTTACATATAACTACAAACTTATTTTACTACTTAATTAAAATCTGGGAGTGTATTTACTCGTTTATACTATCATTTGTCTTCAAAATTTTGAAATATTTTTCTTTGAAAACTCATGAAAAACCATTTTTTTTTTTCAAAATTTTGAAATTTTTGTCTTTGAAAACTTTAAACTGATTTTTAAAGCACTTAGAAGCGATCACTGATTTTTAAAGCACTTAGAAGCGAGATAGAGCCATTCTAACGTTAATTCGTGATCACTACTAAAAATTCATGAAAAACCAATTTTTTTTCAAAATTTTGAAATTTTTTTTGAAAACTTGTATGATCAGTACTTGTATGATATAAGAATTAACCTACGAAAATACTCATGGGAAAACTTAGAGTAGTGTGCACCACGCTTTAGATTTTTATTTTTAAATTAGTACTTTAAAAACTTACTTATTATTAGTACTCTAATGTGTACTTTCTTTAGAAATATGTTTTATTTAAAATATTTAAAAAAAAGTATATATCTTACATATCAAAAACCATATATATATACATTTAATTATATTACCTATTATATAATATAGTTATATAAAAACTGATATTTATTATAAAAAATTATCATTAATTGTAAACTTCCAATAAATTTTAACAATACTTTAAAATAGGGTTTTGAATGTCCATTTGGATTTAAAAACCCAGAAATCTCAGGAATAATTTCTTTTATTACATACCTGGAAAGAAAAAAATAAAAAATTAATATTAAAAAATAAATAAAATTATATATTATAAAAAAATTTTTAAAAAATTTATTTAATAAATATAATTTAAATTTAAAGTAATGTATATTTTATTATATATATGCAATTTAGAGCCTTTATTACTATTGTAATTTGTAATATTATAATATTTTATAACCATATTTTAAAGACTAACACCTACAATAGGATTCAAGGAAAACCCAAAATTTAATCAACATATTTCAAGCTCAAATGAATTAAATTAATAAAATGAATTTTAATTAAATTGAAAATAACTATTACAACATGTAAATTCTTTTGACCAATATTTTAATTAAATTCTATATAGAATTTTTCATATGAATTATGTAAATTTTTGTAATTAAAATATATTTCAATTTTCCCATTTTTTATTAGTGGCCCAGTAATAGCACACAATATTTAAATATTAATGATGTAAATAAATTAAATTGATGAAAAAAAAAAAAATTAATCAATATTTTGTAATATTATATAAATTTATATTTAAATTTTGGGAGAATTTCAAAATAAATTATTATTTAAATTTGTTAAAAGTTATAAGTTACAAATGCTTCTCTTAAAAATATTTAATTAAGTTTTATGAATTGTACTATATTTAATACACTTTTGATTTGAAAGTTTTTTAATGTAAATGAAAACTAAATTAAACCAAAAGCAATTCATAAAGTATTTTATTTTAACCCATTAGAGGCTGAAATTTTAATAGATATTATATGCAGAACTAAATTAAATCATTGATCTAAGGCCCTATTGCAGCAACCACTTAGATTAGTAAAAAGTTATTAGTGAAATATGACCCTGGATCTAAATATGAAACAATTAAAGTTATTTATAAAAAATTAAATCAAAAATTGATTTTAAATGTAATTAAATTGATGGATTTCTAAAACTGCAAATCAATATTCGGAAAATTGATGCATAAATTCGGATTTAAACTTAAACCTTCCAAAACTTCTTTTCTTTTTTAAAATTAAATATAAATATTTTCATGAATTAAATTTTTTAATAAAATCTTAACTAATTCAATTTCTCCAGCACTATTGGAGTTTTTATTATCATTTTTATTCAATTCAGATTTTTCATAAATTTAAAAATCCAGTGGTATGAAACCTTTTAAGACCAAAACAAATTGAAATTTAATTAAAAGTGTTTTATTTGTTTGTTTGACAATGAAATTTTAATAAATTTATTAAAGATAAGGGATAAATTCATTTATAATTTAATAAAAAACTGTATCAGAAAACTATAATATCAATAACCCTATATTAAAAAATGTTCTCCAGACATTTAAATAAAAGATTTCCCTAACTTATTCTTATATTAATTCACAAATTTAAATTGATATTATATGTAATATGTAAGATTTACTATTGTCCTGGTACTAACAATCAAACATTCACATTTTTGTGGCTTCAATGGGTATACATAAACTCAAAAAAAGGACATCAACTTAAAAAGGACACAACTTTTGCATCCCAAACACCATATCCAAAAAATTAAATATTCACTTAACAAAATACATTATAGTTATGATTAAATTTAAAATACAATATATAATGAAAATATTGAATTAAAAGTGACAATAAAAAATATATATATATATAAATTTATAAAAAAAAAACTCATAAATTCGAAAATAAATGTTTTAATAAAAAAAAATAATAATATAATAAATAATAAAAGAAATAATATTTATATTAAATTTTATATTTTTTGGTTAACTATCAAATAATAAATTGTTTATTGATTTGTGAAAGTACGCTGATACACACGCATTGTAGGTATATGTAATAATTCGCATATTCACATATTCTTATATATATTTACATTATACTATATATATTTATATAATTTACCCATTCAATTCATTATACCCTTATGACTATATAGTCAAAGGGTATAATAAATTTACCATTACGTTTGTGACGCAGAGAAGGAGGGGGGCCAGATATAGACTCAAGTGTATGGATCAGATCAGAATTCAAAAAATGGATTTAGCCATGTATGTCCGTCTGTCCGTCATCACGATAACTCAAAAAATAAAGGAGCTAGGATTATGAAATTTTTACAAATACGTTTTTATGAAAAAACCGGAATCGCTATTTAAATCCAGCCATTTTGGTCCACGGGTTCGAGTACCTGCCATACAACTTCTAATTTTATATGAGCATTACTCTGTCCCTATTACAGCTCCGTGTCTGAAATTTTACCAAAAGTAGTTTAGTTTTGTGGCCAAAGTTTTTGCAAAATTTGGTTGGTCTACTGCAGTGGGTTCGAGTAGCTGCCATACAACTCCTTCTTTTATATGAGCATTACACTACACCTAATTAAGCTGGGTGTCTGAAATTTTGCCAAAAGTAATTAACCGGATGATATAATGTATATGTTAAGGTCATACGGGTATCCCAAAGTTGACACAGTCTACTCTACTACACTCTTCCTCGTTTTTACATTGATTTAATAACAACAGGAGTTGAATAGTTTATGAATAGAATTGTAAAGGAACTACTTATATTGTTTGGTTCCGCACTCTTCTCTTTCAAAAAAAAAATAATTGAGGAAATAATAAAATACTAAATATAATTTTGTTATGGTTAATATTTATAATTGAATTTTTGTTTTTTTTTTTTTCTTTTGTGTGTCCCAGTAAAAACCATCACAAAAACTATAAATTTTATATTTTGGGTTTTACAAATTCCTTACCCTAGGTACAATTTACAAAAAAAAATAAAACAATATTTTGAATCCAATTTTCAATAGTATATGAAATCAAATTTGATTTGACTGAAGTCCTGTATTTTGATATTATATTATATGTGTACTTAAAATATATATATATATATATATATACAATTCAGGAATTCCAGAAAAAAAAAAAATTAATATTTGTTTGTAAGTGCCAAATTATTATTTTTGCAACCCTGATATAAAATTGAATACAAACAGTACGTATAGTACGTACTTGTAGATACAAAACTCTCATTTCAACATCTGAAAAATCAACCCAAAAACAAATTTTAAGAAATTTTTATTAGGTGTATGTTTTTAACATGGAACTACAAAAAAAAAAAACAAATACAAAAACAAAGTACTGATTCATTTCAAGATGATAAATTGGATATAAAGGTTTCAATTTGAAATTTGTATTTGGTTTTAGTATATTTGAGGGATGTATAAAAGACCACACATTAAATCTGAAAAAGATACGGTTATAACATATTTGGGATATTGATGATATATTATATTTGATTTACAATTTGAAATGTCGCAAAATATTATTTATATTATTTTAATTTTTATATTATATATTTATCTTTAACTTTCTGTGTGATATTAATAAATAGGTATACGTAGAAAAAAATATTTTATGAGATTTTAAACTGAAAAGAAATAACATTGATATGCATTTAATACAAATTGTTGGCTATCTAAGACAAAAGGGGTTTAAGGACTTTTGTAAATAAAACACTTTTTTGAATACTGTCTGAAAAATGTCCTTACCTGAACCAATTTAATAAATGATAACAAAGAATTGTGTCGATAGTCTTTGTTTTCAATTAATAAGTATTGTATTAGAGAGGTTCAAGATAAAAATGCTTAAGGTGGAGTAACACATCAAATTTTTTATTTTTCAGTTTTTTTTTGATATTTTAACATGGAAATACTTTTAAATTTAGTTTTATCATTACTTCTCCTGTGACAGAGTCTTATAAAAAATGTTTTTGAATATTTTTTGTGTTTTTATTTAATGCCTCCCTACATCAGTTAATATCGAACTCATTACTAAATTCAAAACAAACTTCATCAGAAGATAAAAATCCTTAGTTTCTAATTAATTAACAAGTTTAAATAAAATTGATTGAATATATGTTTAAAATAATTTATTAAAAATTAGATAATTACGCAAGTTTTAAACTTCATATTATCTAAGTTGAAACGGTAAGTTATTATATGGATTAAAATTATTATTTGGGTCCTATTGCACCACCAACTTATCATTAATAAAGTTTGATTAGAAAAAACAACAAATTATCAAAAAATAATTATTTAATTAGTGATACGTGATTAATGCAATGAGGCACAGTAGGTACTTTCAAAACAATATTATTCCAATGACATATGTTTCATTTCTTTTCATTTCAGTTTGACATTTTAATTCTGACTATGTATTTCATTTTGACAGTTAGTTTTACAGTAGTACTCTGTTTGCGGTATATGAAAATTAATAAATGACAGCTTACAATGATAAGTTTTTTTCCTATGAATATCAAAGCACGGATTAGACTTTCAATTATTCAATCAGTATTTGAGCACTGAAGAATTGACTGATGATTAATCAGCTTTTCAACTTTAACAAACTTTTATAATTAATATATATAGAACTTTTACATAATTTTTGACAAATGTACCTATAAATTTTTTTTTTTTATTTTAAATTTATTGATGATTAACATTTAAAATATATAAATGCTTTTTCCATTATTTAAAAGTAATCACGAACCAAATTCATTAAATTAATAACGTAATTAATACAACTTTAATTTTTCATATAATTTCAATGAATTTTAATTTTCAATTTCAAAAAGTTTACATTTAAGTTTTAAATTGTGACATTTATGTTTGGAACAATGGGAAAGAAATTTGAAATAATGAAATCTAGTAAAAACTAAAGCCAATTTTAAGTCATTTTTACTTTTTAGTGATTTTTACAACAACAAAATACATGGGTTTTCAATGAAAACTGACAGATTCACTGAACTTCTAACCTGTGATATTGACGGCTATAATCGACACCTTACTTCATAACTAATTTACCTCTTTCGATGTATCGAATCATGTTCCATTTCCATTTACAACAAAATTGCCAAAATAAATATTTGCAAAAAACTCTTTATAACTTAATTTCAATATTCCATATTTTTCACCCAAAAAAAAAAACAACTTTATTAATAAAATACACAATAAAATTAAAAAAAAAAAAATTGAAAAACAAATCAAGAACATACAGTCAATATATAAGAATAAAACCTGTAACAATTATTATTAAAAAAAAAAAAAAAAACCCACAAAAACCGCTTTACTATGATACCCATATTACAACTTACAACAAAATAATAAAAATTGAAAATAAAACAGAGTTTTATAAGATAATACCAATAATAGAAAATGAAATGAGCGGTGAATAAAAAAACAAAAACCAAAATAATAATAATAATAATATCGAATTAATAGAAAATACAAAATTCCAAAAAAAAAACAAAAACAGAAAAAGAACAAGAAGTTATTGAAATAATATTGAAGCAAATATACATTTTCTATTCTACTATCAAAATCAGAACGAATATTACGCAATTCGACCCTCAGTTTTTTTGTTCAACTTTTTTTTTTTTTTTTTAAATTGTAATCTATACCGAAAAAAAAAACATAACTGTAACAATACGAAGTACTGAACATACATATATTGAACATATATTAAGTTACAAAAAAACACAAAATTTCCACCAAAAAAATTGGTTATATTCAAGCAAATCGAAATTTATATACTTTTTCGAATTTTTATATATACAGTGAAAGTTCTCTTAGCCGGACTTTTTTATATACGGACATCTCTTTAAGACGGACAGTTTTTTCAAAACCAATTCTTTTTTTAAATTTTTCATACAAAACATATTCTTTTAACCGGACACTCTAATAACCGGACGCGGACACTTAAATCATTCTTTAAATTTCAAAAAAATCTCCCGTAAACGGACACTTCTACTTTATGAGCAAGCTTTTTTATATAATGTGAGTAATATACATCCAATCTAATACAAATTTTGTATTATAATTTACTACTATAATATATTATATTTATTTATAGGTATGCATTCTAATTTTTAGAATTACATATTAGAATCTAATAAATACATAATTGGATTTGAATACTATTATGTATGCCAAATACATAGAGGTACTTTTTATTGCTTATTTTTCAAAAGGTTCTGAGCAAAGGAGAGATAGTATTAGTATGTATTATTAATAAGATGCAAACTCACTGTCTAAGAATCAAAAAATTTTTCCTGTTTAAAATAATACGTATTAGTTTTATTAGTTTTATTACGCATACGTTTTAGGTAAAGTTCATCAGTTCTTGAAGAATTGGAAACTAAAACCTACAATGAAGTCTTAAAAACTATTAATAGTTTAAAAAAATTTGCAACATTCAAAGAGGATATTACAGCATTCCAGTTTATAAAAAACTTAGAAACATTTTTCAAAAATGTTTGAAAAATAGACCAAGAAAAAATACGGCAGTCAAAGTTTTCAAATTTTTTTCAAAAGACTACTAATTCTTAAACTCTGGAATGGAAGTAGCATGTAATTTCAACAAATAATGTTAATCTGTATTGAATTTTTGTTTAGTTTTTTGTAGTAATTTTTATTTTCTTTTGTTATTTAGTTTTTATGTTGTTTTACCACTATAATTTTGCCCTTGAAAAAACGTTATAAAAAAAATTAATAAAGAAATTAAGAAAAGTTCTAAAAATTTTTTTTCTATTAACCAGACAATTCCCATAAGCGGACGAAAATTTTAGAACAGTGAGTGTCCGTTTATGAGAACTTTCACTGTATATATATACACAAAAAAAACAATGAAAAAACAATTCAAGTATAAGTCGAATGAAAAATAAATAAAAGAATAATAACAATAAAAATAACAAAAAAAAACAACAACAACAAAAACTATACCACGAAATCCCCCATATTTGATATCTTATAACTCTCTTATAACCCTCTTATTTTTTTTTTTTGTTTTTTTTTTTTTGATATTTTGTAACGTGTATATACAATGAATTTTCTATTATATAATATATCTATATGTATAATAAATACATATATATAATACATATATATATTGTGCATGGATAAATTTTTTTTTTGTCTTTTTTTTGGTTTTTTTTTTAATAATTTTATTTTGCGCTTAAACTGCGCAGTTGCAGTTTGATGCTCGGCTTTTTTCAATGAAGTTATTCAGACGAAAAGTGATTTTCATGGTTCCCATTTTCATTTTTAGTTTTTTTATTTTTTTTGCTTTCTTTTTTTCAAGAGAATTTACACAAAAAATACAGTATAATAATTGAAAGAAATATATACTAAAGTATATATATATATATATATATATATAACATATTAGTATATATGTACATCAGATGAATGAGAAAATGGCATGGATGAAATATCCCAAAAATAAAAAAAGGACACTTTATATTTTTTTTTTACATTATATATGATATCAAACACACACATATGTATATGTGTAATATGTGCGATATATTTATGTAGAAATAAATTGGTTAAAAAAAAAAAATATACATATATATATATACTTATAAAAAAATATATTATGTACTTAATTAGAAGAATTTAAAAGTAAATATATAATATTATAATATGTATATGTATATATATGTATTTATATGCATTTATATATTACATATATATGTATATATACATATATGGATTTATAATATATTTTTAATCATAAGTACATATATCCGATTATTTATATATATATTTATGTCGATAAGTTTTTTATTTATGTATGTATGTATATGCATATTAAAAAAAAAAAAAACAAAAAAACAAAAAAATAGAAAAATATAAGAAAATTAATTATTTTCAACTTAATATATAAGTAGAGTTGAATTAAAAAAGAAGTCAAATATTAAGAATATACATATATTATACTTAATTATTAATATATATATATATATATGTATGTATTTTTTTAATAGTTATTTTATTAATAATAATTTATATATATATATATATATAATTAATAATTAATTTATATAATTTAAAAATATATTAAAATGTTGTTGTTGTTGTTTTTTTTTTTAATAATCAATTAAATTTTATATAATTATATATGTACATACTTGTATAGTATATAAGGTTTTAATTCAATAATGTCCTGTTTTTTTCCTTAATAATTATAAAATAAAAAAATTATTTAAATAAGTAAAACAAGCGGAAATTATGCAAGGATTTGTTTAAAAAATATGATTTAAAAGTGACTTTATATGAAGAGAAAGTATATAATGAAGGAAATTTCAAAAAAATAAAGAGTTTTATTGAAATTTTATGAAACTGGTTGATAGAAACGGATATAAACATTAAGATTTGTTAAGGACATTTTATGCATTGCTTTAATTCAAATTGAATTGCATTGAAAATTATTTATTAATTATATTTTAAAAAATTAATTCAATTTATGTCAACTTTTGATGTTATTTAACTTTTCTATAGGTCAGTTGTTATGGCTATAAATAGTTTAAGTTTAGTTTTAAATATAGGAATTTTTTGTAGTTTATAAGCTTGAGAGATTATTGGAGGAATAAGACTGTCTGCATTAAGTGTACATATTGGTGCAAGAGGAAAGGTATTGGATTCTGAATTTGTTTTATAATTAAAAATGAGCTACGAAAGTTGAAAACACTAATTGATGCAAATATTTTTTTAATAATATTGAAATAATTTTATATTTGTGGAATAAATTATTTTTGTATCTGTGAGTTATATTATTTAAATTAAATTATTTGTTTATATTTTGTAATTATTTTAATTAATGGTATAAATTTGAACCCAATGATGAATTGTAGCTGAATCAATTCGAAAGTCATATAAGAGTTTTTTTTTTGACTATTAGTAAGTTTCGAAACTATGCCCCTCAAATGTGGAGTTCGCTCAGCATTCTTAACACTGCGCCCTCAACTGAATCAAAGACAAATCTAAATTCACTGCATTTTAAAAAGAGTTATTTGAAAAAAATTAAAATAAAGATGGATTCTCAACTTTTTTAGCATCTAGAATAAAAGTCAATATTTTTAAGTGTTTTAAATTTGATACTCTTTTAAGAAGGCCTGGCCTGTTAAATAAAGAAGATCTGTTAACTAAAGAAAAGATCAATTGCGTTATTCTTAGTCGTGGGCTAAAAAGCTCATAAGTTCCTAGTTGAATGATAACCAGAGAAGGCTATATACATTTAGTTAAAATCAATAGGTACTATATAGGTTTATAGTATAAAAAGTTATAAAATATCCAATCTTTATATTCATAAGGTATACGTTACCAGAAATAATTTTGAAAATAACTCTCAAAATAATTTCTTTTAAATATTACAAATAATACTTACATAGATTAAAAATAATTCAATTAAAGGGAATTTGTTTGTAATTTATGTAAAATTTTAAAACATGCAAATCTGTTTAATTTGAAAAAAATGTGTTATAATTCAGATCATTATTTTAACACATAAGTTCGAATACTTCTTAAGTATTAATACATTTGTAGTTTATAAGTATTAATACATTTGTATTTATTAATAAAGTAAAATTTATCCAACCCTTAAATTAAAATTCTAAAATTCCAAAAACAAAAAAGGATTTTTAACCCATACGAACTTTAACAATTAATTTATTCTTGAAAATTTTATACTTAGATAACCTGATAATTACACACTTGTCCGCATTAAATACTTAAAAAAATTTTTTTTTTAAAACCAACTCTTCTTCAATTTCAATATAAAAAAAAAAATCTCACTGTATAATTTTATATTACAAAAACAAGTTCTATTTTTATTTATTTATTTGTAAGGCCAATTAACCCATTTGGATTTTATAAAGGTTCTATTTTTATTCATACATATGCTTTAGTTTTTTTTTTTTTTAAATAGCAGTTGCAAAGCAGGTGTAGGGTTCCTTTGGGAAATAATTTACAATTTCAATTTTTTTGCAATCAAATTCAACCCTCAAAATAATAATAATAAAAAAAAAAAAAAAATAATAATAATAAAAATACAATAAAAAATTAAACGGAACAAGTAATCACCCTTATAAGAATATACAACAATTATTAGAAAATTATTATTCAAAACGTATATCCGATTTCATAATCAGTTCATTTTTTAGTACATTTACAAAAACAATTTTTGAAAGAAATGTGCCTATATAGTTTCATTCAGTCAGTCCGTCCGGTCGTAGGTTCAACCAAGGATTTTTTTTTTTTTTTTTTTTTTGCGAGGGAATGGAACGTTTGAAAGCCACCCATTGAAACTGTGCGGTATTTCGTTGGGTATTGTGCGATTTTAACGCACCAAAACCACACCCTTTTTGAACCAAACTTTAGGAAGGAACCTGTGATACAAATGTACAGTTTGGTTACAGGGATGGGATATTAAAGGATTTTAGGATTGTCGGAGGATATTTGAGAATTTTGGATTATGGTGGATGGGGAAAATTTGGAGGGATATTTAGGAGAAAGATGTTAATATTCTTCTTAAATTTAATTAAGTCGTACACATACGAATTACCAACTTTAGGAAACACATTGGACGGAATGTGATTCCATAATCTCGACATGCGCATAACAAACGAATTTCCATAGGCCGTGTTTCGCCATCTTAACATTTCGACGCAGTAGGATATTGCAAAAAATTTAATTGCATGGAAGGACATTTTTATGTAATTTCCGTTACGAGGATCAGTTCCGCCAAAGTCTAAAATATCTAAATTTTCATAAAAGTTCCAAGTAGAATATTTTCAATCTGGAAACGTCAAATCATAGCTTGTTTTATGAGCTTTATAATTATATGTAAAACGAATGTATAGGGTTGCCGTTTATGATACTTTGATTTATCGCTATGTAAAACGCAAAATTGTCTTTAAATTCTTGACTCCTTATATATTTCAAAGGGTTTTAGTTAGGAACTTTAGAGAACTTAAATCCTAAATCTAAGTATAGGAATTTTAGACAACTTAAATTTTAAAAAATGAGTATGAGTTTTTGAACTACAATACCTCCACAACGGTAACACATATCAACATCAAATAAACTTACAGACCGTTGTATTACAAGAATGCATACATTTTTAATAGATCAACAAATAATAACGGTTAATTTCCAAAAGTAATACAATAATAAGGATGCTTTCAAAAATTCCTTTCGTCCATAAGGATAATATGCGCCGCCTTTAAGAATACTTTTATATTTTTGGAAAGCTGTCAATACCAATTATGTTTGAGATATAGTAATTTGGCCTTTGGGTACTCCTTTACTCAAAACTTAGATAATATTGAATATTGTTTATTTTTGAAAATGTGCTTTCTTAAAAACCTTTGATTTTTTTGCAATACTTGTTTATTATTGTTGTTTTTTTTTCAGATTTTTTTTTTTTCCGAATCTTATAAAAAAAAAAAAACTGGAAACGTCATTTATACAAGAACACTTTCATTTAAGGTCTTTCCCCATCTAATTTAAAAACAAAACAAAAAACTTTTTTTTTGTTTTTTGAAAAATATGTATGGAGAAAAAAAAAAAAAAATTACACCGGTCGTTGTTTGGCATACGAACGAACATTAACCAACGAAGTGAAAAAGTTGAGAGTTCAATTGAAAAAAAAATTATATATGTGTATAAAAAATATAAAATAAAAATTGTTTTAAGTTAAAAAGTTGAAATTTTTCAATGTGAACTAATATGGCGCCATTAAACAACAACAACAACAACTATAATAGCAAAAATAAAACCGTAACTCAAAATGAAATAAAAAAAACGGTAAATTGAGAGGAGAGTCAAAAAAGGAGAAAAACTTTATATATGAAAATATATATATATATATAATATATATATACCTATAGAGTATAGAGGTATACTATATAATTCAATATAACCAACCACTTTTTAATGTACAGAGTATACCCTTAACAAAATTATTTCTATACTTTACTCTTGTTTGCTCCTTCAGTAATGTTAACCACTTGGTATAACTGCTTTTTTTTTCTGTTTGTTTTTTAAGCTAACGTTACCGTTATTGTTTACTTTGATGATGATGATGAAATTTTTTTTTAAGAGTTGGCATATATTCTTAATATATGTACACATATGTGAGTTTTTAACTATTTATATTGAGTATGTACCTACCTATGTATATATATATATATATATATATATATATATGAATTTTTAGAATGTAATATATTTTTTTTAAAAATAGAATATTAGGTTTGTTTGGTTGATTTTATAACGACAATATTACTTTTTACACAACTGTTACTATACGCTATTATTGATATTACTATTATTACTACCGTCATCTAAAGCGGTTAAAACACAAAAAAAATACATATATATATATATAATATGTATATGTACATAATGTAAAATTCTGTTGTTTTCTAATATAATATCAACAATAATAATAAAATTATGTACAAGAATGAAATTATATGACCATATTAAGTGTATAAATATATATAATATATATGAAAAAAAAAAAATAAAAAAATGAAAACAATTTTTTTTTTTTAACCATCAAACGTATAAAAAACTAGAAATTGAATTAAATTTCCATTTTTTTTTTTTTCTAATATGTTATGGCTTTTACCATTCTTTTTGAACTTTGAATATAAATTGACCCTATATTTCTATTTTTGCATAGTCAAATTCTAATATATTTACAATTTTGTCGTTGGAAAATTTACATGTGATATACGCCATATTTGCGATTCGACTTCATAAATTTAAGCTTTTTGAAAAATTATATTTAATGAAACTTCCGAGTTTCTCTAACGGACTATTAATAAATAATTTTAATAAAAGACAATTTCCAGGGCTGGAACTCTATTTTTTCACCTTATGGAGGTATAGGGCCCTAATTGACTGAACGTTTGAAGTTAAATAAATTATTTCTATTGGTATCGAAAATTTCTTAAATTAAAGGGCTTACGTATAGAATTAGGTAACTACTTATGTAAAAATACAATTTTGAACTTCCAATGAAGAATAAGGTGGATACTGTGTATAATGGAAGATGTTATATTTTTTCAGGTCACTTCATCTCCAGAGCAATATTTAGTTTACTTTTGAGTCTTCCAGTTCTTGTAGTTGAACTTCTTATTCAGAACTCTCTTGACTCAATACATTTCTGGATTAGTTTCAAACTCAAATATATGAAATAACATGTTACGGAAAATTAGACAATTTTAATATTTAAAGACACCCATATCTGCCCAATGGTGTAGTGGTTAAAACACCGCCCCTTGTGCAGATGGTGTCGTGTTCAAATTTGGGTCAGATAAACGAAAATCTATCAGATGGTGCACAGAATTAAAATTTGTGTATTCTTAATTTTAGAAAAAATTAAAAAAGCTTAGCTATAATTTCAGATAGGACTTTTCCTATTGGAGTAAAAAACCAAAAAAAAAAATATTTGAAATAATAACCCCAATTTTGAAACTTTCTTTTACATAAAATATCCCAAAATTCTGTATCTGATAGAAGTCTGATAAACTGTAAACGATATTGCGATCTTCATCGAAGTTCCTCTAAAACAAAAACT
Source organism: Dolichopus griseipennis (assembly GCA_963082915.1). NCBI lineage: Eukaryota > Metazoa > Arthropoda > Insecta > Diptera > Dolichopodidae > Dolichopus > Dolichopus griseipennis. The sequence goes on along the minus strand of OY720444.1, from coordinate 104,531,330 downwards.
AAAAAATTTAGAACAATAAACTATGCAGGAAATTGAATTACCTATTAGGTTTATTTTTATTTTCATTTTTGGATTCAAAATTGCAAAACATAACCCCCCTATGCACACACAAATCTTTTCAATGGGGTCGATGATGTTTTAAATGAGCTTTTATATTTACATATTTCATGTTTTCAGATTTCTACTTTTTTTTCCCCATTGTCGAAATTAAAGGAAGCCAACATACAGCAAACATACTGCATACATATACCTATTAACCGGTAGCCTTATAAAATCATGAATACATGAATGTGGTTATGAGCAGAAAACGAGAATGATAACAAAATCATAATAAAAACCAAGAAACTATAGAATCAACGAACATATACGTTGGTCCTGTTAGTACACAATATTTTCTAAACATAAAAAAAAAAAAATTTTGAAATCTAATTTCTAAACTGTGAGGGCAAAAAATAAAACACACTAAAAAAAAAAAGAAATAAAACAAGAATCTCTTCAAAAGTTTAAGTTTTATTTTTTATTTTATCAAAAGAAGTTTTAAAAATTAAAACCGTAAAGAACTAAAAAACATGGAAAAAACTAAAACTACAACATAAATCCAAAAATCTAAAAAAAAAAATTAAAAATAAAACAAAAAAAAAAAATTTAATACTTTTAACGTCTGCTGGCTACTCTATACTGCAACATACAAATAAATAAATGTTCGGATTTACCAAAAAAAAAAAAACAAAAGAACAAATTTAAAATAAAAAGACCGTAAAATTTAAACAAGGTTTTTTTTTCTTTTTGTTTTTTTTTTTAAATAATTTTAATTTAAGTTAAAAAAAAAAAAACCATGGCTTCAAAATATATATTTTTTTTTAAACAAGTATAAAACCTCTTAAAATTTAAAACATTTCTTTTTTATAACAAGGTGTATATGTATTTTGCAAATACATATGTCTAAAATACCCCATTACCTTTTTTTTAGCATATTTTTAGCCTATATAATATCACTCTTTCAGTCTGTCCGTCCGTATGTTTACATAAACTTTTACGCCGTTTGAAATAGAAAGAACTTCAGGTAGGTATTGTAAGAAAAATAATTTCATGGAAGAATTTTTTCTGTAGTTCCTCCCGTTACGGAGCTAAAGACTCTCAAAGTCGGAAAAAGTCTAATATTTAAATTATTATAACAACAGTTCTGGTATATTTAATAGGTATATTTTCAATCTGATAAGATTTTTAAATTTTTGGAAGGCAAATGTTTAGAGTTTAGAGAAAACTCAATTCTTGCAAAATTTTTCGTCCCTTATATCTTATATACGGTTCAAGCTAGAGTCTTGCCATTTTGAGAGAAGTTAGATTTTGAGTAGGCGTCGTCTTAGTTTAGAGGCTGTAAAGGCTCGAATATACCAAATTTATACCAAATTATGGTATTTTATTTTATTTTTATTTTAATTTATATTTATAGGTACAGCATTTTATTTTAACATATATTAAGGGTTTTTCTTAACTTTAAAAGCGATTCTTTAAATTGAAGAAAGTGTCTCTTAGTTTTAACCATTTTTGCTGAAATAGTAAAATTTTAAGTAAAATTCCAAATTTTAGTGGAATTCACAATTTAATTCCTAAAACCTAAAAAAATAGGGTGGAGTGAGGTTAGATCTTTGAGAAATTTGGCAACCTTTTTAGGACTTAAAAATTAAAAATTCACTATTTGTATATATTTCGTGAATTAAAAATTTACATTGAAGCTCCACCATTACTCAGTATGAAACACTATATAATTTTGAATATGTGCTTTTTTAAAAACCCTTTGTTTTTTTCATCACTTATTTAATATAAGAGTAAGTATATACATATTATGATTATTTAAATTAAATTAATTTTAAACTTATAAGAAAAAATAAATGTTTATTTTTATGCTTATTAAAACTCTACTCAAGTAATTGAAATTTAAATAATACAATTTTATTTTAAATAAATGTTATATTTAAATAAATAAATATTTAAAAAAAAAAAAAAAATTAAAAATATTTCTTTTAAAATTAAGACTGGAGGATGCAAATAGAAAAAAAAATTGTTTTTAATAAACTAGGTATATAATTTATTTAAATAATTTAACCAAGTTCATGAACTACATTTTTTAAATTGAAAATGCTGCATTTTGTTAAATGGTCTTTTTAATTTTAGAAGAATAAATAAATTATTGGGTTAAAAAAATTGGATAATAAAAAATTATTTAATAGTTATGTTGGGTAGCCTCCTGATTGTTTGTGGAGTCGATTGGTTTTTTTAATCGCTTCTAAGTCTAGAAAGTTTCATATTTTCATTTTTTTTTTTAATTTTTTTAAAAATTTTTACAATTAAATGTCCTAAACTTATGAAATTCCTTAATTCACGATTATAAATAATTGAAGCCTAAAAATTCTATAGACCAACTGCTTATTGTAAAACATTCAATATAAAATTCTTAAACTCTAGATAAAGTTTAGATATTTTTTATTATGTGCTAATTTTTAACTGTCACCCTAAATTCCCTCGTAGACTTTTTACGAAAAATTAGAAGTGCCACGAACAAAAAGTCTTAGCAATTCTGAATTCACAGATAAATGAAAATCTGCACTGGCAACTCATTTCAAAAATGACGTTTTGACGTTTAATTCTAAAATCAAAAATCTAATGTTGTATGTAATAATTTTTGAACATAGAATCGCTTTTCGTATAGATTATCTTTGACGTGCTTGTATAAGGGATTATAGAATAGGGTTGTGTAAGTTTATAATTTGTTTGACTGTAACATACTAAAATCACACATTTTAAAACTCAACTTTAGGATTGGGCCTTTGATACAAATGTACAGTTTGGTTCTGAGGATGGGAATTGGGAAAGGAAATTTTAAGAGTTGGGATTGGGGATTATGTCCATTATGGATTATGTAGGATAAATGGTAAATAGTATAAATATACTCGTTTACCCCACCCTTGATCTATAATTTCTTTCCCAATAACTAACTGACAATTTTAATGCCTTATTTCACATGTTTCATCAATTTGGTGTCCTTAATCTATATCAAGAACATAATACCTAGAAGAAATTTTGATAAAACATATTAAAACTGGTTTAATACTTAGATACACTGATAATAAAAAATTTATAAAAGGCTTCTAGAACGCCTAGATTCAAAAGAGTATAATAAAAATTTATAATTATAAAAAAAACCAAATTCTAGACTAAAAGAATTCCATTAAAAAAAAAATAAAGGTTGATCCCACAAGTTCATACAAAACATGTTTAAGCCTAAATTTTAAATACGTTTATGTAATAAAACTTTATATTTAAATTTAATGTGTAGTCTGGAATTCTATTGAAAAACCAACATAATTTAAAAATGTCAAATATTTGCCCAGATCCTTCAAAATTACAAAAAAGTATGATAAGAAATCTATCATAGACTTACATACTTAATTCTTTATTTCATTTTATTACCCAAAATTAATAATGACTTTTTGTTAGACTAACAACTTTAATAATATGCTAATTTCGCAAAATGTCCTTTTTTTTTAATTTTAATAACGGTAATTAAAAATTATTGAAATTATTTTTATTCAAAGGGATAAATTCTCATCCAAATTTTTAAATCAATAACAGAATTTAAATCGAAATAATCAAAACTTTTCTCGAATTCATTTTGGATTCTGAAGGGGACAAAAACTTTATTTTTATAGCTTAACATTCTAATCGTATCATAAAAATTAATTACATTAAATTTTTTTTTTTTTTTTATTTCAGGGCTACTCTGTTTTTTTTTTTTTGTTTTTGTGAAGTTTATCTAATTAAAATCAAATTTTATCCTCTATCTCTTTCTATTTTTATATGTATATATATATAATAAATTTATATAAAAATTACATTAGAATTTTTATAAAAAAAAGTTTGAAAAAAAAATGTATGTATATGTAGACCATGAGGTTTAGATATAAATATAAGTATATATACATATAAATATAAAGTTTATTACATTTTAATCTGCGTTAATGTATATACAGGGTGTTTCGTATAAGAATGCAAATATTTAAGGGGATGACTTCTAATACTCAAACTAGAAAGTCAGAGGTAATTATGTCGAGGTTAGAGGTTGATAATTAGTATAGTTCCTGAGATATTGGAAATTAACCATCCATTATAAATTACCACAACTCGCTTCGACCACATACTCAATATAAGTTAACTTGATCTTCTTGCTAGCCAATTCTTCAAGCTTTTATCCTGAACGATCTTCAAATAATAAATTATAGATTTCTAATTAGAATTAATATCATAAGTACATATTTTTGTATTTTTTTAAATAACGGATTTTTTGTCAAATACGAAAAAGGAACTGGAAATTCTTCTAAAGTACCGTTATTATATAAAATTTGGATTTCTTGATCAATGACTTTATTCTTATTAAAAAACTTTACTCTAATTTAACTTATTTCAAGTTTTACTATTAGGAATCATCTGCTAACACATTTAAGATCTTAAACGGAACATCCTGTATATGTATGTAAGAATGTGTGCCGAATTAAGTAACATTTTGTATGCAATTTTTTTTTTTTTTTTTGATTACGCAATTTCTTATCACTAATAAAACATTAGAACAAGTATTTCAATATTAGATATTTATACAAACATATATACATATTTATAAATATATATATAGATAGCATACCCTTAGGATGAATAAATCCAAAAAAAAGAAAAGCTTAACTTAACTAACAAAAAACAAAATCAACCCGAATTAGTTTAATTTCAACCAAAGTACACTTTTGTTTAAAAAGGATGTCTAATAAAAGGATCACAGTTTTTTTTCCTATACGTACGTATCTATTTTTGGGCATAGATGGATGCTTTGTTGTCCGTATTTTTATATACTTTGAATTTTTAATTTGAAAATTTTTTATGTTAAAAACAAAATTTTTTTTTTTTTTTAAATAAAAATAAAAAAAAAAGTTTAAAGTTTGTTTTTTTAATTTACAGGACATTACAAAACCACCAAGGAAACCACCATTTAATTTTGTTTATATAATAAGTATTTTTAATTTTAAAAAGCTACTCACGTTTGATGCTTAAACCAAAATAAACTGATGGACTTTTATGATCTGTTATTGGTTTTGATATATATATACAGACGAAATTGACAGGGTCAAAGAATATGGAAATCAGAGAATTAGGACTATATTGAGGAGCTACTATAACAATAATTTTCTAGTTGAAAACTTACTTATACTCTAATTCAGATTGAATGTAGGTTTATGTGAATAGAATTAGAGAAAGATTAATAAAATGAAATTCAAATAGGAAGTGCGTAGGTGCGAAGTATAGATGACAGAGCAGCTAGGAGGATTAATTAATATGAAGGTAGAAATTAGTATGTAATTATTTGCTTTAAGAGTCGGTCTTTTGCAAGGCCACGAGGTACAGGGAAATAAAGTGACCTTCGAACTTGTGGTAGTTGCGCATAGTTCCTGTAGGTATAGTGTGAGACTTTAACACACCAAAACAAAAAACCTTTTGAACCAAACTTTAGGATGGGACATGCGTACAAATATAAATCTTGATTCATAATCTCACATAATCACATAACTTCCTAAATACCTCATACAAATCAATTACGGAAATTGACAAGTCCCTTTAATATGTTTGGGCACTTTTTCGAATATAAAAATGTATTGGGTATGATCGAATCTGGAATTTAATCTAATTTCTCCCCAATTTAGTTGTCCTTTGAAATACGCTATTATTCAGTTTTAAGAAGCAAATTTCGAATCAATAAAGAAATTGAGTCATTAGTTTCTTCCAAAATCATAGTATCTTATTTTATAATTTTTTTTTCTAATTTCAAAATAAAACCAAAGCTTTAAAAGAATGGAAGTATAAAGTGACAGAATCGAGTACTATCCCTGAAGAAGTCTGCATGTACTAGACGAAATACTGGTATTTGTAAAAATAAATAATTTTAGTGAAATTAAAAGGAAACTACTCGTTTTTTTATTTCTTTCATGTATACATTCCACTCAAACGCTCAATAATATATTAAATATTTATTAAATGATTTCAAGGCCTAACAAATGATCAGAACATGACATATTTTAAAAAATATCTTCTTTTTTTTTTTATTTTAATTTTTAGTTAAAAATTAGTTTCAATAATTTTCACGATTATGTAAAAATTTACTTGTATAAATATAGATAATTTTTAAAAAAATTTCTCTATACACATATATACATTCTATCAGATACAATTTATACAACAACAGAAACACGCAAGTAAAAGATATTTTTTAATAATTCATTCATGTATCACACAACACAACTAATTTGATCCTTTGACTAAACGAATAAATAAATATTATTTTTGTTTTTGTTTTTTTGTTTTTAATCTGTTTTATAAAATAAACGATAGTGTTGTTACCATATACCAACACCCTCCTACTAATAAATAAACAACAAACAGTAAAAAATCCCCTAAATACATATTAAAAAAAAATAATAAAAAAAAAAAATTAACTAAAAGTCATATATAATAAAACAATGCATTAAAATACATACCCAAGTACAACATGTCACTATATGTATAAACATACACTCTCATACACTATAATATTTATCAAATATGTAACAATGATAATAGGTATCAAAACTATACACAAGAAAAAATAAAGTCAAAATTAAAAAGTAGCAACAAAGTCAGAAGTAGCAGTAGAAGTAGCAACCAAACACAATTACATGCGAAAACTTTTAAAATAAAATTTTACATCTTAAATTTTAATTCTTAATGGTACTTTCGTTACATAATTTGTGAAAATCGAGAAAATAAAAAAATTAAAAAAAGGATATTCAAGGATACGCACATTTAATGAAAGCTATTTTTTTAAACAAACATCTACGTATACAATACATACATATAAACTCAAGGATAAGACTGGAAAATTAGTAGCAAAAATTAAATAAATTTGTTTTGTAAAATTTAACTTGTAACTTGTGTTTGTGCATGTGGGTATGTAGTTGTTGTTGTTGTCCTTTTAAACGTCAAATTAGATTTTCTAACAAAATTTTTTAGCTGAGTATACAAAAAAATTTAAAGTCACTGAATGTTGGTTGTCTGTTTTTTTTTGTGTTGTAGCAGTAGTTGTTGTTGTTGTTTTTGCTGTTTTAGTTCCTTTGTTTGTTTCAGTGAACGGGACAAAGGATGAAAGCAAAAACATTTATTTTCAAACACATTTATTTGAGGTAATTTTAATATGTTTTAACATTGAAGGACTTTAGGAATACTTTATTTTTAAATTTTAAAAGACCTCAGGACTTAATGATAAGATTTTTGAAAAAATGACAAAGCCATTAATGACAATGATTTCAAAAATCTTTTAATATACGACCAAATATTCCATCAGATGTATTTTGACTTTCTGTTTTATTTAAAAAACCTGAAACATGGCAATTTATTTTAATTGCACCTTTGTAGGGTATCTTTGAGGGATCTAAATTGTTCTACTTTCAATGCGTTTTGCCGCAAGGCTTGAATTAAAAAAATCACAGATTTTAAAATGTACTAAAATCACTGGATTTAACGCGATGATAGATGCAATGCGTTGTCGGAGTATATCTGAAATTTTAATTTGATGTACGTCACTAATGCTAATAACAGTAATACCTAAATTCACCAAGTTACTTATTATTTTGAAATCAATTTGATAAAATTATTTACATGACCTCATAAAATCGTATGCAGTACTGTGCAAAAGATTCTGACATCTAATCAAGACATAAGTCGTACTTGTAATCATAACTCTCTTCAAAGTCCAACTGTGTTAAAAGTCCTCAAACATATTTAGTATAGAAAAATTCTTATATAACTTTTTGTAACATTTTGTAATTTTTGTTTTTTTTTTATTTGTATTTGTTAATGGTTAAAAATTTTTGTATGATCGGCGGTCTATTGTGTACACAATGCAGAAAGTACAAAACAAACAGTTTATAATCAAAAAAGGAAGAAAAAAAAAATAATAATAAAAAAAAAAAACACAAAAAATTAAAACCTAATAATTAAATAAAATAAATGAAATGAGTAAGTAAATTATACGACTAATGATGACATTAACTTCTTTTTTTACTCATCCTCTTTTTCTTTCTGTCTCTTTCTCTGGTCTGTTATTGAAATAAAATTAACACATTCCATTGCTCATTTTTAAATAAATGTATATATATATATATATAAGTAAGGTATTATATTCCTCTTTTTGTACTCTTCTTATCATATTGTCATTAACAACATTACTATCATCATTATCATTATCAACTTCATACATATATATACATTGATATTTAAGTTTCATATACTGAATTTTATTTTATGATATTTTTTTGTAGTCGATGAACTTTTCAACTCTTAATAATGGTGTCAATTGATGCTATTAGATTTCTTCCAGTCAGTTTTAGGATTGACTTCCTAAAACTAACCCCAATCAAACTTGACGCTATATTAGACGATTTATAATTTTTTTAAAATCTTGCATATCTTGCAGCTTATTCGATCACAAAATTGCCGGTTGCGGCTCAATTATTTGTTTAAAAAATATATTTATTTCAGTGCAAAAATCGCTTGAATTTTAGCGCTTCGCGACATTAGATTCACTTAAAGAGAAAGAGTAGCAGTAGTGCAATATGATAGCTTCATAATATTGAAAAGTTTGATAATTTTGACAGCTTGTAATCTTTAACAGATTTTAGAAAATTTAATTAAAAATAACACTAAGAGAATAGACAGTGTAGGGGAAGTGGAATATGACATCTTTATAATATCGAAAAGTTTGATAGTTTTGACAGCTTGTAAACTTTTGATTGAAGCTCACAAGGTAGAGTGAAAAAATTCATATTTCTAACAGTTTTTACAAAATTGAATTAAAACAAATACACTTAGGGAATACAGAGTATAGGGGAAGTGGAATATGACAGCTTTATAATATTGGAAACTTTTTAATTATGACAGCTTTTAATTTGCGATTTGAAAATTGAAATTGATGTCAAAAAATTCATAAATGTCATAGCGGAACTGAGGTGGGAGAAGGTATATGAACGATATATAAATATTGTGATTACATTAAGCTAAATCAACATTCTTCAAATCTATTTGGACACATTTCAATTTAAAACAGTTATTACTCAAAAAGTCCCTTTAAAATTTAAAAAGCAAAAACAAGATTGATGGTCATCATGTCATTTTATGGAATACTCCCCGGACCTTTTTAATTTTATGCAATTATCTAATAATTTTTTGTCTCATTTCAACTAATAAGAATTGGAATATGAAAAAGAAATGACAAAAGAAATAGAAAAAAAAAAAACGAATATTATTATGCACCCTTACCCGAATTTTGTATTTTTATCACTGCAACAAAACCTTAAATGAAAATTAAATAATAGGGACACACAGGTATGTAAATTTTATGCTATTATTTATAAAAGAAATAAAAAATAAATTAAATAGTAAATAATACATAATACATAAAAAGAATTATACAATACATACAATACATATTTCTAAAATATAGGTATTATATAAGTGTTATATAAGTATGAAGTGAAATGAGGAAGATATTGATGATGATGCCACATAATGTTATTAAAAGTGCACTATATTAGAATTATCAATCTTGGGGAAAATGTATATATACATACATATTTTTACTGTCATTTATTTTTTAAATTTGTTTTTTTTTAAATACATAAATATACATACAATATTTATACATATATATTTATGTATATGAAAACAAAAATCTATAAAGTATGAATATGATGTCATAATGGAAATATTAATGCAGAAGTTAAAATTTTCTCTTATTTCTTTTTCATTTTTGTCTAATTTTCATTTTTTTTTTTTTTGTATTTTTTTTATTTTTCAATTTGATAATTTTTACCAAAAGAGAACATTGAACTTTTGATGAACTGTGAAAAATGAATAAAAAAAAAAGGAATTGAAAAATTTTATATAAATTGAAGAACAAAAAAAAATGAGTGATAAATGAGTAGTAATCTTTAAATAATTTAAGTTTTTATTATAAAATAAAAAAAAAAAGTGTAGTTAAACAATGTGAAAGTGTGAAGTCAATGAACATTGATAGAAATTTTTTTTTTTTTCAATAAATAGTATGATGCTTTCATTCAAACAGACATAGAAGGTTATTGATGACTTCGCACAACTTTTCAAGGATTAAAAACTTTTGACTTGATTTTTTTTTAAGATCAATGATTGTGGATAATTTTTACCTTTATTTGCACTAATAATTTTTTATGCTTTTCTACTTTTCCAGGATAATATTATAGTTAAACTGTCTATTTGGTTTTTGTATGAAAATCTAACGGTATTTCCTGTATTGATTAATATTCAAAGAATTATATTAAAATCATTGATTTAGATTATCAACTTTAGACAGTATTCTAACGGTATTTCCTGCATTGGTTAATATTCGAAGTATTATATTAAAATCATTGATTTAGATTATCAACTTTGAATAGTATTCTTTATATGCACATTGATTAGTGATTTGTATAATTTACTTAAATGAATTGCTTTAGATATTATTTAAACACTAGAATACAACGGAATGCAAAAGCAGATAGAAAATAAAAAGGGGATTTACCGTTTAAGTTGGAAAAATAAATCCTTCATAGAACCTCTTCTGTTATCTTTATAGTAAATTTTGCTGATGTTATTGAAATTTAAAAAAGCATTATCTTGAGCTTCAGCGTATATAATTGTAAGATATACCAACATGAACTGAATCGGATTGATGCTTTGCTCTAGCTCGTGTCAAGAATACGCCATTGTTCGATCGTAATAATCAAGCTTTTATTAGAAACGATTATCTTAATTTCGGCGATTTTTAGTAGGGATTGTAGTAGGATACACAAGATAAATTTGGAAACCTAATTAGGTATAATAGGTTGAATTAAGAACCACCCAAACTTACGAAATATTTCAATTCATGTATGGTCTTACCTAAGCGAACCTTCTTAAGCTTTCAAAAAACCTCTAGGTTTTTCTTTACTCAATTTAGTACGGTTTGATCTGATTTATGCTCCTTTTAGTAAAACCTACCTTTCTTCAATTATTAATCAGTTCTTGTCTGTTTGATTACGTTTAAAAACTAATTTTTTCCATGGAAATTTAAAAAAAAAAACAATTAGTCACACAATTAGACAATCATACAATTAGTCTCATTGCTATGAATTTTTAAACCTTTTTACAATAAAAACTAAGATACAATACAAGTAATCAATAACACTTTGACCGTTTAAATTTTACAATTAACCGTAAAACAATTACATATTCTATGATTTATTCAACTTTTGAAGCTCTAATAAATTTTCAACTCAATCAAAAAAACTAAGAACCAATTTTTTTCCTAACAATTACAACATTGGAATTCAAATCAATCAAAATCCAAGAAGTTAAAAAATATATATATATATATTAATTCAATAGAAAAGAAAGCTAAAACCAAAGTTAGTCATACAAAAATAAATAAAACATAAATATTTTAATGATCAGAATTTCAATAAAAACCAAAAAACTTTTTTAACATTCTATTATAACCTAAGTCCATTATTAGAAACTGATTCATCAAATGAAAATTTTTCTAAAATAGAATTTCCTCGAAAAATTAATTTTCTTAATCTTATTATATTTAATCTAAATGTCCATAAATATTCTTAAATAAATACTATTAAAATGAAGAAGAGTATAATTGAGTAGACTGTGGCAACTCTGGGATACAGGTATGAACGTAATATAAGTATATATCATCCGGTTAATTAACTTTTGCCTAAATTTAAAATACACAAGTTATTAGACTTTCAGTTATGTCTAAAAGAAAATATAAGTTGAAAAGCAGTTCTTTGAACCTCTTCCACGAACGTTGACCATTAAATTTAAGTATTATTGATATATCCAGCTTTATGAGGTATGGAATAATGCTCATATAAAAGTTGAAGTTGTATGGCAACAACTCGAACCAACTGCAGTAGACCAACCAAATTTTGCACAAACTTTGGCCATAAAACTAATCCAACTTTACCAAGTATTATAGAATTATTATCATATAAACAAAAAAGTTGTATGGCAGTTGCTAGAACCCGTGGAGTGAACTTGCTGGATTTCAGGTGCGATGACGGCTATTGCATAAAAACGAATCTGTCAAAATTTCAGAATCCTAGCTCCTTAATTTTTTGAGTTATCGTGAGGACGGACATTCGTAGCTAGATCGATTTACTTCTTGATTCTGATCCGATCCATACCTTGAAGTCTACATCTAACCCCCTTCTTCTCTGCGTCACAAACCTAATAACAAATTTATTATACCCTTTGGACCTATAATCATACGGATTTAAAAACCTGTATACATTTCACGCTGAGTTCATCATCATCGTGTCATAAATCCACAAAATGGAAAAAATGTAAAAAACGATTAGTTTTCAAATTAAAAAAAAAAAAATAAACTTTCGGAAGAACCAAGAAAAAATCAAATCAGAACACGGACAAACCAATAATGCGATAATATAAAATACAAATATAATAGTAAGAAGAAAAAAAACATTCCATGGTTTATTTGTTACCTTAATTAAGCAATCATCACGCTAATAAGTTATTTAGCTCTAAGCTTCAATAAAAAAAAAAATTTAAAAAAGAATGGAACTGGTTCACAAAAGAATGGAAAAAAAAATTAAATAAAAAAAAAATTTAATTCTAAAATAAACAAAACAATTGTGAAAGAAAAACAAAGTAATAAATAAAAATTCGATTTCTATTTTACGTGTCTAATAACATTAAAAAAAAAAATGGTTGGCCTGTGTTCCATTCACCATTAGACAACACTTTGCCAAAATAAACTGGAAAAATTTGTTATTTTATCATTTCCTTTTCAAATCTTTCACCATAAAACATTAAATTTTCATTTTGTTCTTTCGATCATTACTTCTTTGTGATCACTGTGTTAACTCTTTTGTTCCAAGTGGAGAAGTATTGGTAGTGTACAGTATACCTCATACATCCAAATGTGGTCACACTAGTAGGAATTAAATTTTTTTAAAGACTGAAATAAAAATTAAGAATAAAAAAATAATCATAAATAAAAAATTTGTACCACTTCATGGTTTTAATCAATTAACCAGATTAGATTTGGGTATCAATATGATATCATGAATGTGGTGTAATTTCAGTGCGTAATCATTTTAGACGAAAAATATTTATGTGTATGTAGAAAAATATTTTAAAAATAATAGAAATATTTTTAGTTTATTTTTATAACTCACATATGTGGAAATCAATAAACTGAAATAATGTTAATATATTACCAAATCTTTAGAGACAGGTGTAGATATATAATAAATTATAGAGATAGTTTGAAATATATTATGTATAGTAGGATGGGTCACATTTGACATGGTTTTGTTTTCTTTACTTAAAATATACACATAATAATACATAATATAATAAGATATACATAATATTTTTAATTTTACAATATTTTATAATACTTTTAAAAGAAATTATGGAGCTGTCCAAATTATGTAATTAAAGTTCTCTCAAAAAGAGTCAAACCTCCCCCACTCTCCCTTATAAATGTAATTAGCAATTATCCCAAAGAAAAGTTTTTAAAAATTAAATCAAAAATATGTATGTAAATGAGTTATCAAAGTAATACTACACATATAGCCAGATCTAACTTTTTTAACTATAAATAATATTACACTAGAAATGTATTACGTCCAGTTTTGAATCTAGGACGCCAAAGTTTTTTAAAATATATTGAGGTTAATTAGTTAGTGAAGTTGTTAACTTCAGAAAACCAACGCTGAAGTTGCTCAAATATTACATGAATACCAAATAACGCTTAAGGAATTTGCACAAAACAAAAGTGTTTTAAGAAATTCGACCATTTCAAATTATATAATTTTAAAATTCAGACAACTTAAATATTTTAATTTACAAATTATTCAAAATTATGTTATTATGTACTAAATACAGTATTATATAAATAAAACACATCTCATGAATGAAATACAATATTATGATTGAATGACATCTTAAATAAATTTTAAAAAAATAACTGTAAAATCTTTTCAATATTGATCTTATTAGTTTGTTTAAAAGAAAAACAAACAATTAAAAAATTTAAACAAACAATTTTTATTTTATATTTATAACTCACATTTATAATTAAGTTGGTAAATTACAGTTGGCAAATATAAACATATTGAAATATCAACAAAACTGAATTGATCGGATCGGAAGCTAATAATTAACATTAAATAAAAATTATTAAATGAATATGAAAAAATATATTGTATTTCCGCAAAAATTTTATGTATATTACCGGTTGTTATAGTGACGGATGTATATCTTAAATTAAAATTAATTAAAAAAAAAATTGGATACTCTAGTGTAAATCCAAAATTAATAGATTGTTAAAAAGAGAATTTTGTATTTACAGTGCAGTTTTTAAACTTTTACTTAAATCATTAAGTAGGGTCCTTAATTTAAATAAGATCTGATTATTCACATAAAATTTACATAAATACTAAAGAATTTAAGAATGAAAGTGAAAAATCTTTGAAAAATAAAAGTGAAACGATGAGTTCAAAAGTACCAATCGCACAAACTGATAGATAATTTTTAATTCAGTAAAAGTCTTGCTGCAGTTCAATAAGATGACTTATATGAAAACCAATGCGTTTGAGATTTTTCAGAAAAATAGTACGCTTGATCGCCGTATGTTTTTACCTAAGTCTAAGGTAAATAAAATATTTATTCTCTAATTTAAAAGTTTTAGATTTCCTTCTGGAAAACATGATTTTCTTTGAACAGCTCCAATGTGTTCATATAGTTTTAAATGTTCCTATTTTCGATCTAAAGACCATGAGAATAAACAAAATAAATACAGAAACCATAACAATAGAAGGACAATCGGTCTAATATGTTGAGAGCTTCTCCTATCTAGGCAGCACACTAACAACAAATGGAAGTGCAGAAGAATATGTCAACAACAGACTACGCAGAGCCAGAGCCGGATTTGGTGAATTAAGCCCAATATGGGAAAGCAGTCAAATAACAACGAAAACAAAATTTAGAATATTCAAAGCATGTGTAATGTCATCACTTCTCTATGGTAGTGAAACTTGGCTGACTACAAACAACATCAGACAAAAGCTGCAAGCGAATAAATGCTAAAGAATCATATGCAGAATATTCTGGCCCAACACCATCAGTAATAGGGACTTATGGCAGCTATCAGGCGAAGTACCAGTAATGAGCCAAATCATGCGCACAAAATGGAGGTGGATAGGCCACACTCTGAGAAAACCACCAACTAACATAACAAGAATGACTCTATAATGGAACTACCAAGCAATGAAAGGGGCAAGTGCTCCCCTATGCTCCCACGAGGAGTAAAAGGAAAAAAAACCCAAGGAAACAAGGAAGTTAACATAAAAGTATATACCTATGTAATTATTAAAATAATTACATACTAATTATGATAGGAAAGGCATGCTTCATTTCCCTTATCTCCTTGTATGAAGAAAGGGACTGTTTATAATTAAATAAAACTCCAAAAAACGAAATATAAGATATTCATATATAAACATTTTTTACACCCATTAAAAAATTTCCAAATTCTCATAATTTCGGTTTTAAATACTTATTATATAAATAACAATATATAAAATGTAATAATTTTTATAATTCACTCATTTCTTATTCATAATAAAATTGTGTGACTTGCAAAATCTTTCTGAAGAATACCAATTTCCATTTTGGAATGCAATTTTTTAACAAAAACAACAACAACAACAAACACGTTCTCAAATAAACATTAAGGAACTTAATAATAAGTTTAATTATAAAAAAAAAAATTTCAACTGACACAAAAATTAAAAATCAAAAAAAAAAAAAAAAACAAAATATGAAATTAAATGCATATAATGCCATTTTAAAAATACAAACGTCAATTACTTGTCATAAACATAATGTTCATTATCACAAAACTCATATTCTTAATAAATATAACAAATGAAATATAAAACTATATACTTTTACTATATATATTAACCAATATTGTACAAAGTTACAAAAAACTCAATTATTTTTCAACTTTTTTTTTTTTTTTTGGAAGGGAAATTGTCATTTTCATTTATTTTCAAATAAATTTTTTAACTTTTAAAAAAGTTGAAATTGAGAAAAAGAGAACAAAATCATAAAAAAAAAGAAAAAACAAAAATTATAACTAAAGAAAACAAATTTAATAATTTTAAAAGTTTAATTGGCAACACTCCAAAAATATAAAATACTATTAGCAGCAGCAGCAGCAGCAGCATTAGCAGAAGTAGTAGCATCAAAATTCAACAACAACAACAGCAACATTCAAAAATCATTGAGAAAAAAAAACAGAAAAACAATCAGAAGAAATAAAATGAAGAAGAGAGAAAGAAAAAATAACAACAACAACAAAATAATAAACAATATGTCAACAATGATCATTTCACATCAGAAAATTTTCATTTCATTTTTCTTTTTCCCTTAGAAAAAAAATTAAAAAAAAGAACAAAATTTTTTTTATGCATTTGTAATTGAAAGAAAATAAAAACAGAAAAAAAAAACAACAACAAATCCAAACTTTTCGATTTTTAACCCATTATGAATGAGTCAAATAACATAATAATAATAAAGACTGTAACAACACCACAAGCATATACAATGTTAAAAAAAAATAAATAAATACATATTACAAAGATATTATATGAAGCATAAATTACAAAAAAAAAAATAAGAAAAAATAAGAAAAAAATGAAACACAAATGAACAAACCCATCTACAACCCATCATCATATCAAAATTGTCATATAATATGTAAAACATTCATAATATCATCTTTGAATCAGTCAGTAATAATAATAATGTATCATGAGATAAACTTTTAAGTAAACTTTTTATGCATGCATGTATGTATGTATGTTTGTATTTATCAGTTCAGTTTGTGCACTATTTTAATATTTTAATGTACACCAAGTTTAAGTATTAGACTCGGGAGAATTATTGAAACTTGAATTGAAAATTTATAGAGACTAAACTGCAAATCATTTTACTGCGGAACGTTTGCTACCCATCAACCAAAGAATGGCTTCTTTAATTAATTTATTCGAACAACATCACACAGAAACTACAGGTTTTCATTAACAAATGCCTAAGAATAATATGCAGAATATACTGGCCGAACACTATAAGTAACAAGGACCTATGGAAACTTGCCAAAGTAGAACCAATTGGACAAGAGATCAAAAGGAAGAAGTGGAAATGGATAGAGCACACACTTAGAAAGCAGCAAGATAGCATAGCAAGGGAAGCACTAGAATGGAACCCACAAGGAACCCGAAGATGAGGCCGCCATAATAACACCTGGAGGCGAAATCGGAAGAACTAACCTCAATTGGAAAAACATGGGAGGAAGCAAAATTAACTGCTCCGAATAGAATCAGATGGAGATGCCAAAAAAACTGCAAATCCATTACTGTAAATAGTCAAAAATAAGGCTAGGTTCAAACAGAGTTGTAAAAAGCTCAAATATCGACTCAACTGATTGCTCATCTTAGTGTTGAGGCCACCCGAGAGTATATTGAATCAATCATACGTTGATTCAATATACTCTCGGCTGGCCTTAATAAGTATTTGAGTTCGCTCAGTTACAACAATGGGTTGAATTACTGTCAAAATGTTATGTAATCGTAATAAAGTGTTGCCAACCTTAAAATAACTGATAAAATATAATTTTTTTGAACTTTAATTAAAACAGTTGTGAAAAAATATGACAGGACGTGACAGGTAGCTACTAAACTACTACAACTCAATGACAGATGTGACAGGTATCTTTTAAACCGAGAATTTTGACAGGTGTTTTGGAATTCAAAGTTTTTCTTTATACAAACGAAATCAATTTTTAAAATACTTATCGAATTCTCTTATTTACAAATTGGTAGAATTATGAAACCCTGACAGTCGTGTAAATGAATCTGGTTTCGACAGCTAAAACAAATATTGAATTACAGTTTGATTCTTAGCGATTATTTAAATTCATACGAATTTGCATATTCTATCGACTAGTTTCGACAACTGTGGCTTTAATTCAATAACTTACATCAAAGCAATCATATAATTAAATTGAAGTAATCATAACATTTCTCGATATAATTTTTACTCATAACTTTGATTACAATTTTATGAAAAAGTCAACTAGAAAACAATGCCTTGTTATTTATTTATTTTTTGTTTTTTAATAAAACAAGAAACACGGTGATCATATATATAGTGGAATTTAATATACAATGAAAATGAATACAAAATTGGTTGGAATTTCACATCATATTGTGTGATTATTTATTTTTTACATTTTTTTTTTTTTTGTATTTTTGTGGTGCTTTCAAATATTTCACCGCATTTAAATTTTCTATGCATCAATGAATCCGTTGATATGATTAAAAAAGAAAAGCATCAAAATAAGGTATAGAAAAAAAATATTAATAATAATAATATCAAAAACTCGCATATGAAATAAAATACTTTAAGATGTTTGTATGATGTCACTTTTATTATACAAAAATTTCTTATGGAATCATAGATATAAGTTTCACCTATGGGAATTTTTTTTAATAAAAAACTTTTTAAAGTAAAGTAAATGATACTGTATTGTATTGCACTATTAAAAAATTACTGTAATTTTTTTTTGTGTGCTCTCAACTGTTAGTTAAGTTTAACTACACTATGTTTTTAATGTCATTGATAAATTCATTCATATGATGCATTAGTTTTTTTCAACCCTCCTATATACTTCTAATAGTTGTTTCTAGGATTTGTGTAACTACAATGAGATTTTTTAAAGGAGACAAAAATCACTTAAACCAAAGAATTTAACCTAATACAAAATGGTCTAAAAAGTTTTAGATTTTGTGACCTCTTAATTTTCGAAGAAATTCCGATCCAGAATGGTAAGTAGGGCATACTGTGAACCTCAAAATATAAGCTTTATACCAATCTCCTCGAAATCAGATTGGTTATTTATAAATATATTCAACTTTTTAGAAGAAGAAAGACTAAAGTATATACTTTGAATCTATTCTTAGTTCGAAGTTAATAGAAATTTAACAAACTAATATATAGGTTTAAAAAGTCCTAATCCTATTATGTTAAACAGCTTTTGCGATACGTTAAACATACGAAAACAATTTCTATATGTTGTCGGAACTGTAAAAATGTGAATTTAATCCACAATTCAATATATTTTCAAAAATTTTCAATATGTATTTTACAAAAACTTCATTCCAGCAAACTCATCTTGTATATATCTTCCATGTAAGTAATTCTATAATTTTTTTATAATAGCTTATTATCATAACAGCTTATGTACAATTGAACATATTCCTATGTTCTAATTTAAAAACAATTCTCATGTCCAAAAGCTATAAATTGTCAGTATCAACACAGGCAAAAGTTATTCAAATCATTATTACCAAAACTGATATCAAAGTCATATTGTATATATTAATTACCTTATTCAGTCGCAAAATTGCCGGTTGCGGCTCAATTATTATTTAAATATTATTATTATTTGGAAACAGCAATCGCTCGAATTTCGAGTAAAAGGCGGCACTAGTTTGAATAGTTGTAGTAGTGTTGGCAAATATTGGCACTTGAAACGAATTTTTATATTATTATAAAATTTAAATTTCACAAAACTTTAACATTTATAAATTTTTAATTAAGGTAAGTAAAATATTAAAAAAAAAAATATTACCTAATAAATATAATTAAATAAAATAATCATAAAAAATATAAATAAAAATAATATATTTTATTTTAAATATAGTTTGATAATAAATTAAAAAAAAGTTTAATCCCAAGAATATTTATAAACCATTTTCAAAAAAGCACAATATATTATTATAATAAACTTATAATAATAATAATAATTCAAATGTATAAAACTAATTTAATAAAAACCAAATATTTATGAATAACTAAAAAACTCAAAATATGTCCATAATTTTTTTTTAAATTTTTTAATTTTCAATGTTCTTATTTTTGAGTTCATAAGTTATTTAAAAAAACTTTTCTAAACTTTTTTATTTTCTCAAATGAATTTTCTTTCTAATGAACGGTAATAAATTCTAAAAAAAAAACTTTTGTTTTTTTTAAATTTTCATTTATAAGTTCTTACGAGGAAGAGTGTGGTAGAGTAGACTGTGTCAACTCTGGGATACCCGTATGACCGTAACATATACATTATATCAATTAATAATTAATTACTTTTAACAAAATTTCAAACACCCAGCTTCATTAGGTGTAGTATAATACTCATATAAAAGAAGGAGTTGTCTGGCAGCTACTCGAACCCACTGCAGTAGACCAACCAAATTTTGCAGAAACTTTGGCCATAAAACTAAACTATGACGGCTATTGAAAAAAATTGAATTTGCGAAAATTTCAAGAACCTAGCTCCTTGAGTTATCATACGGACGGACGGACATACATAGCTAAATCGATTTATTTTTCGATTCTGATCCGATCCATACACTTGAATCTATATCTACCTCATCTCCTTCTCTGCGTCACAAACGTAATGGCAAATTTATTATACCCTTTTACTATATAGTCATACGGGTATAAAAATGTATATATAGAAAAAAACCAATTTAAATACTTGAATATACATATAATAGAAACAATAGTATACACATCCCCTTATACTTTAAGCCTAATAATTTAATAATGAATTCATGAAAATTGCATAAAAAAAACTCATTGTCCTTAAAAACTACAAACTAAAAATTAAAAGAAAGGAGTGCTTTGAATTCTCTAATTCCATTATGATTAAGTAGTTCATTAATAAAATAATATCTTTATTTTGCATAAAAAAAAATATTTTAAGATGAAAATAACATTCAGATATCTATGGTTGTTTTTTTTTTTTCTTTTTCATTTATAAAATACAGGATATGGTTCTTAAGATATATATATATATATATATATATATATATATTTTTGTTTTTTATGAATCAATTTTTTTTTTTAATATTCTCAGATAATCTATTTTCTATATAAAACATTTAAAATAAAGAATTGCAATGCACAAAATACCAAAAAAAATAGAACACAAATAAACTGAAATAGAACATAAGTTAAGTTTCCAAAAAATTCCTTGAACTTTTTTCATAAATTCTCTTTTTTTTTTAATATAAACTCATATAGTAGTTATATAAAATGTATGAATCTTTTATTAAAAATGTTTTATTTCAATTTTTTTGCTTTTGCTTTCATTTCTTTTTTTAGTTTTTTTTTTTTTAATTTGCCTTATATATTCTCATAAGTTATATATATAAATTTTGTTCAAATATACATACATATATATATATAATCGTTTATTATAAATGTGGAGGAATTTCAATAAATTCGAGGTATTTGTGAAAGGTAAATTTATATTAGAAGTATACATTTTCAAGATGATAACACTTTTCTTCTATAAACATTTGACATTTAATAATGTCAGACAAAAGTTTATTATTCAACTATTGACAGATGAAAATTTTAAAAGTGTTAGATGCTAAGAAAAAATGGAAAAGATTTAGATTTGTGATTCAGGAAGCATCTACCGTTATATTAAGAAAGAGTTGCCATATTTTATATATTTTCGGAATTATTTTCTGAAAATTTTTATAAAAAAAAATATTGTAACTAATTCTCAACTGTCAATGTTCGCCTTCTGAAGAATGTATAACACTATAATGTATTTCAGGGGTGTATCATTTACCGTTGTATAGTTCGAATGGTTGAACTGACCGATTTGCAGCAAAATTAAATGACATTTGATTCTGTGTGACTCTTGGTATATTTTCATATTCAATATTGATGGAACAAGGAAGATGTCACTTTTGGTTTGATCAAAGAGTAGTTTCGATCTTCCGAATGTTTAAATTTCCGACTTAAATAAGAATTTATTCATTAATCGAATTAAATTCCAAAATTTTCATACATATAATAGTACATTAGTATTAAAACCGAGAACTTCTTGTATTACCATTGTATTTTATAATTTAATAACTATTTCCTTTCACTTCTAACTATGCATTCTGTTTTTTTTTTAATTTTTTTTTTTTTTTTTAACATTATTGCATATAACTTAAACCATAAATTATTTGTGAATTCATGGTTTACTAAAGATATTTTGAATATTAAATTAGTAGATGTGGAAAATATATAATTAATAAAAAGAATATATACGTATATTTATGTACAGAATAACAGTTCATGCATATACACCCAACGGTAAACGTTATATCCTCTCTTATAGATCTTTGGTTTTTAAAACGTTTTTGTAATAAATTAAATTTTTATAAATAATAGTAAGTGGCTGATATAAACTCTTTCGCAATTTTGTGAAAATGTTGCAAATATAAACCAAAAAATATTAATAACACCGCGTTAGTACATAACAATTTGGAAGTGCGATATTTAAACCCAAATAAATTATTTAAATAAAAACAAAAATGTTCAATTAAAATTTTTAATTAAATAAAAATGTTAAAATATAATTGAAGTTTTACTTTGCCAAATTTCCCTAGAGTGTCTCGTAACTTTTAAACATAGTTGGGATAAAAAATTTAAACTAAGGAATTTTTAACCTAGGATTTTAAACGTTGAACATACTTGCAATTGAAGCGATTGATCGAACAAACCAACTCTTCCTTATATTCTTCCTTCTGGTAGAATTAGACAATTACAAAATTTGCGACTAATCGAATTGAAGCTCCAAATATTTTAAAAGGAGTCTTTGAAGAATGCCGGGCTCAGATGAGCATTCATCCGAAGTTTGGTGTCAATTGGATGTACAAGCAATGTAATAGACAATTAAGATCAATACTAAAATAAATCTGAAAATATAGAATCAAATCTTTAAATCCTAAATCCTTCAATGTGAATTCGGAAGACTTATCAGCTCAACTTTATATTATCCGATATATATCGTGTCTGTTATTAAAAATTTTTAAAATTCTTTTTTCAAAACAAATGTTTTCTAGGAAATCAAAGTTAGATAGTGAAAAAATTTCAATATTTATTTTTTTATCGCAGAAAAGGTGAAAACAACGAGTAATTATGTAAGTTTTAAACAAAATAAAAAGTAATATATTTTTTTATGTATTTCCTTTTCCTAACTTTCATTATTTTCGAATTTTATTCTGTTACACGAAAAACTTTTTTTCAAGGATACGAAATTTTTTATATTAAAGGAGTCGTCACTTAATGAGAAAATAATAGCGATAGAAGATACACAAACTTTGAATGTACAAGTATACGAATAGGAAAAAAACACGGATTAGAAAAGTTCATTCAAGTAAATCCAAAACATTTTTCAAATTATTATTATGGTAGCAAATAATTTTCGGATTTAAATTCAGTCGCAACTTTAAATAAATGAAATTGTTTCAATTCCCCATCTTCATGACACAGGAGTACTACATGTGGAAAAAACTTTGTTTTAAAGACGCAGTTATATAAATTTATTTTTAAATTTTTGGATTACCTATGGATTTTAGAAAAAAACAAATATTAGTTAACCCCCATATGCATACACGGTGGTTAAAAATTAATGAAAAAATAATAGAAACTAGGAAATATTTGGAAAGGATTGAGAATAATTACAAAATAATTTTAAAACTTATAAAAAGTATATATTTAATTTTTATCTATCTATTAAATTGCAAAATTTTTTAATTGAATTTAAAAGTTTTTATTCCGAAATACAATTTTTCATTATCTTTGAAGATTTCAAATTAAATAGTTTAAGAAATTATTAAATTGAACTTTTTCAAATAGTATAAGTTAAGAACTAAAAATGGGAATTTAAAGTTAATATTGAAAGTTAATATCGATTCTTTATACCGCATACTTTTTTCAAAAATATTTCTGTAAAACAAAACGCTGTCCTTATCTTTATATGAAATATTACACAGTTCCCCTTAGAGCTAGGCGTGAATTATTTGACTCAGAGCAAAGCATAAATTGTCAAAAGAAAATCCTTTTACTTTATTTCAGAATACTCAGAGACTAAGAATATCAAATTAGATTTTATTTTCAATTGATTTTGGGTTCTTTTTCAATAGTAAAAACCTGTTAGTTCACATGTTTATCATGTATCCCTGAAATTTCGATTTCATGATTATTAATAAATTTTGACAAATCCAACTGTCATAATTTTCCATGCAAAATATTTTTTTAATATATAAAATTTTGAAATTAGAATTTTATTCAATACATCTATGCTATTAACAAATATTTGAACTAAAGTTTACTTGACATTTCAATATTAAGTCAAATTGATTGTGAATACTTCATATTTTATTAATAAATAACTTGACATTCCATTATTCAGTCAAAACGATTGTGAATACTTTGAATTTTATTTATGAATAACTTGACATTTCCATATTAAATAAAATCGATTGTGAATACTTTGAATTTCACTTAATATTGTAGTTCATAATAAATAACCTCTAATATCATATGTGAACTTGACTGAAAGTTTTTTTTTCATCAAAACGAAATCTAAAAACGACGTTCATTGTTATTTAACCATTTATTAATAAAACTATTCACAATGGTTTATTCAACTTTAAATTTTAATTTGACAAAGGTTGAGCGCTAATCAATTTATTTTTTGTTTTTGAATTTATACATGATTTCACTTTTGATTCTTAAATTTCACAAAAAAATTAACAAAGATAATTAAATTTGAAAATTTATTTACCCGAATTGTAACATGCTGTTTTCAATTTAGATTTAATTCATATTAATCTTGAAAACATATTAGATTACAGACTACAGTTAAAACGATATTCACTATTATATAAGATTGCATCATCAGATGAAAGTTAACTTTTAATGAGCTATTTGAAAATACATCTCGTGATTTAATTAATTTCCACAAAATTACAAACAATTGATTAAACATGAATTCAATCTTTTTATTGTAAAAGCATCACACGTGTAATCGACACACATAAAGATATTATGACACACCTCTACACAAATCTACATTAATAATAAACTTCAAAATTTTGAATTGTCATTGTATGACAAACGGAATTAAAGAAAATACTTGATTGAATTAAATTACTATTAGTGTTGTTGTTGTTTAAACTTTAGAAAGCATTTAATGACAGGTATTAAGTCAAATATAATATTGATACATCTAGATCTTGGGATATAGAACTAAAACATGCTTCACTGTAAGTTTAACAAAAAAAAAACAAATTAAAGCCCTGAAAATAAAGTGGAAGTTCTAAACCAATTAAAATCTCAAAAATTATTTAGTAAATTTCAACTCTACTGTTAAATAATCAGATAAATACACGACAAGTCTGGAACAAACTAAACATTAAAAAAACGAGCTTGGATGACGCTATGAATCGATGGTTTAATCAAGGAAAGTATAGCATATTATTTAATCCCTTTGAAATTGCAGAAGAGTACTAAAAATTATTCATTTGTTCAATTAACTCAAAATTTAATGTTTAATTGTCTTGTATTTTTTTACATCCCTATATACATGGAATTTCATCAATAATACCCTAACTCCTTTATTAAAAACTAAATTAATAATTCTACTAGTGTTAGTCATATTACAATCAAAAGAATTCCCAAGGTTTAAGTTCTAAAACTTAATAAATACTAAATAGTATTAAATGAATAACCGTTTAACCAAAAAACAAGGTCATAAAAATCATGAAAGTTTTTTTTTATTAAAAAACAGCTGTTTTATACAAAAAAAAAATAAAAGCAATTTACAAAATAAATTTCCAATTAAATTTCGTTATACAAAAAAAATTTTATTTTCAAAATCATAACTTTAGTTTTTCAATAAAGATACACTTTTATTTTGGCACCAAAGAAATAAATACCAGTGATCAATTTCGATACTTTTCGAAATTTTGCAAGATAAAATATCGAAATTTTAAAAATTTTTCTAAAACAAATCAATTTTAAGATTGAAGCTTCGTTTTTATACTTAAAATGAAGCATAACTGCATCTAAAGTCAAATTTGTCAAATCTACTACAAAAGTCGTCCCAGATATACTTAAAATTTACAACATTTTCCAAAAATTTAAAAAATTTTTTAAAGTTTTGAAAATTTTAAGAAAATTTAGCAAAATATTTCCAGTACTCATCAATAAATTTAATCAAAATATAATCCTAAATAAATAGAGATGGCAACACTAACTTTTATATGATTTTCAAATTCTTTTATTGACATTTGATAATTTGTCAGTAAAGATTAATTGACACTCGCAAAAAATATAGTGCGTTATGGCTTTTGTTATGAAAAAACTTAATTATTAAAAAATTATATTATTGAGATAATTATTATGTAAAGAGCTATAAAATACCCACTGATTCATTAGTTTTTATTACACTGACAAAATATATACACCCCTATTCTAAATTTCCTCGTAGAACTTTTACGAAAAATTGGCTACGCTACGAACAAAAAGTTTTAGCAAATCTCAATTCTCTCGTAGACAATTAAATCTGCAATGGAAACTTTGACGCTTGAATTCATTTTTTTAAGTAAAAATAATGATAATTGTTTTCAATTTTATAGTACCTAATAATTTTTGAATATTATTTTGAGAAAAAAGTATTTTAAGACTAATTATAAATAAAAAATGGCGAGATAAAATTTCTTTCATATTGAGTTTGACTATGACTAGTTGTTTCCTTTTTTTACACTTTAAAACAAAAATTTTAAAATATAAGTACGAATACGTTACGAATGAATATTTCTTTCGTAAATTTTTGCACTTTTCGTAACATTAAGTCGAAATTAAGAATCACTTTTTCGTAGATTATTTTCGACGTAGTTTTACGGGGGAATTTAGAATAGGGGTGATAGTAATATTGAAGTCAATTTCAATTGAATTGACGAAAGTTTTATTCAAGTTAATGAAAAATTTCTTCATACTGACGTAAGTTAGTCATTCAAGTGTCATCAGTGACATATGGTCAAAATGTCAATATAAGAATTTGAAAATCATATAAAAGTCAGTGTTGCCACCAAGGTAAAATATTCTTCAAACTGAAGAATATTAAAAAAGTTTCGTTAAACTAACAGTCAAGAGATATTGACGGTATATTGATCAATCTTTTACATTGAACACTTTGTAAAAAGTTTTAACTTCCATTTTAGTCAAAATTAATTCAAGTACTTTTTAACAACTTTTTTCGAGATTTTTAATTAAAAGATTTTCCATTTTAAGATTTTACCTGGTCCTTATCAATTTACATATATTCTAACCTGCTTTCAAATAAAAAGGACGATTTTTTTTTTTGAATTGCAAATTAAAAAAGTTTCTTTTTTATTTTTATTTTTTTTTTTTTTTATTTCAAAGTGAAAAATAAAAAACAAAGAAAAACTTTTTTTTTTAATATTTTGTAGTAAAATTTAACGATGACAAAATATTAAAATTTTCCAAATACTCTTCATTTCTTTTTAATTTTCTTTTTTGTTTTTTTTTTTGCTTTTTTTCTGGTTTTGGTTTTTTCACTTTGGAAAATTCCCATTTTGTTTTTCCTAAAAAAAAAAAATAACAAAAAAAAAACAAGGAAAATAAAAACAATCATCAATGGGAAATTTAGTTGAAAAACCTTTATGATACCATATTAAATTGCAATGGAATGTACTCGCACACCTTTGTATACACACAAATTATATTATTATATATATATATATATATATATATATAGAAATTGAGTTAAGAAATAGCACTTGGTTACTATGTTACAATATAAATATACATATATATATATACTTAGTAAACATTAATGTATATAAAATATATTACAAGTATAACAGTATATTATGTATAATAAGGGGTTTTTTTTATTGTATTCATTGCTTTTGGTTTTTCCTTGTTTTAAATGGAATAATGTCGTGTTTTTTTTGTGTTTCTCCGGTTGCGCTGCATATAAATTTTACTTTTATGATCCAAAAAAAAAAACAAAACAAACAATGAATAAGGACGAAATACAAAGAAAATATTTTTTTGTATAATTTCTTAGTTCTTTGAAATGGAAATGAAAGTATTTGAAGGTAGTTATGTAATAAGAAATTTAAGAAATCTTATAATATTTCTAAACTTTGACGTTCTAAATTTTAAAAGAAGTACAAAACAAAGACATAGTTTTGGAGGCTGAATGCTTGATATTGAAATTTGGAAAAAGCCCCACTGACATCAATTGAACTGAATAAAGTTAATATATTTGGCCCATAATTCAACTCCAAAAACTTGATGACTCTTCAGTACAGTTCTTTTTTTTCTTTTAAGGGTTAACTGTTCAACTTTTAAGCTAATAAGTCTTTCTAGAACATAGGTACAATTTGGAACATGTTAGATGGTACATATTATATTCTTATTATTAGAATTGATATTAATGAATTTCACCTACAATTTCAACATGAGATAGTATAGGCCTTATAACATGTAGAAACGTCTTAGATTTTGAATACATATAATTCTATTTTATTTATATTGTAATATTTTGTTTTTAAGTTGTACGGTGTTCTATATCTGTGAGTTATATTATTCAATTAAATTATTTGTTTATATTTTTATATTATTGTATTTTTTATTAAATACATTTATATATAATTATAATATAATTATTAATTAAGCCATTAATTTGAACCCAATGACGAATGGTAGCTGAGTCGAGTCGAAAACCAGAAAATTGTTTTCGCTTTCACTAGGGTTCGAACCCGGGCCTTTCGCATGAAAGGTCGGCAATCTAACCACTTTGCCACCCAGCCGTTAAACATTGTTACACATTTAAATTGGAATAGCAATGTACACTCTCGAGGACTACTAAAATTTTAGTACAAAATAATAATTATAATACCTATTGTCAAAGCATTTTTTGTCAAAAATAAGTTATTAAAATCAAAAAAGTATATTAATTTGTGAAGAGTCCTTCTTTTTTGTTCGACACTGTGCATAAATTCTTAACATTTATACATTCAATGTATACATTCATACATCCATTCAATGTAATCATCCAAATATATTTAAAAACATAAGTGGAAAGGGTATATTTAATCAAATGATTAAGTGCCCATTTAAAAATTTTCAATATATAAAAAGGGAACATTTTATATATATAAAACTGTTTAACACTTTAACGTCTTTAAGGAATATTTGACAGGAATAAATTTTTAAATGTCAAAATGTCAATTACATCACATGCTTTTGGATTTAACTTTTTGAAATTTCATGTAGTACATCAAAAGTGACAATGCAGTTCATCTCATTTATTTTTTCTGAAGAAACGTCATTTTGCAAAACGGTTTTTTATAATAATGTCAATGTTACAAAAATATTAAAATGTCAAATGTCAATTTATGTATGACATAATATATCTAAGTTTTAGTTTTTCAAAAAGTCTTTTAATTTTAACTCTTAATAAACACAAACTTTAAAAATGACGTTTTGATGAAATACTCAAAGTGACGTACTTTCCATTTCATTCTGATGAAACGTCATTTTGCAAAAATAACTTTTGGTCAAAGTCAATCTCTCCCTATCAAATATATAAATTTGTAATGAATAAAATTTCTTCATAAACTCTTACAATTTATAATTATGTTACGTAACGGTTATTCTTATTACACATATATATATATATATATATATATATATGCATAAATATACATACAATAAAACAATGATTATACATTAACATGGTTGGTTTTTCTTATAATATTGATAATGAATTGGAATAATTTTTTTTGGTTGGTGTAATGATGGTTTTGCATTTTAATGGTAAAAAGGTAAAGGTTAAAGGAATAAAATTTTTGGGGGAAAATTAAGAGGTGGTTTTTTTTTCCGAAGAATTTAGAATCTCATGTTCTTAATCTTTATTATGAACTAAATTCGAACTTTGAAAATTGCTTATCAAAAAAGGAAATTTATGATTATTATTATTTTTTTTTGGTTTCCTTTTCTTTTGCCAAAATTTTGAATTTCTAGTGTGGTGGGGAGACTTTGTATATATAATAATCATTTTAATTTGTTTCATGTTTGTATTAATATAATCGGTGTAATTTATGGTTGTTAAGCATATTTGATTCTTAACTTTTTTATTTCAGGATATATATAATCTGTTTTATAAATATACTCTTTTCACGTGAACTTGATCCTTTTTTTAAATACAAGTAGTTTTCAATTTTCGAATTAAGTTGTTTTTTTTTAATCGGCCTTGTTTATTTGGATTCAGCAATCGGATCAACATATTTGAAGAAGGACACCACCCGTTTTATATTAGAACCCAAATACAGCAACCAAATATGAAAAAGTTTGACTTCTAAGAATTAGGGACGAGGTTTTTCAAAATTATGTCATTTTGACTCTTGGGTCTCAAGAAGCAAGGGCGTTTTCAAAACACGAATCAATTTAATTTGAAAAAAGATGAATTTAATTTGAAAAATTATCAATTTAATTTGAAAAAATTTCAATTTCATTTGAAAAAGGACCAAATTCATCTGAAAAAATATCAAGTTCATTTAAAAAGCGACCAAATTCATCTTAAAAGAGTATATATACATATATATATAAAAATATGTAATTATGTATATAAGAATATGCTATAGTTACCATAAGTATATAATAAAAAAAAAATTTGTAACATAATGGTGAACATAAAAATATTTTGTCCTTATTGGAAAAATTACTATTAATGAATGACAATAATGAATTACTTATTTTTTCCAATTTTCTTAGTTTTCCTATTTTCCTATTTTGTTGTTGTATTTCTCTTTTAAGTCATATGTGGTTTGTTTTTTGTTTTTGAAAAGGCGTTAACTAATTGCTATGAATTCAAAATCTAGTAGTTAATTATAAGAAATTAGAGAATATAAAATTTTCCTATTATAAGAAAATGGATATAAATATATATATACATATACCATATACATATCTATATATATAAAATTGTTTATTGAGTATTTTATAACTTATTATAAGGAATAAAATTTCAATAATAATGATGATTGTGTTGTCGAAAATTTGTAGAGCTAATTTTTGGAGGGTGGGAAGGAGTATAGGAAAATAAAACTGAGTCATTATAATTTTTTGTGAGTTTATGGGTTTATTTTTATTATTACTTTTTTTTTATTACTTATTATTATGTTTAAGATTGTCAAATATACGATAAAATTTCATTTATATTATATAACTTACTTAAATTTTGTTCAGAATTATATTGCAAATATATGAAGTTTTGTACTCACCTAAAAAAATAAAAGAAAAACATTATTATTAATTATGTTGAATGAATTTAAAAATAAAATTTATAAATCATGAATAAAGAAATATAAAACTAATAAAATATGGATGATTTGATACTTTAATTTTAATGATCAATTGTATTTTTTTATAGTCTATTCAATATTAATTTAATACGTGGTATGAAATAACTTCCTTCTCTGTTTAAGTCAATTACATTGATCTTAAACCATTTTGCATACTTTTAGGATTTATCGTGGGAGTAATATATTTGTTTCTTAGGTTTAATATTACATAATCATTAGATTGGTAAATCATATAATGTAGTTCCAGGACCAAGGTTTCTTTAATACAATTTAGAAGAAATGTTTTTTAATTTTGCATATTTTTAGGCTTTACGTTGAGATTTTCCTGTATAGATCTAGAATCAAATTTGTTTATTAAGAGTAAGTACTGCCGATTATATTTGATCAATTTAATGTGCACGATGATGAGAACTCATGTGAGTTTATGATTTTATGTAAAAACCACTTCCAGAGATATTAATATATCCTATTCTAAGTATATGCTTCTTAGATATAAATCAAGTCACAAAATTATTCAAAGAAACCAAACACATTTCTTACATTAATAAGAAAAAGTAAAAAATTTTGATTTTGTTAGCAAAATATATATAAAAAAAAGTAAATTAATAATCTTTTACTAAATTTTGCAGGATTTTTTGATCTAGAAATCCCTTGGAAGCAATTTAATAAAAAATAAAAAAAAATTGTTAGAACCTTCGAAAAATGACATTGTTTACTTGACCTTATGGAATTTTATTCATAATTAATCGTTTGTAAAAAAAAAAAACAAAATGCGTTTGGTCCTTGTATTTATTAATAAAATTTTGATTAAAATTAATCAAACATGTTTTTTTTAAATTTTTTCAAAAAATTTAAATATGAGGTCCATTTTTAATCTTGATTAATGAAGATATACTTGCTAACTTTTACTTTTAAGTCTGCAAAAATCTGAATTGGACAAATCCACAAAGTATAGCAATAAGTGAAAGTTCCTTGGTAATGTTAAACTTTTAACAAGTTAGTAATTTTCTATTAAGCTATAGTCAATGGATTTGAACTTTTGCCTCCACTCATGCAACTTAATGATGATGTTATTATTAATACTAATATAATAGAGTTTTAATAAGGTCCACACATGATTCCAAATCATATTGTAAAAGTAGAATATTCAAATTGTTGGGACTTCTTCAAATAACTGATTTTTAATACATTTTACCACCATGTATCTTAAGTTGCCCCAATCTATTAATACTAATTAAAATATCTTTTGAAAAGTATCCAGATCGTTTAGAATTATGTCTATTTCAAATATTAATTTTCAAAAATATTCTCTTTGTCAAAAGAACTTCAAGTAAAAGTTAAATCTACATTCATATACACATCTATAGGTTAAGGTTAACTTGTTATGATCCAAAATAACGGTAATAATAACGGTTATATAACTACTCTATCTACCTACCGTTACATATGTTTGTTTATTTAAGTAAACATACATACATTCATTTGTATTAATCATTATTACACGCACGGAAGAATATTAGCAATTATGTTATTCATGTTAATGGAAAAACACCCCAGGAAATTTTTTCTTACCAACTTGTATATATATATATATATTATATATACATTCTTTTGAATGTTTCAATTCAATTTTTAACTACCCTATCCATACAATGGAACCCATTCTCCACAGTTTCATTTCATATATTTTTTTTGTATTAATTTAAGCTTCAAAGAACTTTTCTTTCTCATTCTCTCTCCCTCTCCCTCTCTCTCTCATTATATTATTTCTTTTTATTAATTCAAGCTTTTCAACCGACAAAATTAAGGTGGAACTGGGATGAAGCAATAAAAATACGAAAACAAAAAAAGAAAGAGTAATAATAGTATTTAATAATACTTTCAAAGGTAAAAATTAACTCTGGAAAATAAATGGTGGGAAAAAAAAAAAAAATTGAAACCAAACGATGTCATAAACATACACTCGTTGACATTTTTATCGTTTGTCCTAACATTGTCCTTGTTCTTTCTTTTGCTACTTACTTTGCTTTGCTTTTGTTTTTTTTTTTTTTGTTTTTTTTTTGATTCTCATTCTTTAGTAAAGTAAACATTTCATAAATACAAAAAAAAAAAAAAAAAAAAAAAATATAGGAACAGAAGCAAAAGTGGTAAGAGACAGAAAAAGAAAAAAAGAATTAAAAACAAAAAACATCTCAGTAAGACTTCTAAGCCAGCAGGAATATGAAAAATTATGAAATGTATACATAAAATCTACAGTAGGAAAATATTAAAAAAAAAAAAATATACAAATAATAAATAGAAGTAAAAAATGAAAATGTTAAATAAACAATAAAGAAACATAAGAAGCATTTCGTAATAGTAGCAATGATAAAATATATACAAAGGACACTTGGTTAAGTTTTAAGAATCTCGCATCTGCTCCCTTTTTTAAGAAAATTGGACAGTAAAGCCCTTCTGTAACGATTATAGTTCCGACTACTCTTAAAAATTTGATGAAACTTTAAACTTTTGAACATGTGTTATCAATGTTAAACACAATACAAAACCATTTTTTTTATTTGTATAGCACACGTTGCCTTCTTATGTGACTCCGATAGTGAAGTCTTATCCTATTTCTAAATTTTACTTAGTGTCAAGAGTTGTAGAAATACCGTATACTATAGGAAGTCTACGCTTACACTCCAGATTTTACGTATTGAAGAATATCTACAGTAACATTCGAATAAGTATATTAAAAGTTATTAATCTATATTAAGATTTCCAATTTTAATATAAATTAACATCGGATATAATTGATGCATTCTTGTTTTGTAATTCATGTAACATTTTTAGAAAATTTAATTTATTACGCACTTGTCCCATCCCTAGTTATACATTAATAGTTTTAGAGTTTGGATTGTACAAGAAAATAAATATCAGTTATCGAGTGATCAATTGGGCTGCTAAAGCTTATTTTATTTATTTTATTTTAATCGATGACATTTATATGGAATTAAGCGTATTAAGCGAGCAAGAACTATTGGCTGTCTCCTATACTTTTTCTCTGATAACGCCTTACTCATAATGTTTTCAATTTGTAAACGTATGAGATGCATGAACAATACTTTTAAGTGCAACTAACTGAAACGAAGAATTGAATACACTTGATACAATTGACCAAATACAAGGAAATGAGTTGCAAAGTTTCAATAACAATTATAAATTTATGACTAAGCGTCAGCACGTTGACAAATATAATTTTTTTTTTTTAATGCTTGTACTGTTTAACTGTTAGACTAATAAACCTGTCTAAACCATAGGTACATGTTGAAACTGAGGAAGCTGATCTTAATGAATTCCACATACAATTTACTCATAAGATAGTAAAATTCCTTACAACATGTAAAAACGTCTTAGATTTTCAATAGATAGAATTCTATTTTGTTTATATCATGTAATAATTTATTTTTGTAATGCACGGTATTTCTATATCTGTGAGTTATATTATTAAATTAAATTATTTGTTTATATTTTGTATTTGTTTATATAGAAACATTAAAGTATTTTTTGTACTTAATAAATGCCATTAATTTTAATTGAATGGAAAACAGTGGTGGATTTCGAAAACCATATAAAAGATCTTTTTTACCAAGAATCGAACCCGGTCTTTCGAATGAAAGGTCCAATCCTCTAACCCCTAGTTCTTAAATTATTTGTATAAAATGTAACCGAGTGAACTATTAAAAATCAGATATCAGATGTTCAACCATTCCAATTTCTCAAAAACTTTACTATTACCACTCGTATTAATACATATATGTATGTAGTTGTCACAGTACAGTAAGAGTTGTAGATAAATATAATAGAAGTTACTATAAAACACGATTACTTATATTCTCTCTACTTTTTTTTATTTTGTTACAATTGAAAGTCATCATAAAACACATAAAAATGAAGAAAATATTAAAAAAATTAGGAAAATGTGAAAAATAGAAAAAAAAAAAAATAAAAATGGTAGAAATGTGAAAAACCAGGAAAAATTTATTTTATTTTTTTTTTTTTTTTTTAAATTGTTTTACTATTGTTATCATTTGTAAGATTTTCAACATTTTTAAGAATTTTTAAATAATCCAAAAAAAAAAAAAAAAAAAAATCAAAAAACACTGCAAAACAAAATAACACTTGACAAATCAAAATTTATTTACACGTAAACACAATTTTTATGATGGCAATCAAAATTATTTAGATATTATTATAAAATGTGATTTATTTTATTTTTATTTCAATTTTTTTTTTAATGGTCATTTTTTTTTTTTTTTTTTACAATAAAATAAAATAAAAATTCAAGAATAGAATAAATATTTTTCTTTTATGTAGGAAAAAAAAAACACTCGTTTACAAAATGAAAAACATTGTATTGTAAAGGTGACAAATAAAATTAATTTAAAAATCATTCAATTTTGAAGTTTCTCACGCCATCTTTTGGTGTATACACAAATATAAAAAAAAAAAGAAAATTGTAGGTATTTTAAAATTAAATTTAACACACAAAACACAGTTGAATAGGAAATGTTGTACTTTTTGTTTACACGAATTTCAATTATGGAATTACGGTATAAAAAGTACAGTTTTAGATAAAAAAAAATTAATTTGAAATTTTTAAATTAAAATGTATTTTGTTAAATCTTAATTGAAAATGTGTAATTCACTTATAGTATTTAAAAAATGTGCTAAAATTAGAATCAATGAATGAATTTAAAATTAGAATCCTAAATAACATAATCAATACATAAATCCATAAATGACATAATTGAAACATAGATGACATTTCGGCGAAACAGCATGTCATTATAAAGAAGTTCAATGGTAAAATTTCTTGACATGTCTTGACATTGACATATGATGACAAGTATAAAGGTATATGATATTTACTCTAAAGATGAAATGCATGTTATGAATAAAAAACTGACATAACCTCAAAATGTCACATGGCCTCGTTCATGATATTGAATTGTTCAATAAAATTAAATTTTTTACCGTTAGGTTGCTAGCGTTAAGGTTGTTTTATATAAAATTGAACATGAGTCGCTTGAAAAATTTTTTTTCGCTAGCCCAACTCCACTGTAAAAGGGAAACGCATGTAGAAAGTTTATGGGTTATCAAACCGTTAGCAACCAGGGAAAAAAATGGGTAACCTTTCCCAGATCGAAAAAAATTTCCTGCGATATTTGGAATTAATCTGATGTTCAATGTTATTAGAGTGACTGCAGCTAACAAATAATACATATGCAGCAAATGCTTCTTATATATTTAGCAGATATTTGGAATAAGTGTAAATTTCGATATGGGCCCTATTGCACCAACACTTATCACTAAAGAAATAATAATTTTTTTGATAAGTGGGTGGTTTTTATTAATTAAACTTCATATCGTCACATATATGCCAAAACAATGAATGTGCTTTTTTGACAATTCTGAGTTTGCAATACTAAGAAACGTATTTTTTCCCAAAGAATAATATGCCAAAGACACGAATGTCTCTATCTGCAATAAGACTATGATTCCAAACTTTTGAAAATTCAAATTTTTTAAATTTTGTATAATAAATCATGCCAAAACAATGAATGTGACAAAAATTGTCACATTCATTGTTTTGGCATATCATATGTAAACCCATTTTTAAAAATAACGATTTTTACATTATTTGCATTATTGTTTACACAGCGTCTACATATGAAATAGAAATGGAAATGTGATTCCATCCATTCAAAAATTGAGAAGAAATCCAAGCAAATCCAATTTTGTTAAACTTTGAACAAGAATTAAAAAAAATGATGAAAATTAATGAAATTGTTTCATTGAAAAATTGAAAAAAAGCAAATGCCAAAACCATGAATGTGCAAAAACTCTGTTATAAAATACCGTACAGAAAAAGGGGTAGTGTCTAAAGAAAATAGTGAAAATTTCATATTCAAATAAAATAAAACACTAAATGCAAGTTCAAAAGCTGATTTACAAAGTTCAAGAAAACATTTAAACTCATTTTTCTCAAAACACCAATTTTGCACATTCATTGTTTTGGCAAATACGTGACGATATATTTGTTGTGACATATGGTGTTGACGCAAACTAAATTTTGATAATTTGATTATTCCATTAGTGATTAGTTGTTGGTGCAATAGCGTCCTGCTCATTGCATTTGGAAGTTGTAACTTCACAATGTTATTTTGAAAACTATTGTTCTTTTAATTGAAGTTGAAGATTTTATTTAGCAACTAACACACATTTTAGACTTTTTTTAATTCAATGGGAGAATTTTAATCAGGTTTAACAGAATTTCAATCTGCTTCACAATTCTTAGGTCATCTTTCAAAACTACAAACAGATTTACAAACAGTTATAGGATATTTAGTTTCATTATTAATTTTTTCAACGAATATCTTTTAATCATTTAATTTCACATCTACATATATAAAATCGAATACATAAACTGCTTCAGAATTTTCTCATTCCCCCCTATTTATTTTTGTAAATATTTTCATTACAGCATAAAAACAGAAGTCGTACGTATATAACACGATTTACAATTCTTAAAAAATTAATATTAATTAATAAAAGGAATTAAAATGTCAAAACATTAGAGTGTGTTTCACTACATATACATACATATAATTAGGAAAAATTCAAGGAATATATTTTTTATTGTGTAATTTCTGAACCATTTACGTTGTATGTGTAGGAGTTAACACGTTTATTCCATTATTCCATTTTAATAAAAAAAAAATCTGCTTAATCGTGAAAAAGAAACGGAAATTTTATATTTAAAAATAAAAGTTTAAAGTATTTATTCACAATATGTAAAGTTGACAGGTGAAAATGGTTTCCACAATTTTCACGATTTAAACAAATTATTGTGAATTGAAATTTAAAAAAAAAATAAAAATGAATTTTATATAAAAATAATATTTTTAGGAAATATAGTATACATCTTTAACAACATGGTAATTGCTCTGGAACATTTAATGGAATTATTTTTTTTTTATTTATAAGCGCTAACTGTTCAACTGCTAGACTAATAAACCTGTCTATACCATAGGTTCATGTTGGAACAGGGGTTCATTTTATATTCGTGTTATTAGAATTGGTCTTAATGAATTCCACATACAATTTAAGCATGAGATAGTACTAGGCCTTATAACATGTAAAAGTCGTCTTAGATTTTCAATAGATACAATTCTATTTTTGTTTATATCGTAATACAATGTATTTTTTATTAAATTTACATAACTATTAATTATTGATTAAGCCATTAATTTGAACCAAATGGACCAAATGGAAAAACCAGAAAGGTTTTTTTTCACTTTCACTAGAATTCGAATCTGGGGTCTTTCACATGAAAGGTAGGCACTCAACCACTGTGTCACCCAACTGATACATTAAACAATTAATTGAAAATATTATAAATTCGAAATTATTTCATTATTTCAATTATTGAAAATTTCATTTAAGTACTAAATCAAATCGAAATTTAAAGCAGGAGTTGTCTAAGGAATTCTAACACTACAATGCCTACTGATAAGTTTAGTATAGTTTTGGGAAGACACCCTTCTTACATATTTCTAATAAATGGGTCTTAAATAAGTTAAAAATTTAAGCTATTATTTATTATCTTAAAAGTGTTATTGCGTAGAAGCATGCTCTATACTTAAGCAGTTTTCTTAATGAGTTTCCTTTATTACCACTTGGATGTAGAAAGAAGACCAGCCCAAAAGTGTACACTTCAGACTTTTTTAGGTTTGCTTGGGATTGTTTGAATTATTGGTTACAACTGAAGAAATCAAGTGTCATCATTAACAGGATACCTATAAAAGAGAGATAATGTTCAAACATTTAGACGAGTTCTAAGAGAATTAATAGCTAGATGCCTGGATGTTGGAGCTATCAATTAGGCACATGCATATGACTTTCGAACCCTTGTACCATCTCTCCTTGAAACCTCAAAATTCGGATAGATTGAACTCTTCGGAAAAAGATGCCGCAACTTTAAATCTCGAAAGTGTTAAGTTCTACTCTGTTTGTATTACCCCAATAATTATTGACATAGTTTGGAATTACAAATTTTTTTTTTAACAAAGAGAAAGACAATTTCCATTCCCAACATCTTAAAGAAAAATTATTACACATGAAGTTCCAAAATAAAATTTAATATTCTGCTTACAAAAACAAGTTTCAATAATAATTATATGTTAAATAACTCAATCCATTCAACTTAATTACAAATATGTAAATATATAATTGATATTGACAACGAGATAGACCATTTCTATTTCTTTCTCTCTCACTCTTCTCTCTCCTCTTTCTCTCTCCACTCTCTATGAAACACATATTCTACAATTCACAATTCATAAATTATTGAATTCAATCTTCCAAGAACTATAGCAAAAAAAAACCATATTAGTTTTCTCTTATAATTATTAATTTCTTCATTTTCTGACTGAACATAACTTAGGATATAAAAAACAAAAAAAAAAGGTAAGAAATCAAAAATTAGAAGTATCCACATAAGAATATGAATTGGAAATTCCCTAAATAATTATGTTCAATTCTAATCAACAAAAAAAAAATAAGGAAAAAAGGCAGCCCACACACTCGCATACACACTCGTATAAAATGATATAGCAAAAAAAATAAAAAAAATTTCCTTTTATTTTCTGAATGGGTTCAGGGAGTCCAGGACATGATAATGACAGTGATTATATTATTTTTATATACATACATATATATATATATATATATATATATGGAATCATTGCTTTTACATGATAATAACAGCTGTTGTCTACCAACAAAAAAAAACTTCTAAAGGCATGAGTATGAAATGGACA
Organism: Dolichopus griseipennis; assembly: GCA_963082915.1. NCBI lineage: Eukaryota > Metazoa > Arthropoda > Insecta > Diptera > Dolichopodidae > Dolichopus > Dolichopus griseipennis. Next base: position 104,490,976 of record OY720444.1, on the reverse strand, counting down.
GTATATGACAATATTATACGATAAAATTAAAGGTGGGAGTCCGGAGTTGGGTATGACACTATCGAAACATACTCATGTATGTAATTTAAGGTAAATAAGTATAAAAAAAAAAAATAAAAAAAAACTTCCATCTAATCATAAAATCCATATACGTGTATGAATATTTGTCTACGTAAAAATAAAAAAATAAAAAAAAAAAAAATGTTGTATGCAGTAAGTATCGTCCAATTAAATTCAAAACAACAAGCTGAATGATAAAATTCCAAAAATATATACATGTCTATATATATACTAATAATTTATATTTAAGTATATATTTACACATATATATACATGACTTATACACATGTATGTTAGTATGTATATAAAAATGTAAGTTTGATAATTTGTGATAATTGAAGTTGTCCATTAGCATTCCAAGTCACGTATTACAGTTGAGTATTAAATATTTGGATGTGCATCAATGTTGTATTACTCATTCATTTTCTACCCTCAATTCCTAAAATTTTTTTTTTTTTTTTAAATATATCTAGAGATTCTTTTGGGGTCATTTATTTCAAAGGACAAAAAAAATTAAAACAAAATAAAAAATGAAACAAAAAAATAAAAACCTCTTCAATTGACTTTTCTTTTTCCCCGATTTAAAATAAAAAAAACAAAATAAAAGGAAAATTCTATGAAATGAATTGAAGTGAATCCTGTTGAGAATTCCTCTAAATATTTGTAGCTTGTATAGAAATGAAATTATATTTGAAAAAAAAAATTCTATACATTTGAAGCATCCAAATAAGTCGATAGAATTACTTTCAAATAAAAAAAAAAATTGGAAACAAGATTCAGAGCAGCAAAGAAACAACTTTAAAAAGAAAAATATGAAAAGACGTGCACAAATAAATTTCAAGATACAAATTTTCGAAAATATAAAAAAACTTTCAAGTATTCTCCTACTAGGATACTCGCACTCACTCATACTATATGGAAAAAAAAAATACATAGACAAATTACTAATTGTATTACAATGCGAGTGTTACAATATGATTACTATTGTGAATAATTGATTTGAAATCAAATTGTTTCTTATTTTTTTAAATGTCAAAATAAAGTACTTTACATTTGTCAAATAAAAGTTCCAAGATAAAATTTAAATATTTTAAATTAAAAATTTGGAATAAGTTTTAACAAATATTTGTTATTATTGAAATAATTATTGTTATGGGAAAAACGGTTTTCCTTTTCTCTCCAACATACAGTAAAATTGAAAATAAGATTTCAATTAAGGAGTCAGCAAGGGAGCCCCTGATCACCTAAGTAGCGGTACTCGGAACGGTACTCGATAAATGTATTAGAGAAATAAAAGCACTACGCAAAGGAATCACTTGGCAGCCCTGACAGAAGCTGCAAATTCTTTAATATGCTAATAACATTGTTTTACTAAGAGGATTGGGTAATAAAGAGGCAACATTCGATACGGATCCAAATAAGAAAAAAGAAATGGATTGGTCTCATTCAAGGATTTCACTCCCAGAAACAACACTGGCACGCCAAGAATAGAAGGATGGTTGGCAGGCAAAAAGCTAGATGTAGGAGAACGGTGCAAAGAGAATGTGACCTATTTAACAATCATGATGGAAGATTAAAAGAATTGTATAAATTAGCAATAACTATGGAAAACTATGTGGAAGCCCTATGTTTCCAAGAAGATAATTAGAAAAATAAAGAGTTTAATTGAAACTATGTACGTCCTAAATTTAAATGAAAGTAAATCTTTAAATTTTGTTAGTATTGATAGCTTTGGGTTTTTTTAAAGTAATTGAAGAATATGTAAACTTATGTCAAGGGTTAGTAAAACATGATCAAGGGTATGTTCAAACTGGTCATACGTTTCTAATGCATCGAATAAGACATTAAGAGCTGCAGAGTTCGGGTTGCATCAGTATGAAAAACAAATTTATGAAAGTTTGTTAAGACCTATAATTAGGAAAACTGCAATAAAACTTTGGATCTGGGCTCTATTGCACCATTCACTAATCAAATAATGTTACATCATTCCCTTATGTAAGAAATAGTTTTTTGATTATTTGATAAGTGCTAATGGATTGATGGTACAGGATCGTGGCTTACATATTATTTTTTCCAAATATTGTATTAATACAGCGTAAATCTGGAATTGAATTAAACGAAAATATGAAGAGTTTGGAAAATATTATATTATCAGAAGCCACCTGAGGTCAGTTTGTATTCCCTTATCATAATTGATGGGAACGTACCTTTATTATAAAGTATGGGAGCGTACTGAACTTAAAACAAAATTAGTAAATAGATTAATGATTATCTATTGAAAAGTATCTCTTGAAAATCTAAGACGTTTCTACATGTCATAAGGCCTAGTACTACCTCATGTTTAAATTGCATGTGGAATTCATTAAGATCAATTCTAATAACACGAATATAATATGACCTCCTGTTTTAACATGTACCTATGGTATAGACAGGCTTATTAGTCTAACAGTTGAACAGTTAGCGCTTAAAAATATAAAAAAAAATAAAAAAATTTGAGTTCTTCGTTTTTTGGTATATAAATACAAATTTTTCTAATGTATTGAAATTGAATATTTAAAATATCCGATATCTAATTAATATTATTTTCTCAAAAATTCACCTAAATTAAATTTTAGTCGACCTTTAAATTAATATTTTATTTAAAAAATTGGGTTAAAACACTATTTATCCAAAAAAAAATCATTCAAATATTAAAATGATATTAATATGAACATATTTCATTTTTTTATCTATAAATTATTGGAATTATTCAAGATTAAAATACCAAAATATCATTTTAATAAAATAGTTATTTCAAAAATTCAGGTATTTCATTAATATTATGACTATCAATATTCACCTACTTAAAAAAAATGTATATATATATTTATATATTTATTTTTAATGTAATCTTATTAAATTACAAATTGACATAATTAAACTAAAATTATTTAAATTAATATTAAATATGTACTAAATGTTAATACAATAACAACTATTTAGGTTAAGAGGTTTCAATTTAATATTAAAATGATATAATCAATATGTGTAATATACTAATATTAATATATATATATTAAAAATTTATATATATATATATATAGCTACATAATATCAGATATTAATTTAAATATTATAATTTAAATATAATTTTATTTAATTTTTTTTGTTGTAATTTTGTAAATGTTTCAATTTAACCAACAATTTAATATTTTTTTTTAATATATAAATGGTTAAATTATATATTTTAACTTTAGTTGTTTATAAATTAAAAATTATTACAACAAATAATTTAGTAATATACTATTTTTGTATATTTTATATAATCAATATATACATAGTTAAAATGTATCATTATCAGCATTGTATTAATATTTTATGAGAGTATGGTTTCATTAAATTGAATTCAAAGCCTTTTGAAAGTATATCCATATTTTAAACGATAGATTATATTTTTCATTTATGATTTAAGTCTAAAATATATTGAGTTAAGTAACAATTATTATTAAATTTTATTAATAATTTAATTTAAATATTATTTTACATTGCTTGAGTTCCTTTATGAATAGTAAACTACTCTTTGTTACTCTTAGCCACTCCCAAGTACACCCGCCTTTGAGAAAGAATAAATGATTGAAGTAGATAATTAAAAAGTTTCCGACAGATGGCTTTAATTAAAATTTTTCATAATAGATGGATTTTCATTTGAATAGGTTATATTAAATCATAAGTTTTATTAGATAACCAATAAGCACATACTTATTTCATTTTTTTATATATATATAACAGTAAAAAAATCTTAATTTTTTCACTTTATTTTAAATATCAAAATTAGTTTAAAAAAATAAACTTATATGACATATAGTCTTAAAATGTCAAATATAATATGTATGACAAATATTCTGACAGTTGTATACTTCTGAAACAAAAATTGGCGTTGTATTTACAAACTTCTCTCAGCTGATCTTCAATTACTCTTTTTGCTAAAAGGAACGCATACATTGGTGACCTATAATAACTGTTTATAATATCAAAAAGCTTTTCATAAACTCCAGAGTTAGTGAATTAGTATTTAAAAAAATTTGAATTACTACTAGAATCTAATTAAATTTTGGCTTAAATGACTCGAACGAAATGAAAGGAAACGTTTTCTCGGACTATAGTTTTTCATAACTCTTAAACTTAAATTAACCTTCACTCTCTTTCTAATACTGTTTCTGTTTCATTTACACATGTATTTGGTTTTTTTTTTAAATTAGAACATATTTATCAGTTGGAGTTTATAAATGGATCCCTACATATTTAAAACACATTTTTTTTTTAAAGAAAGCCTGTTGATATAAGAACTGTTTCTCAATCTGTAGAAAATTGTAAAACTTCATATTTCAGTGGTATTTTTTTTTTTTTTTTTTTTTTTTTTTTATTCCTTTTCCGCTTTAAGGAGTATAGGGCATTCGCCAAGTTCATTTTAAACTAGGCTTCAGTTTCTTTAATCATATTATTCACTAAGCCTTTGGCTACTCGGCTGTAACTATTGTATAAGGTTATGAAATATGAATGCACAAATTTTAACTTTGTGCGCCATTTATAATCTTACACAAGAATTATTTACATACTTTTATTAAATCTTATTTTATATTACGATATAATTGTGCAATTTTACGATATTTTTTTATTAGATATGATCTGACTGGGATTTGAACCCGAGACCTTCCAGATGAAAGGCGGCGTCTTTACCACTACGCCATTGGTCAGATGGTATTAAAACTTTATATACCAAAACTGTTTTGTTTTTAATTTTTCTCAATTTTTTGTCTTCAATTTTTGTCCGAAATATTCTTAAAACTTACGTAAATTTAGAAATGTTGCACTTACCTGAAATAAAATAAAAAAAAAATTAATTAAATGTGTTAAAATTAATTAAAATGTACATATTATAATATTAAAATATAATTAAAAAATAATTTATTTAATTTAATTTATAAAAAATAACAAATTAAGCGGATTAAAATTGTTTAACTAATTTTTCAGGGTTTTACAGATATTTCAGAGTACTATTGTACTGTAAAATACTATTTTTACAATGCAACTGAATTTTTTTTTAAATACTTTATCTGGTATGAAATTAAACAAGTAAATTCAACACCCTGTTTAAAGTTCAAAATGTTACAAAAGATTTATATGAAAGGTCCTCAAGAGTCATTACCATTGTCATCATCGACAGGTATTGGTTTATTAAAAATTTCTATTGTACTTATATATAAAAAGTAGTCTATTATATTTGACCAATCAGTAACTTCACATTCAAGCACTCAACAAAATTTATTCATTTTGACTCAAAAAATGAATTCAATCTTTAGTTAAAGGCTGCTTCAATTTTTTACCCATGGACATATCCAATAGATTTTTAAATTAATTAAATTATATTATAGAGGTAAACAAGCATAAAGCAGTTTCCTGTAAACCGATCCTAGTTAATAGAAGATTGACGAATTAATACTAATATTTATATGTATCTAGATTTGTGATTTCAAGCCACAGTGTAAAAAATTCGAATTTTTTCCCTTATATTAAATTTCCCTCCCTCTCTTGTTTCCAAAAGTACCCTTAAACTACTGTACCTTAAAATATAAATAATAAATGATATTTTATATAAAATAATACATCTACCTATAAACAAAGTTTTAAATTTTAAGTTATTTAAAATAAATAAATAAATTACAAAATACCTTTAAAAATATCATTTCATTTTTTTTTTTTTTTGAAAAAAAAGTTGATAACTCTTTAAATCAATACATTTTCATTTAAAAACTTATGATAAACCATTTATTTTTTTTTTAATATATATATATATATATTTTTATTTTATTTTTTTATTTATTTATTTGTTTACAATTTTTTATTTTTTTCTATTTTTTAATATCTGAGGTTTTTATTTGTAAAGAAAATTCCAATCCAATATTAAATGTTTCACAAAATATAAAAAAAAATAAACAAACAGAGCCAAATATACTTATTTATTTCTACCTTATATTTTTTTTTTATTTTAATATATCTTTCTCCCTCTTACAGTTTTTTTTTCTGTTTCTGTTTACATCCACCAATATATATATACAATAAAATATTTTGTAAAATATTTTATATTCTATAAAAGAATGCATATACCTAGGTAATTGTATACATGTATATGTATTGTATATGTTAATAAAATTCTTGTATTGTTTTATATAAAATATTTTATTTTATTATTGGGAATTCCCTTTTTATAGAATAAACTGCAACTGTAAATTCCATTGTTTTTTCCGTTCTTTAGTTTCTTTAATATTATTTTATTGTTTTGCTTTTTGTTTTTTTTTGACAGTTAATGTTACAATTTTTTTATACATGTTCATTATATCATGGTAGCTAATAAAACATATACATATACATATAAAATTGTATTTATATAAAAATACAGTTAAAATAACAATAATAATAATAAGAATAACGCGGCGAATAAATATAATATAAAGTGCCGCAGAGAAATCTGAACTAAAATGTAAAATATAAAAAAAAAATAACATTTATTGCATGTTATCCAAGTATACGTTACGTACATATATATGGGTAAACCTACCAACAAACACATATGCACCTCATGATAATAATCGATAAAATTTAAAATAAAACAAAAATAAATCATGAAAAAACAAGAGAAAAACACCGGTTTTCAGAATGAAAAAAAAGGAAGAAAAAAACTAGTCTAGATTGGATACATTTCATGCTTTTTTTTTTAATACTAACTACCAGAAGGAAAATTTTATCTCTATCTCTTTCCATTGCGCATACATACAGTAAAACTTTTTTTTTTTTTATATTTTTATTTTTTATTATTTTGTACTTGTGTTTATTTAGTAGTGTAATAAAGATATAGGAAATAAAATGCAAAAAATAAGAAAAAAAACAACAAAAAAAATAAAATCAGAAATTGTAAGAAATAAAATGGAATTTGACACAAAAATTTGTATAGAACCGAACCACAGAGATATGATGGTACTAAAAATAAAAATAAAAAAGTGTTGACTGTTTTGTTAGTATTTTAAAAAATAAAGTGGAAGTCAAAAGTAAAGAAACTTTATAATAACTGCAATATACATATATATATAGTATATAAATGTATATATATATAAATATAATATAAACAATTTATAAATACATAAAATATACAAATAAACAAATAAATTTGCTTAATTTTAGTTTTAGATATTATTTTTATATACATTTTATATATACATACACAGGGTGTCCGGGACTCAAGTACGCGCACTACACTCAGTGATTAGGGGCATTAAAACAAACAAAAAATTGTCCATTTGAATGGACTTACTCTACCAAAAAATCCATTTGGTAGAGTAAGTTGTCAGCTTTAATTTAATCATTTTGAACCTTCATAACTTTATAACTGTTGACTATATGGGGATCATTAGTACACAAAAATTAAAACTGACAACTTACTCTACTAAATATCTATCTACAGTAAACTGTTCAAAAGTTATTGATTTTTTATGAAAAGTCTCCTTAAATCTTTAATTCCTCATATCTCGAAAAGAGTCCATAATAGACCCCCCACTCGAGTACAATTTTTTGTTTGTTTTAATGCCCCCAATCACTGAGTGTAGAGCGCGTACTTGAGTCTCAGACACCCTGTATATAAAAAAAATATTTTTATATATGTATACATTTTTGTTTTCCTGTCAAATCGATAAAAGTTCATTTCATATCCTTTCATACAAAAAAAACTAAAACAATAACAACAAAAACAACAAAAATGAAATAAAAAATAATAATAAATTCCCACAAGACGTGGTAAATGGATATAAGATTACAAATTTGTTAAATACGTTTTTATAAGTGATTTTAATTAAATATAGTTTTAGTATAGAGAGAATTTGTTTATTAAAGTTGGGGGATAGCGAATAAAAGTGTGAAAACACAGTGCGGATATTAAAATTAACAAATAAAAAAAAAAAAACGAACCGTTTTAGATTTTAATTATGTATTTTTAAAATAGTGTTGTATTTATTATACGAATATCCATTTGAAATTAATAATTAAAAAATTGTAACATTTGATTTTTATTAATTTTTTAAAATCTACGACGACCTAAAAGTATGCAATTTTTTTTTATTTATGATAATTACATATTTGACATGACAGTGACAAGTAATGTCGTGAAGTCGCGTCATTGAAATGTCAAAAATGCGTAAAAAAAAGCTTTTTACTGAATATAAAAATTGAATCTACTTTTCCTTCGTCTCAATTGAATGTTATCAGTTTTAAGAGAACCGTGGTGTATGAGTTTTACTTTATAGAATATAGTTCCGAAAAATATTAAAGCTCAAAAAAGTTGAAAATATAAAGTTCTGAAACACCTCAGGTGTCAGGAGTCATGACCATCGACATCATAAGGAGGTAAATGAATGTAACTTAAGTCTAAGGAGAAAAACCTTAGCAAACAGAGGATAATTTCCGTGATTCTATATATTTTAACAGTATTAGCTGTGATCAGTAGAATTTTCCCAATTTTGAGGACCTTTTACAATTAAATATTTTTATTATAAGGTAGTAATATAAATTATTTCAGAAGTAATAATTAGATATGTGTACATATTTTTAATTAGTAATTCTAACAATGTTTCACTATAGGAGTAAATTAAAGCAAAAAATTGCAATGCCTTCTAATTGACATTATACAAATTTGATAAAGAACATATGCAAATACGGTGAAAAAGCTTGGGAATTTCTTTAATAATTTCTAGAGAATTGTGGAAATTATTAATATTGCCTTTCAATCGAAAGGTCACGGGCTTAAGCCTTAAACACTGGTCAGATCAAAACTAATAAAAAACAAATACAATCAAACTTAAATGCTTAACATAATATATATAAATATATAAACCTGCCACACCTGAAAAAGGGAAGGCTGTCCCACTTGCTTATTAAATTGTATGTGGTATTGGATTACTTCTTGGTATAAAAAAGAAAAACTGATCCTGAAATAATCATTGGAGCTGTATTTTTAGAAACTTACAACGTTACAATTTAACAAGTAATAATTTCCAGGGTTGAAAAAATTCATTGATTTAAGGAGAAATTTAAAAGAGTCAGTTTACTTGACAAGGAACCAAGCTATCAACCCCTAAAAACATTTTCCAAGATTGAATCAGTTGGACTTACTAATCGTAAATCTCTAGATTTTGAAGTCATGCGTCGGAGAAGAAATCGATTCCGCAAGATGTTCAACAAACATGCTCATTTAATTATATCTAGTATGAAAATTTACCAGGTGTTGCCAGAGGTATTATCACTTTTAAGATACTGAATAATGCTGAAAAATTTGAAACTTATTACTTATTAATGTGTAAATGCGTCCAAAGCAATGAAATAGAATGGGGAAGCCTAACCAAGTCTATCATTGGTTTTTTTTTTCTAGAAACAATGAACTAATTTACTTAAAAAGGGTCCGTTAATTTGCCATGGCATTGTATGCACTTAGAAATACTTAATAAATAAATATTGTTAGCTTAATTATTTTATTCAATAAAATAAAAGCCTCCACATATAAATGTGAAGTCACAAATTGAAGAACGTCACATTTTTTGGACTGTTTAAAAAAAATTTAGAATTTAATAAAATTAAACAATATTTACTTAAGAGATTTAGTCGCAGAAATGTTAAAAAGCCGGAAAACCTTCGGTTAACGGATTATTTTGATTTTTTCTTTTTGCAAATCTTATTTATTTAGAACCTAAAGTAAGCAGGACCATTTTTTTATTTTGATATTCTGCTTCTTTTTTTTTTGTTTTTTTAAACACATTCTTGTTTATAAAATTTTGTTCTTTTAGTTTTTTTAGTATCGCGGGATCGTGCCACATTAAATTTTTTTTTATTAGATTCATTTTATTGACCGTTTCTACTTCGGTTGTTTATAATTTATTTATTTTTATATTAAAACCGTTTTTTTTTTTTTTTTTTTTTTTTCATTTTCCTGTTTTTCTTTTGTTTATAAAGAAACTAATATTAATAAAATGAATGAGAGGGAAGGAGATAGTATGATAAAAAAAAAAACACAGAAAAGGTTCGTGTTAAGGTCGAATACTTCAATAAATCGTTTTGGACTAATTTATTTTATATTTGGTTTCTGGTTCGTATTTTTGTTTTTCCTTTTGTTTTTTTTTTGTTTTTGTTGTTGTTATTTTTTTCTTTTTTTTTTATTGAGGTACGAACAGTCCGAAAAACGGATGAAATAAAGTTACTCGAAAGTATTATTAGCTTCCTGAATAGAAAAATTTCATTCAGGTTTATGTTTTTTTTCATAGAATAAAATAGTTTTTACATAAAATATTTTTACGTTTTTTAATTTGTAATTTTTTTTTTCTACAAATTTTTCTTTAATTTTTGATAAGAATTGAAAAACTAAAAGAAAATCAAATAAATTTAAATGGAAATTAAAATTGTTTTTACTATTATAAAATAAGTATTTAAAATATAAAACAAGTGAGGTTTATGACCAAATGAGAAGCATAACATTTTTTAAGGGTTATTGTGCAAAAAAAATTGTATTAAAATAATTGTATAAAATAAAATTAATGGAAAACAAGGAAACAGTTTTTAATGTAAATTCTAATAAAATTTGATTATAATTTTTAGTTTAATTACCTTAACTGACCTTACCTAATTATATATAAATATATGAGTACATATGTATAGATAACATGACAACGAACTAGTAAGTTGAAACTGAAATATGTTGTCAATTTCCATATGGTTTCCATGGAAACAAATGATTTAAAATTAATGCATTGAACAATCGAGCATATTAAACGTGCTGATCTTTAGAGCTATAATTATAGAGCTTATATAAAGTATATCTTATGTTTCAAATTTTTTATTAAAAGCTGACTTTAAAGACACGGGCGTTAAGATGATCGGAAGCCATATTAATTCTATTGTATGAATATTTTTAGTAGATAAGAAATTTTGTGAACAACAAGGTGTATATATTAAAAAACTTTTGAAGCCATAGTAACCCTTTGATCTGTTTGTTATCATGTTAAAAAATTTCTTTTATCAGTAGAAATTTATTTTGTTTTTAAGACTCTCATAATTCGTTTTAGTAACTTTCATATTAACATATTTTATTTCAGAATGTACTTTTCTTGAAGCCTAATTTTTAAAGACGAAGGCTCAAAAATTAAAATGACCAAATTAAAGTCAAACAGTTCAAAAAATGGGTAATACTTACGGAATAAAAGAGTTAATTTTTACTTAAATAGTTTTGCTTCCCATTGCTCAATGAAATTTAAACAGCTCCAAATAATAGTGTTTGAGTTTAAATATGCACAAAGTACTTAAGAATTTTCAAATTGGACGTAAAATAACGAAAAAAATAAATCATTAAAAAATGTATTTCATTAGGGATGCCGACCTTGTGTTTGTGTCGGTTTTCAAAATTTCGACTCTCAAAATGTCGATTTTTTATTTTTTTGTACAGGACTTGATGTATAGTTGGTTTGAAAATCAGGTTGTTCCCTTTTTCAGAATATTATTAATACATTTATTTTATCCAAGTCAACGCTTTAGGAATCGACATTTTGTGACTCAACAATTTAGCAATCGATATTTTGAAAAACGAATTAAATTACCGTTTGACCCAATTTATACAAAATACAAAAACTATAATAAAAATTAAATAATTGGTATTTTTTTTGCAGATTTGAACCCTTTGATAGTCTATAAATTTTTTTAAAACCACGACCTTCTTAAAAATATTTCTTTGCCTCGGGAAGACAACCTACCCTAAATCAAATGTAAAACAATACTTCAGGGCATAATGTTTAGCATAACAATAGTGTTATTAAGAAAACATTTTAGTAATATTGAATATTAATAACATTTAGTAGTTTAATCTGAAGGACAAACCAATTAACTTCACTATAAACTATATTCCAATTTGATTTTCATTAAACTTTATAATTAAATTCTTCAATTTTTTATTAAAAAAAAAACTAAAAGAGGTCCTTTGCAAAAAAAAAAAAAAACCCAATATATGTATGTCTCAGAGTTTTTATAAGATACCACACACATTTCTAATTCTTTCAAAGATTAAAAAATTAGAAAAAAAAAATTTGTATATTTATATCTTTCTAAACTGAAGAATCTCATCAAGTGTGAAATTAAACCGAAACAGGGAAAAGATATATATATATATATATATATATATAATATATAAAAACGATTGATGTGGCTAATTAGCATATTTTCTTATTAGTTGAAAAAAGACAAAAAAAAAATGGACAACCTTACAACCATAAAGAAAGATGGGACCTCATTTAGATCAACTCCCAATCTTGTTATATTCCATTTTTTTTCTTTTTTACTTTCTGTCTTTGTTCATTTTTTCTTTCTTTCTTTCTTTCATTTGTTGTTTAAATTTTCTTCGTGTTAAGGACTACTAAAAAACTTGATTTTTTTTAATTTATCTGTTTTTTTTTTTTTAAAAATAACGGTTAAAAGAAAAAAAAGTTTTTTCTTTACTTTTCTATTCCTTTTAATTTTTCTTCTTCTCTTTTAAGAGAATCGCAAATAAATAGCTATAAAATATCCCCGTATTTAAAATCTATTTAAAAAAAAAATGACTTCAAATATATATATATATACACAATATACCTATATATATTTACATATAAATATATTTAAATTATATCTAAAAGATAATGCAAAACTAACAATCTTTAAAAATAAATTGAAACGGGTGTAAAATAAAAAAAAAAAAATAAAAATTGGGCGGATGATTATAAAATCTAGCAATAAATAATTTATTAATTTGCATAGATACAAAAAAAAAAACTACTTATAAAAAGTTTCTTTAATTATTATACAATGTACAGGGTGTTTTCTAATATACCACTACATAGAAATTACTTTTATTTAACATTAGAAGGCTGTATAGTCTTTAGACAGAAAAAGATGTCTTATTAATTAAAAAGATATTCTATATTGATTTAAAAGAATATTTTTTAAAGTTGCCTAGTTACAGTTGCCTAGATACCAACTTGCATGTCAATTTATGAAATCTTTAATATTGAAATTTTATTTAAGTCCTTTTAAATTATTGTAAACCTAAAAACCCTTATACAAAGAAATCATTAAACACGAAAGAATCTGTAGAAAAATGCATAACAGCGAATGTAATTAGAAAACACCCTGTACACACATATATTTGTAGCTCTGAACATATATATGTTTAAACAATTTATTTATATACAATTTTATTATATTTTACAAAAACTTTATTTAACATGTCACTTAACAATTTGGGATTTGAGGCATTTTAAATTAACAGAATTGTTAATTTAAAGAAAATGTTACAAAGAAAAAAAATCTTGATAGTATGTAGTAAACAAAATTTAAATTAAAAAATAAATTTTTAAGTCAGTTTAATGTTGTTGGATTAGTTCAAAGTGTCAAATTCAAGTAAAACCAAAGTAGGGTAGTTAAAAATTGACTAACTTGTAATTTTTAGGTTTCAGATTCAATTCCATCTACAACTGAACTTTCAATGTATAATTTTTCAAATTTATTTAGTCCAAAGTTTGTCCCTGAATTCAAATTAAAGTCAAATAAACTTAATCTACATCAATAAGACACTTGCTTTATGTAATTTTAATTCATACTTCACAATATCTTCCCCCATGAGACAGTAGAAGCCACATAAGTTGTTATATTTATATCTTATTATAAGCTATGCTATAATAAAATAGAGGCCTAGGATATTAGCAAATTCTGTGAATGTGTCTCGCACTACAATATGAGCTGCTCTCATGAGAAGGAAGGATTAGAAAACTCTTACATTTATATTATTTTCTATCAGACATTCGTTAGAAAAAAAGAACACACAACATACTTAATGCCTACAAACCAACTAGCGACTTTTCTCATGAAATTTATTTTAATCCAATAGAACCTCAAAATTTTAAATTTCCCAAGAATGAAAACTTGCCTATAAAATTTTAAATTAAAGTCTAAAAAGTTTTGGAAAGCCTGCTAAGGAAATTGAGTTCTTCAATGCGGAATCGCAGCCTTCAGACAATTTAAATGAAACAAGGAATCTTGGGAAAATTTTGTGATTCAATTTGAAACTCTTGGACCTGACTTGGTTCAACGTGAATCATTAACTAAACTAAAATTAACCCTTCAAACTTCAGGACTTTGACACAAGTTTACCCTTTGAACTTGACCTCAAAATTACTTGAAAAAACTCTGTATTTATTAAACACAAAAATAACGGTTAATCTTTTAAACCAGACAATCAGACAAACATAGAAAGACTTCATTAAATTTAAAAATTGTACCATACTTATCATTAGATTTTGTTAATGACTATTAAATAAGTTTTACATTACATATTCATGAAATTAAATTTTTCCAAAAAAAAAAAAATAAAAAAAAAAAAAACAAAAAAAAAAAAAATTTTCAAGTGACACTTTCTTAAAAAGAAAAACAACAATAACAAAAAAAAAAGCCAAAAAACAAGAACAAAAACTCAAAATGATTAATATGGGTGAAAATTCGAATTTTTTAAAATTATTTTAAGATAAGGTTGGAACAAAATCATTTTTTTTTGTTGTTGTTTTTTTTCAACCCCTTTTTTTATCTTATAAATTTTCCTTTTAACTATCACACAAAACTGATTTTCAAAAACATGTTTAGAATTTTTTTTTTTTTTTTTTTTTTGAGAAAAGGGTTAATTTTTGCGATAATCTCTGAAAATCTATAAAAGAACATTTAAAAGGGAATTTACTTTGTACATGTACTGAAAAAAAAGCACTGAACATTGAAATAGGAACAAATATATATATATATATATATAATATATATATATATACATACAACAACAACCTTGTAAATCCATAAAATTTAAGGGTTTTAAAATTTTTACAAGATTTTCTTAAAAAAATTACAAAAAAAAAACAACAACAACAACTTACAAAGTTTAGGTTCATAATGGCTATAAAAAATAACAACAACAAAAAAATTACTATAAAATTAATGAGTTCCTTGTTTGTATAAAGTACTGGGTAATATTTTATATATATATATATAAGTATATGTATATTAATTTTATATACATATATATATATTTTTAACTAATTGTAAATGTCACGTTTTTCGTCAAATCAGTAATAAATAAATTTTTAATTTGTTTTAATTATTAAACATTAATTTTGAATTAAAAAAATTATGAAAAAAACAAAAGTGCTGAAAGACACTTTTAGTTAAGTCAGTAAAACTTTTCAAAATAACTGTTATTTTTTGATAAATTATGATATTTTTATAGAAAAATAAAATAAAATAAAAAAAAATATTTTTTTCAATATATACTTTTATTAAAGTAGTACTAGCCCCCTAAAATGTAGAAAATAAAAAATTTAAGGTAGATCTTGGGAATTTGTTACTGTGTTAATGTTTGAAAACTTTTCAGCTTAAAATTTTTAAAATTTTCACTAACCAAAAATTGATGACAGATCTTTTGCATTCAAAAATGTTTTAATATAAAATATAAAAGTAAATTGCTGAAATGAAAGATAGTTCTTCTTTTTCTTTAAATTAATCCAGCAATTTACTTTTATATTATTTGGTCTATGTTTTTATATTATAAAAGTGAAGTATTTTAGTTCTTTTAAAGTTACTAATTTTTAAAGAAACTATACAAATAAATTAATTTTATTTGTAATTTTTTTTATTATTTCTGTTGAATTTATATTTTCTGTTGAAAAAAATTTTTGTCTTTGAAGGAGGTTCACTTTGCTAACCACTGAACCATACAATTTTTATAAATTTATGGTCAGATTTCAAATATAAATGTATCACTAACTGACAGAATGAAAAATAAAGCCATAGACACAGGCAAGTTCAATTAAAAGTATATAATAAGCTTCTTTTTAATTTTTGGAAATTCCCTTGAATTTTAGTAGAGGAAATTGGGTATTGAATTACTAAATTTGCAGAATATAAGTGATCTTTTATTAGCAATTATTTATATTTAAAGTGTACCTCTAATCATTTATTAATAATTAATTTAATAAGAGATATTCTGTTGTCATTTTATAATTTAGATAGAAACGACATCTGTCAAATTCAGATAATCCTAATTTATTTAAGTGGTATTTAATAAGGCTTTCATGATACCTTTCATGATACATTAAAAGATATTATAATTATTCGTTTAGCTGAAGTTGAGTAATTTATCAACAGTTAAAGTTTTGAGGTATTATAAAATTGGAGTATTATGTGCCGAGTTTGGGATTGAGTATTCAAGTTAGATCTAGGATTTCGCTTTATCCATCTGGCGAACAATTAGTTCTCAGTATAATTTGAGATTTACAAGTTTCATTGATGAGCCAATGTTTGTTCTTTTATTCCTTACAGATATGGGAACACACTTATATTGTTCGGATAAAATAAAATTTTATATAAAGCTGAAGTGAAAGGAAACCAATTATCTTATTTTGTATTAAAATCTTCAAACAAGACTAATGACCTAAAGTCCCTAACAGATTTCTTATTAATACTTTCCAGTATAATATTTTTCAATAATACAAACTTCTCGAATTTTAATTTCAATTATTTAAAAAAAAACGAAATTTCATTTTGGCATTTAGTTATAATCAAATTTTGATTTTGACAGTTTATTTGGCATATTGTATATTTGACATTTATTTCAAATTTCGACTATTTTTTTTGTATTTTAAGTCAATTATATCAAATTAAAATCAATTTCATTATGAATTTTTTATATATGGTGTAGAGTAGAGGCCTGAACCTTAAGTAGCTATGAGAAACAAATTGGAAGCATTTAATGAAGCAGATGTTGCACTATAATCGTCTGTTGAAAATATTTTGGATATACATCTAGTATCTAATATTCTAGAGTTTGCAGAAAGAAAGAGAATTACTTTTAATAAATAAAAAAGAAAAGGTAGCACTATTTTGTCTCGCATTATATGCGAGGAACAAAATATGAATTACTGTTGCTTATTTTTGAACGTAGAATATAAGAAAAACGAGACGTAGGTAAAAAAGAAACTATCATGGTTGAAAATTATTTGGGAGTTTACTGTTTTGCAGATAATTGGTGACTTAGTTCACATAGTTATAAAAATAATGGAATATGCCTACATTATAGACCCATCTAACATAAAACTAACACTTTGACTTCCATGGATGGATAGGCATAAGTAGATAGGAGAAGATGCATTTTTAAAATAATCGAACCCTTGGAATGGGAAAGCAAGAATTAAACATTACTAGGAAAACTATATATGACAAAGGTGAAATTAAACATTGTCCAATATATAAGTAGTTTCCATTTCCAAATTCATATTTGGTGATATAATCAATCAAACTAAGAATCTTCAATAAATCCAAAGTAACTGATCTTAAAATTATTCACAATAAAATTCAATATTTTCCAAGTCCTTTATGTTACCCTTTATTGCTCCAATACTTACATGCATCTTCTAACAGAACATCTAAGAACTATTTTAAATAAAACAAAAACCAGAACCTCAATTTTCTAAAAAAAATTTTACAACAGAAAATATTAGACTCTTGTTTGCATTTTAAAGAATTTAATACCAAAAGAACACGTTTTATTTTTTTGTGTCTTTGAAAGCAAATAATTTGTCACCATTTGATATTATTGAACAATTTCAATAATTTGTCCCTGAAAATTCTTCCATATGTATTTTATATACATATATAAATATATATATATATATATATACATTTTTTGGAATTTGCATTCCTTTATTATAATAATGTTATCAACATGTTTTATATGTCTGCATATAAATTTATTCGAAGAATCTCTACAATTTTTCCTAAAGGAGATGTAAAATAGCTTTGAAAATTCCATTTTTCTCAGCTGATCATCTGTTTAAAAAAAAAATTTCCAGTAACTCATGTAATCCATTGAATTTATATTTTCTTTTAAAAAATTCTGCAAAGTATATGATTCAGAAAAGGAACATGAATTTTTGTATACCATTTTACCAAAATTGGTATATTAAAGTTTTATATGCGCATTAAAAATACAAATTTTTCAACAAAAAATAAATATAAATTATATTTGTAGTTATTTGACGGATCTAATAGATTTTTTTTAGCTTTAAAAAACTTTATTGAACTAAGTCATCAAATAAAATTGTATTACAAAATATTTCTTGAGAGTAACTAATAGTTGGGAAACACAGCATTTTTTAATTTAATAGTTCAAACCCCACCCCACTCGAGGATGTGAATGATTCATTTCATATATTGCAAAAACAAATAGTGTATTTCTTTAAAGATTTTGTATCCTGAATTTTATTTCTAGATTGAATATTTAGGACTATTTTGAAATCTGAAAGAATGTAGTTCCCCAACGGATGGGTCTATACAAAGAAGTTCTTCTAAAAAATGTTTTTTTGTAATTAAACTTCCTTTAAATTACAAATTATTTGCTTTGACTTTGGTGCTTAATAAGATGTTTAAGGAATAAAGACAGTCAAGTTTTCTAATAATATTCAACTTTATAATAAATCAAATTTTTTTTTAATATTCAATCCATTTTAGATACAGTAAGCTGATACTAATTACTTTGTTAAGTACCAGTATTAATTAAATTATATGGGTTTGACTTGAAATTTGTATGATTTTTAGTTCCAGTAAGTATTGGACTTTATGAATGAAAATATTTGCAAAATACTTGAAGTCTTGAAAAATAATTGAATTTTTAATACTTAAGTATTTATTGATACTTAATTACTTTAAAATGTTTAAGTATCAAAAAATAATTATAGAAGTACTTAAACATCAAAATTGAATTACTTTTTGGCAATTTCAAGTATATTTGCTTGATTCTTTTACTTAAAATTAAATTTTGTAAGTATTGAAATCTTAGTTATACTGGTACTTGTACAAAGTAATGAGTATCCTGCAATAGTACTAGTAATTGTACTGATACTTGAAATATACAAATCTGGTCGAAAATTTCTAACTCTCTTTTTTCTAAAAACTCTCTATTTTTGAAAACAATTTCCCCTTTTTTCAACGTTATTAAAGGATCTACCGTTAATTTGATTTTAATCGACTGGAATTTGTTCGTGTCTTGACTCATATTGCTCCGTAACCCTATAACTCTATCTAAAAGTACTATTATAGGAGTATTTGTAGCAGTTCATTCGATATTATTATGTAAAACAACGTACTGATACCAGTGACAGCTGATTAGAGGTACCCAAAGAATTTAATTTTTATAAATAAAATATGTATAATAAACAGCTAAATACTATTGATGTAATTAAAATCTAAATTCTTTATATTAAAAGTAAATAAATAAATAAATGTATTCGAATACCGACAATCATAATAACAATTACAAATACAGAACCTTGCATTAATTTTCTTTTAATTGTTACTTTGTCCTTTCAATTTTATTTAATTATATTTCTCAACAATTTCTTCACTAAAAATTTTAATAAAAATAATTAAGACCATTACTTTAAAGAAATATGGTAACACTATTTAAAAATATAAAAACCACTAAACATGAAAATTAAATTAAAAGGAAAACAAAAACCTGAAATTAAATAAATTGAAATAACAAAAACAATTTTTTTTTTTTGAAAATATTTTAAAAGTTAACCCAGAAAATTTCTTTGAATTAACCACTTATAAAACCAACAAAAGAAGGAAAATCATAAGAAACAAATTCCTTGCTACAGTGACTTGTAGTGTTATTTAACATTATTACGATATTATTGTTTTAAATAAAAGCATAAATAATTATCATATGCGCCATATCGCGCATTAAAGCTATATAATATGACCACAATTCCTTATTGCCACTTCAATTACTAACACTTTTATGTTATTTATGTAAAAAAAATATATGTATAACACTATAAAAATTCTTTTTACTTTTTGCTCAGAACTTATTTTGTATAAAATTACATTATATACCTATACTTATATGCTTTATAATATATAATATAAATAACAGATATAATACACATAAAAAGAGATAAACTTATATATAACAGTAGCAGTTGTATATAGTACCAAATTTGCTTCATTGTATTGGAAAATAATATTGCTGTATATTCTTAACCCTTTGTTACTAAACTGCGGTTACTGCGGAGGGTTGGTGAGTGTTGCACGGAACACATGCTATAGGGTTAACTAAATTAAAAAGAACTGAAAGTTGTTCATATTTTAAAGTTTCGATCCTTGCAACTTTCTTTCAATTCTTATTTAACTGCAGCGGATTAAGTTTCCCAGACACTTTAGTATAATTTAAATGGAGGTTCTATTGGATATAGGATCCAGTGTGACAAAACACCTAACCAATTATCAAGCCAACACGATACCAGTGTTTTTATAGTTATAAAAATTAGGTAAATTTGATTTGATGTGAAAAAAACCTTGATAGGAAATCTAGGCAGAAGCACACTGGAAGAATTTTAAAAAAAAATTCCTAAATTTCAGTAATTATTCTAATTTAACTGGCGCAGGTAATGAATCGTGCGTTATTAAAAGTTCGCACTGTTTCTACTGACTTTCTGCAATATTCAAATCTTCTGCACAATTAAATAATAACAAAGAAGAATGAAAGTCTCTAAATATCGACAGCAAACTTCATTTAAAAACTTTTATTTCATATTAAAAATATTAAATTCTTTTAATTTTCTGAAAGGCTTTGTTTTAGATTTCTGTTTCTCCCCCAGCGTTGCAAATGGTTAAAATCGCGATATTAACAAAAGTGTGAAATAATAAATCTTTTACTTAGTTTTGTAAATTTTCACCGTCATTAAATCCAGGAACAAGTATTTTAAATATATATACACATTATATACATTTATACAGTATATATAATTATATATTTTTAATACATTCATATATATATAATATATAAAAAATATTTAAAAGAAACATCTTTATTAGCATAATCAACATCATCATTTAGAATTATCATCATTTGTGTTCTCATTTATATCTGGATAGAAAACCCAAAACAACTTAAAGCCAAAAAATCAATTCAGCTAAACGGTACACAGTACATTTAACATCTCCGTTTGCCTTAAATTTAATTGGAAAAAAAAGGGTTATTCTTTAACTTATAACTAATTTGTAATTAGATACCGTTATTGTTTGTAAGTGAATCAAATTCTTTCACATCTTGATCTTCATAAAAATTATCTAGCCAATTGGTTACAAATATTTACGATTTTGAAGCACCCTAAGGACATTCGATTATATGTCAAGATAAATATCGAAATAAAAGTAAGTTAATTAAACCAAAAACTAGATTTTGTTCCGGAAATTCTAATTGTAAATAATAATTTCAAATTAAATTCCCCCACATATTGAAGAAAACATCTAAAATAACGTTGGGAGAAGCTTAAGTAAGTTGAGGAAAAAATGTGTCGAAGAACATTCCTTGAGTCTCAGTAAATAAAATTGCTTAAAAACTCTAATTATCTGACGGAGAAACTGAAAGGGACTTTTAACTTTAAGTAAATAACGGAGAGAATTCACACCCGATTTAATGTAATTCAAATTTTATTCAAGATTCATTTTTCAAAGGCTGGTCCCAGAGTTTTATATTACCAATAGGACTGTTGCGACAACAGAGATATATTTATTTATTTTTTTTTTAAAGTATCTTTAAGTGGGTGAAAAATATAAAAAATAGTTATTCGGTTAAATATACATATATATAGTATACATACATATGTATATAGCATTCAATAAATGGATATAACTGTTGTTGATGTTAATGTCCTAACGGTACCATCAAATTAAAACTATTCATTCGCTACATTTGTTTTATGTGCGGTTTAATCCTTTTTTACCTCAATTTTTCTATGGGATAAAGCTTTATAAATCTATCCGTATACCTTTATATACATACATATATATTTATATATTTAAATGTATATAATTATATATAAATATATTTATTATATCATTAAATTGATAAGATTGTATGATAGTGATTTAATAAAACATAGAAAAGTTTTGTATTTTGTTTATATTTAATATTAAAAAAGAAGAATTTTGTAAATGTCATTGCTCTAGAAGAAAGTCATTTTGTTAAATTTTTTCTTCCTCTTGTTTTTTGTTTTTCTGTGTTCCTGTAGGATAAAAATGGCAGTCGTTTGAAAAATTAATATAAAAACGAAAAAAAAAAATAAATAAATAAAAATATAACCTAAATTCTTTTATAAAGAAGGAAATTTAGTTTTTTGTTAAATAATTAAAAAATGAGAATATTATATAAGGATACAGAGATTGACAATCCAATTAGATTCCTTTTTTGGAAAGTACAACGAACTAATTTTGTATGATAATTAAAATTTGCATATACATATATATTTTAATTGAGTTACCGTTTTATATTCAAATTTAGAAAATCTGTTATACCAAAGTTAGAAAATCTGTTATACCAAATTTAGAGACGCAATTAAATTATAATTTTTTTACTTTAACAGTATTGTAGATTGGCTTTTTAACTTTAAGTGAATATCAAAAAGCTCTTATTTCCCAAACTTAAAAAATTTTCACATTAAGTCAATATTAGAAGATTCAGATTAAAAAATTCTTTAACTCAGTAACTAGGGTAGTATTATATTCTAATACACTATATACATTATGTAAAGCTTCAACTCTTATGATCTCCAGTATATTTTATTATTTCTCGCTTATGAAAAATCGTTTAAGGCTTACATGCAATTTTTGGAATTTTATAAATAGAGATTAACGTAAATAAAGATTGAATGTGATTTTATCTATTTTTCATTAAGAGCAAATTTTGGTAATTCTTTTTTAATTTTATCAGTTTAACATAATTTTTAAAAACGATTAATAAACATAATCATGGCAGGCAATGTGTTCTAGCCCCTTACAATTTACTATTTTGAAGGTTTGAACAAACTATTAACAAGTTTGCATTTTGTATATAAGTATATATTATTTATACGAAAATTAACTTTCTTCACTTAAAGTAAAAATCTCCTCAATTAAAGCAAAAATAGCTATCTTTAAAAATCTTAAAAAGGAATATGTATTCATGTAAAATAAAAATTTCTGCCAAGTAAAAATTTTTTCACTTAAAGTAAAAATTTTTTCACCTAAAGGTAAAATTTAACTTCTCTTAATGAAAAATACTTTAGTGTAATTAAAAATAACTTCTGTTTAAATAAAAAGATTCATTTATAATAAAAATGGTTTTACTTAGAGTAAAAATATCGTGACTTAATGAAAAAAAAATATGCAGTTAAAGTAAAAATGACTCCATTTAAAATAAAAACATTTTCTTTCAAGTTTATTGATAATGTCCTTACACATAGAAAATAAACTTTTATGTTAAAAATAAAAAATTTGCAACCAACTTGAAACCCAAACCTTATTTCAATGAAATCTACTTCATAAATTGTATCTGAAGATACAAATCTACAGATCCTTGAAAAAAAAAACTTTTAAATAAAGAATTTACAAAAAAAAAAAAAAATTGCAACTATTGAGACAATCTGTAACATATAAATTCTTAACCACAAATGAGTTCAAATTATTAATTACCCATTAATACATATACTTATAGATAAAATTATCAAACTATATACATTCAATACAAATACATATATACTTTGAATATAATACAAAAAAAAATCAAATTAAATTATGTCAACATTATAATGATCGTATCGAAATTACACAACATTAAATAATACCACATAATTACTAGGTAAACTTTTATAAAATACATAATATCCTTTCTTATATATACTAACTTAGTTACTTATTATATACTTTCTAATTTTCTTTTAAAGGAAGTTAAAAAAAACTTTTTTTTTTATCTGATCCTTTTCAAGGAAACAACAGGAGTGTAATTACAAAAAAAAAATTAAAACAAACTTTAATTTAAATTTTAAAATTAATTTAATTATATATATATATATACCAGTCAATTAAGTTTTTATTCATTTTACCGTTTTTTGATTTAAAATTTTGCACTTATACAGTTTTACTTATAGTTTTTTTTTTTTGCACAATCAAAGTCTTTTTTAAATAATGTGTTTACAAATTTCCACTGTAATTTAAGTTTTATCTTAAAAATAAATTTTCCTTTTTTTTACACACATAAAATTTTATTATGTACACAATAATTAAAAAATAGTTTTTTTTTTTTTTTTTTTTTTTATTTTCATCTTATCCTGTTAATTTTCAACTAAAAATTATTATTTTTTTATATTTTTTACTTAAAACCAATTGACTGGTAGTATTTTAAGTTAATTTTAAAAGATACAATCAACAAACTGTATCATCTGTATCATATATTTATATGTGTATATATATATATATATTTTATATTTTAAAAACAGTAGTGAATAATTTAATTTTGAATCCCTATTTAATACCTTAAGACTTTTCTTAGGTTTTATTTCAAAGGTAAATACATATATATATATATATATATATATACATATATATAAAATAAAATGTTGTTGTTGTTGTGTTTTTTTTTTTATATTTTAATATTAAATATGACTAGAACGTGCATTAATTAAACCACATTAAAAATTACAAAATTACAAAATAAAAATGGAAACACGTAGATATATAAAGAAAGAAAACTATATTTAAAAAAGAAAGTTTATTTATATGTATATGTAGGTAAGTATATAATATACACTAAAATACTATTAAAGAAATAATAAAAATTAACATACACATAAACCTTAAAAAAAATCTTTTTATAGAATTACTGAATACACTGAGAAAAAATATGGCGGTTCGAGATAAAAGTTACTTTAAATCTAACACGTGTAAAAGGAAACGTTTCAAGGACTACAAGAAAAAGTATCTTTATAACATCTTAAATTTTTCTCCTTATAATTCATAATCCATGATTCCATCCCTGTTTCGTAAAACTCATTTTCTAATCCCGATTCCTTGAAAGGCAGCACAAACAAAACCAAACGTGAAATTTGTGTTTAAAATCAATTAAAAGTTTGTTTTTAAAGATGGGGATAGTTTTGATTGGTTAAAGATAACTCGGAACTTTGTACAGTTATTCTAAATGATTTTCAATGGTTTTCACCTACCGTCGTAAAAACGAATCTTTATTTAGAAACAATTTAAGTAATTCAAGTTCGGAATTTAATTTATATTTTGCCTTCATTCCAATTCTTCTTCTCCTAAGTCGCATCGCACAAATTTTACCTTTAAAGATACGAAAAAATTAAATTTTGGAGGAAATGTCCTAAGATGCTTTATCAGTTATTTAGCTTCCTGACTACGGCTATGTGATTACTCAATTCTATATACATATTTCTTAATCCAACTATTCTTCAGAATTTAACTAAGCCCTAGTCCTACCACCAAAACGTTCTAAAAATCGAGGAAAATTGCCATAAGTTTTTATAAATTTAGTTACGCGACATTCTAACATATAATGCCTAACAATTTCTTAATATAATTGTGATTTTGATTTTGCGATAGTAAAACTAAGAACTAGGTTTCTTGCTGGTTAAAGTATAACCACAACTCATTTTTAATATCATCAAAATTCAAAATTGTTGTAAGTAAAAGGCATGTTGTTTATTGTTCAAAATAAGAGGTTTCAGTTTTGACATGGCATGTTCGATATTATAATAACACACTTGAGTCAATTATTTCATAGGCACTACACATTTTTCCTTTGAACTTTGACAAATTCTACCTCCTCTACTGCTCTTCCCATAGCATTCCCATAATCCCTCCACAGCTTCTTATTATTTTTAGATCCCTTTTAAGTAATTTGATATCTATAGAAATATTAAAATAAAAATGTCACAATGCATTTAATTTAATTTAAAATTAAATATTAGATTATTTTCATATGAAATTTTTTTTGAGTGTACACATATACGTTACAGGATCAAAGTATCGCGATTATTTTAAAATATTCAAAAGAAACCAAAAGCAAAAAAAAAAATAAAAGCACATAAAAAATAAAATTTTCTTTAGAATCCTACGAGTTAATTTACACAAAAATAGAAAATTTTCCTTCAATTCCCTTTCCATTTTTCTTCCTTTGAATTTTCTCTCTTTTTTTCTATTTAAATTTATTTTTATTTTCTGTCTTTTTCTTTCTTTTCTTTTTTTTTGTTTTTTAATCAAAGGATTAGAGAGTTGCTCATTGCTCCCAACGTAACTGTTTAATGTTTTACTTTCTATTTTTTTTTTTTTTTAATATATCTACATACAAATTTATTACTACCTTTTTTTGTAGATACTCTTGTGTGTAAAAATATCTCTGTATAGCACTTTTTTTTTTTACCTTTATTCTTGTTTTTTAAAAATAAAATTTCCAGGTGTTAAGTTTCAAATCTAAAATAGAAAAAAACTAAAGATAAAATAAAAATTCTTTGAAAGCGGAAGTAAGGCAGTATATGCAGGCGTTATACTTCACTTCTGTTTTATAACTATGATGATGAAAACTTCTTGTGTTTAAATAAAGATTTGCACTCTAGTAAAAATATAGTTGATGGTATCTTTAACACAATATATTTCTTATACACTTGTAACAACCCATTGAATATTTTTTTATTTTTTTTTTATATTTTTCCCAGAATCATCGTCTCCATAATCTTCCCAATCACCTTCGCTACCACCTTCACCTATTCTAATCCTCATACTTTTCACATGAATGTATCTTTATTTTTGTTATACGCTCTTCAATAGAAAAGTCAGTACCAAAAAAAAAAATGAAACATAACAGTAAAAATAAAAAAACTTTGAAATTTTAAATATGCATAAGAAACACAGGAAACACAGGAGCAGCAGAGAAAAGATATAATGGTAGCGACACTGAAGAGATCAAAAAGCACGAGTTGGTATTATATTCATACTTATATACAAAAGAAAATAAAACAAAAAAAAATTGAGGATTTATATGTATATGTAAATATGTATATATATAAATTGTTGTCATAGAAATGTATACATTTTTTTTTTATATTTGAGATGTGAATTATAACACACGAAAGTAAAAATATTATATGAGTGTTTAAAATAAAAGTTATATAATAAAAAAAAAGTTTACAATAAAGAATAAAATAAAAAAAAATATTAAATTCTTTTATTTTTATTCACATATCATTAAAATTAGACACATTATATGAAAAAAGGTTTTTGGAACTTTTCTTTTTTTAGATTATAATATTAATTAAAGAATTTCCCGGAAAAGTGATTTTGATAGTGTAAAAAGCAAGAATTAATTATAGTATTTCATCCATGGCAATAAAGTTAACTGACAAATCTTGAATTAAGGATGTTATGCTGCGGACATCTGTTTTACTTGACAGTTTTACTTGATCAAATAAAATGTTCAATTTAATGGAACGTGTAAACAACACTTTATAGTTTTCAGTACTATTATATGGTATTTAATTCATTGCGGTCCAAGTAAACTGATAAATGCTGAATTAGAAATGTTGCAATGCGGTAATCTGTTTTACATGATCAAATAAAATCTTCAATTAAATGAAACGTGTAAAAAACGCTTTATAATTGTTAAGCACTATATAATAAAATAGTTCATTCATGGCGGCCCCTGACAAAATGTTGAATTAAAGACGTTATTGTAAAAACATAAGTTTTACTTGATCAAATAAAATGTTCAATTAAAAGTAGCGTGCAAACAACGCTTTATAGTTTTTTTTTACATTAAAAGTAAAACAAAACCACGAGATTAAATTTAAAATTATTTTTATATTAAATTTGATTATTTGTTCAAGGTAATGGGTAAACCCTGGAAGAATAACGTATAAAATTATAGACAAATATTTTAGAAGAAGAAACTTAAACTGTCCTGACGAAATTTAAAGTTAGTTATAATCTAGTAACAATATTGTTGATCCAATGTAAAACGTGTTTTTTATTAATTCAGTAAACTCAAGCCTGGCCAAATAATAAAAACCTTCCATTGTTATATTTCACTATTTTACTTATTAGAGGAATTTTGAGTTTATCATTCCATTTTCAAAATTAGTCATAGTTATTAAATTAAATTAACATTTACAGTATTAAGACACTTAATTTTAAACTTTACTTTACAACTAGTATTCTATATACTATTCGATTTCCCAAATAGTTGAACTTATCAAGTAAGATATAATAGATTGCATACCTAAAGGGGTAAATAGAAAATTTGATTTAAAAAACATATTGTCAAAACATATTATATACATATTCTATTCTATTTTCTTCTACAAAAGAATACATTACCAAAATAATTTTTGCCCAAACCTTTACCAAAACTTTCAAAAAATAAAACAACAACAACAAAACACAAATAAAGCAATTGAATTGAAGAAAATAAGATGAGAAAATTTTAAAGGAAAATTAGAAAAGAAATAAGAAACACAAATCGAATTGTATTTTGTTACAAAAAATTGATAAATATCAAGAAAACTTAATACTTATACACAGTAAAATAGAAAATAGAAAATTCATGTACCACCAAAAGATATGATGATGTTGATGATGATCATGATGATACCAGTAGAACGGAAACGGAAAGAATCGTCTAAAAATACTTTACGGAAATGATAGTTTTGCGGTTATATGGTTGATGTCTTGTTGAAAAATTTTTCATAAACTAATTCAGGAAATATTTTAAGATATAAAAAAAAACAAAAATACAAAATAAAAAACTTTTGTTTCTTTTATTTGTATAAATTTTTTCACAGATTTTTATTGTATTGAATTTACTTTTTATGGTCTAGACAAGTTGAATACAATTTCAGTTCTTTAAATTTCAATGTATTAAAATTAGACTAGAATTACTTAGTTAACAAAAGAATATAAAAACAACGGTTCATTAATATTGTATAACGTTTTTTTGACAGAAAAAAGGAAATATTAAAACAGAAGTTGAACAATAAGAATATTGAAATATACATATTTAATTAATATACTTAGTTGAATTTTTTATTCGAAATATTTTAAATTGAGAATTTTAAAATAAATAAATTTTAAAACTTTTTTAAAGCACTTAGAGCTTATAAACTCTTGAAGAATGTCCGTTTGTGACTCTTTTGCCACTTTCGCAATGAAAATTTGACGTTTTTTAAAAAGTTACTTGATTTGACGTATGACTCAGAAATATCCCGCAGTTTGATTTAAATGCTTTCCCTACTAAAAATACAAAAGTCTTGTTCGAGATTTGTTAAAAACCCATGTCTAGACTAGACTATTGTTACTTAACTTAATTCAGTAAACTCATATTCGTTTTTATGGAAGGCCCTAACAATAATTTATATGCTATTGAAAAACTTGAAACGGACTTCAGTTATTTAATTACTCTGTCTGTCAACTATATGTTATGACTTTAAAACTTCATCCTCTCTGGAAAAATTTTAAAAATCCCATAAATTTGAAAAGGCTTAGAAAATTTAAAAATTTAATGAAGTTCAAAACTATTATAAAGTATACTATGGAATGTGAAAGATCAGCACAATAAGAACGTATTTATAAAAAAATTTAATAAAATCTTGAAAAATAAATTTCAAAGAATTTTAAAACAAAGAATTTAAAATTTCAAAATATTAACAACACATATTAACGGCACTTGGCATCACCAATGTTCAAACGTCATATAATTTTATTTTGAAAATCTCCGCTAAAAAATAGCTTCAAATATTCATCATAGCCATTTGAAAATCTATTCCTTCCACCACATTTCTACCATATATATTATTTATGATTGCATACTTTTAGGAGTGCTGATAATTTTTGACTTCTAATTTTGACATAACAAAAATTGTTTTAATTTTAACATTTTTGGAAATTTAGTTACATTTCATTTTAAGACTTTATACTCTCATTTACTTAGAAGTTCTTACGTTTTTAAAAACTACTATACAGAAGTTCATTATTAAAGGTTCTAGAATCGCTCCATAAATATATTTCCTAGGAGTTCGAAAAAATTAAGTAGTAAATAAAATTGATTATTCACTAAAAATACAATTTAATTAAAACTAATACTTTAGATGAATTCAAATCCGGAATTCTTTCCCATGTACATCTACAACATCTAAAGTACTTGCAACAATAGTTATTCAATCTATTGCAAATTTAGTCAATTTACCCTTTACAAAACATTCAACCGGACAAATAATTTCTAATCTAGTTACCAATTTTATTGTTTTAAAATTCAAAACCCTTAAAAATTTATTGTTTTCCGAATCCTCCTGGCAAATAAATTCTAATATCTTTTATGAAAATACTAATATTGCTAAAAATTCTTACAATAGAAATATATCTCAAAATCCTTCAATATATATTATAATCTTACAACTATCTTGTAATTACTTGTTAAATATTTAGATTTTATGATCTAAAAAATATCCTATAATGTAATTTAATTTTATTAATTTAATAAACAATGTATCTTAAAAAAACAATTGTGCCTTTTACAGGATAACTTACCCTAATCCCAAAAACATTCTTTTTTTTTTATATCTTTAATTATTAAAATACTTTATTTTTATTGAAAAATAAAACAAATTTCCAAAAAAATAAAAAATACAATACAAATTCTTCTGGATCTTCAATCCATTTTTATCTATTTATCTTTATTTTATAAAAAAAAAGAATAAATAAATTGTATCTTATTTTTTTATCAAATATTATCCTACACAATTTAGTTCAAGTTAAGTCGCCTATTTAATAAAAATAAATTAACAAAAAAAAAAAATAAATAAATTTATTATAAATAAATATTGGATTCTTATATTATAGGAATTTAAATAAAATTTAAGTATAAATAAGATTTTGGAACCAAATTTTTTTAAAACAATGTAGGAGTGAACAAACAGTCATTTATTTAAAAATGAAAATCTTATCTTATTATTATATTACTTACACTCAAAATTTTTAACTCTCCCAATATTCCAACTCCTACTCCTGCTCCTGCTGCCCGAACTTAATTCATTTGTAAAAAAGAAACAAAACACAATACTCAAACCCCAAAACCTCCAAACCCTCAAAACCAAGATAAGAAAATCATAGTAATGTAAAATCGATTCAAATCAAACAACAATATAAAAAAAAAAAACAAAAAATAGTTAAATGACATTTTCTTTTAAAGGCAAAATTAGATCAATTTACTTTTATAATATAATTTTGAAAAAAAAAAATTTTTATCAACAAATTCTTGAAATAATTTCCTAGAATTGAGAAAATAAAAACTCTAATATTCCAGAAACAAAAGGGATAGGGAGGACAAGGAAGACAAGGATTGAAAAATTTATTACCACCCCACAAAAAAAAATAACAAAAATATCGCAAAATTTAATGGGTCAATTAAATCAAATAAAATATCCTGTCAACGATTCCTTTTTCTTTATTGTTTTTTTTTTTTTTTTTTTTTTTTTTTTTTTTTTTGCACAAGGATAACAAAAAAAAATTAAAAAATAAAAATCAATACTAATACTAATACACACATAAAACATGCTTTTGATAAAGGCAAATTTTTTTTTTTTAAGCTTAATCTTAACTTTAAATAAGACAAAAAAATTCGACACAAAACTGTAACGAAAAATTTTTAAAAATAATAAGTATCTAAAGATATTTTGTATCTAAAAGATATTTTTATATAAAATTCAAATCCAAAAAAAAAAAAAATTAAAAAAAAAAAAATATAGAGAAAATATTCAAAATGATAAGAAAATAAAAAGGAATAAATTGAAATTTATAAATATTTCAGGATATTATTAAAAAAAAAAAAAATAATAATAAGAAAAATAAAAAGTACAAATAGAAAAGGATAATTTTAAATCAGAACAAAAATCTTTAGAATAAAAAAAATTTTTAAAAAATACCAAATATAAGTTTATATTTAGAAAATAGAAGTTCTAGTTATTGTTATATGATATTTTTAAATTATATATAGAATATGTGTACAGTCTAGGACAAAATTAGATAGTTCAGAAAAATATTTATTAAAATATTAATTTAAGTTGTTAAAATAATTTTTGAATTAGAACAAGAAATGACTACATTGAAATTAGTTACTTCTTCTTCTTCAATGGCGTAACAGTCCGTTGTCGAGGCCAAGGTTCCTCCTTCCAAATCAGTTACGCAATCATTATACGAGTACTTGTGCAAAATTTTTCACAAAGTTCTAATTATAGTAAATTTAACATAAATAAGTACAATTGAATATTTAACTACAATATACTACTAAAAAGTATTCACTAAAACTGGTGATACAAAATTTACAATTTGTTAATTATTAATGATTATTTTTTATGAATATTCCCGTATTAGGGAATGCTAAACATACTCTATTTACTATTATGATGATATTGCAATCAAACTAAGTAAGTATCTTATCTTAATACTAGACCTGTAAAGTAATTATTAAAATTGTACTTAAATACTATACTCATTAATTTCTAATTACAATTAAAATATTTTTGGAACAATACTTTGAAAATGTAATTACCAGTAAAAAGAATTGAAGTATTTACTTAATAATTCCTAAAAAGTGATTAAATTTGGATTTCAATTACTTTTGTTATTAATTTTAATTTTAATTACTTTTGTAATTATTTTTGATATTTAAATTACTTATAATTTTGTATTTAATGGAAATTGAATTTTCAAAGTATATATACAAAAGATTTTATAATAGTAATTACTAATTAAGAAGTAATGATTACCGAGGAATGATACTTAACACTGTACTTAATTACCATTTTAATGATTACTTTACAGATGTGTTTTATAATAAAAAATTTATAACTAAGTTACACTAACTAATGTACGTACAAATATGTTATTTTGTCCTATATTGTAATCATGTATATATGTAATTATATTTATTAACTTATATTATTTATAGATAATACATTAACACACAAATCCAGTTTTTTATCAGAAATACAAGTAAAATTACTTTAAAAAAAAAAACAATCATTTAAAAATGGAAAAAAAATAGTCAAAATTTATTTGAAGAGAAGTTTTTTCTTAGATAATGAGAAATTTATTCGTATATCAAAAGTTTTAATATATAACATTAATATATAATGTAAATACATGACTCATATATATACTTATTAAAAAATTATACACTATATATATATATATATATAAGTAATGTAGTAGAGTCAATAATAATAATAATAAAAAAAAAATGTCATGTCAAACAAATTATAGAACATCTGATGCAGTATTGTATAGCTCTTTCCTTTTATTAAAAAAAACTTCCAACATTCGACGTCAGACTTCAGAGAACTTTTTAAAGTTAACTTTTTTTTTTGAGATCAGATAAAATAATGGAGAATTTTTTTTAAAAAATAAATTAAAAAAAAAAAACAAATAATTTATTTAAAAAATTGATAAAATGGCAAATTTATAAAGAATTACTTATGTACTATATTTATAAGAGTTATGTTGAAAATAACTTTAAGAAGTGCCAGAGAAATTTTTTAATTTAGCAATTAATTTAAAAATAAATCTTTTTAATATATGTATATATTTACTTAATTATGGTGTTTGATTTTAATATATAGTTTACAAGTGACTAATATACTTTAAGATTTAAAAGGAACAGTAGAACTTAAAGTTCTTAAGTATCAATTAATATCAAACAGCTCTACTTTAATACTAATTTAGTATTAAACTTTATTTTAGTAATAATATCTTTAAGTATAATTAATTGAGCTTCGATTACAATTTAATATTAAATAAAAATATTTTATAAAAATTAAGCAGATAACGGTATTATAAAATGAACTGTACTTTTAAACGGTTAAAAATTCTAATCCCATTATTTGTATTTGTGATGGATGCAGCTGATTCTGCTTCAAACTTAATCACCTTAATTAAAATTACCATAAAAGTACAAACTTTTAATGGAAAAAGTCACATTATATTCCAGAACTCCCGTTTTGTTCACTTGTAAGTGAGCGCTATAACGGCTTCAGTTATACAACGACTGTACTTAATCAACTTGCCAAATAATTATAGAAACGATATACACGAATGTTATAATATCTACAAATATTTCTATATATTATATAGAAAAAAAAAATTGATTAGGACTTAATAATAATTTTCGAAATCTAAAATGTACTCCATATATATTAATCGGCTTATTCGGTCGCAAAATTGCTAGTCGCGGCTCAATTATTTGTTTATAAACATATACTGCAAATAAATAATAGTTCGAGTGCACAAATCGTTCGAATTTTGAGACCAATATAATTTTAAGCTATAGCCAGGTGTAACTGTAAATTATTGTCCCTTTCAGTTATCTGAATTCTTCTGCAGTATGTTCTTCTGACTAATGGCGTAGTGGTAAAAACGCCGACTTTCCGAACCGAAGTTTAGTCTAAATAGACTTGGAAATGCCCTATTCCCTATACCTTATACAAAAGGAATGAAAAAAGCAAAATGTTCTTTTAAAGAAAAAGAAGCTAACTTCAAAGAGTATAAAGTTAAAACTAAAATCTTTATTTTTAACTAAAGTCCAATGCATCTTGTAGATACTTTAACTACTTATTTCTACAATTTGAAAATCCAAAACTTGTTCAAAACTAATAATAGAAACTAATTATTAGACCTGCTTATGAGCTACTATATGAGCCCCTCCGATGGACTATTTTAATACTCCACAAAAGAGTACGAACTAAGTTAATCCAGTTATCCAAAACTTAAAATTTTCAAATTTAAACTTCCACCTAAACCCGTTACCAATATACAATATCAAATCTACTGCATACTACAATAATCCCAACAGGCAACACTTTTTTTAAAAATATTTTACAACAAATTTTTATATAGAATTTACATCCTTAAATGCGATGCTACACTAAAAAATTTTGTATTAAGCGTACAAAATACAAATCCAAATATGATGAGACAATAAAAATTATATTGAGTTAAATAATGTGTGAAAAACAACAAAAACAACAAACAAAATGAATACAAGGACATCTATTAAAATTTTTTTTGTATTTGTAATGTACGTAAAAGATCCAAAAAATATTTCATTTTTCAAAAACTACTTATATGAGAATTTAAAAAAAATTATATTTTAAGAATTTTAGTCCTTTTTTTAATAATAATTTTTTTCTCCATATTCATATTTTCTTTTAGTTTTCCATAAAAAAAAATAGTAAAAATATTTTAAAAGAAAATTCAAATAATATACAATTATATTTTGGGTTTGAGAAATTTATATAAAGAAAATTGAATATCTTCAAGATAGTTAAATTTATATTTAGATTTTTAAAAAATCTATAGATATTATTAAATAAAATTTTTGTTTTTTTTTTTGGGTTGGGTAGGAAATCCCAAATGCAAAATCCCATAAACATATATATATATAAATATTCTGGAAAAAGCGATAACACTACTTTTAAATTCAAATCTAAAATTCCTCCTAATTCAGAATCTTGCATAAACTGTTATGTATAAAAAAAAAAATATACTTATGTATATATATATAAAATCCTACCTGATTCAAAACCTCACATATACATACTTATACATATATAAATATTCTTCAATTCTTCAACAAGATAATATAACTTAAATTTTATAACTAACGAAAAATTGGGATTTTTCAATTTGGGATTTTAAAATTTGGGATTTTAAAATTTGGGATTTTGGAATTAGGGATTTTGACATTTAAGATTTTTTTTTTTGGGATTTCGTGGTGCTTCATTTTTTTTTCCAAAAATGAATTTTAAATAAACATAAGAAATAGTTAATGATAATATTGATAGTGTGGGTGATTATAAGTAGTAAAGATGATGATGATATTGATAGTGATGGGTCCAATATAATAATAGTGATAGTGATAGCGTTCGGTAATAGAAACACCAATAAAAAGCCTTATATTGCAGTTTAAAAAAAGTTTATTAAAAACAAACTAGTTCTAGATTATAATACTTATATATTAGATATGAATGAATGTATATGTATATTGGTATGCGTAAAAACTTTTCCTTTTATGACGTAATAAAGAAAAGGTAAAATAATCCTTTTTATTATTTTTTTTTTAAGATATCTTTTCTTTATTCTATAGTTTTTCCTCTATTATTATTTTCTGATTATTATTGGATTCTTCTGTTCTTCGTATATTAAAAAAAAAAAAAACAAATTGTTGTTAGAAAACCGAAAAACTAAAACATTTATATTTAAAACCATTATTATAACTACTTCACACACACACACAATAATACATATTAATATATAAATATAAAGTAATACAGGAAAAAAATATGTAATATATTTTTGGAATTTGTTTAGTTGCTAATGTTATTGCGATCTAAAGTGAGGATAACATGTGTTAAATGAAAATGAAATAACAGTAAAAGCATTTTCAAAGTTTTATCCCAAAACGGGATAAATATAATATACATACAAACATACTAACATATGTACATATATACATACAAACATCTTACATGTAAGTATTATTTAGTAAAGTATAAACAAAAATAAAAGCGACAAAAGAATATAAGAAATAAAAATACAAAAAAAAAAAAAAACAGGATCAAAAAACTATAACGGTAAATGAATATTCCCTATATACAAATATCTATATACTCGAAATATGTTCGTATATAATTCGTGAATTCACTTATAACTTAAATATTAACAAAGTAAATTGAATACTTTTTTTTTTATACTTAGGTATAAATTCTAAATATAAATATGTTTAAGTATATATGTATGTATTTGTAGATTACCGTATTCCAGAAATACTTTTCCTTTTTTTTTTGTATTTTTTTTTTTTTGATAATTAATTTTATGCAGAGCAGAAACTTAAGTGTAGCCAAAATTAGAATGACATGTTTATCTTATATAACAATGACAATTCTGACAAGTTTACAAAAAAAACGTGTGAGAAATGAGAATTTTGAGAGAAAAAAAAACAAAACATGTTTTTAAATAAAAAATTAAAAAGAACAAAAATATTGCGATAGTATAGCTATTCTAATGTCTTGCGAACATTGAACGTAGCCATGACGCAGCATTGAACTTGAAAAAAAAGGTAACTATTAAATTTAAAAATTTTAATAATTAATTTTATAATTGATAATTTAATAATTTGATAACTTAATTTTTATAATATATTCTATATTCTCCGATTTCAAGTCAAAATGGCTGACAAATAATAAACAATTAGTTAGCTGTCAAATTAGCGTAGAAATTAAAAGTCGTACATCTCATCTGTACGCAAATTTTGTGTCAAGGTTCACTTGAAACTTAACTGTTACTTTCATTATGTGCAATGTATTTTTTTTTATATGTTTAACTTTAAAAGTAGTATTTCAACGTTGTTGGCTCAGCTAATTGTGCATATAAAGTAAGAGGAGGCAGCAGCTCCTTAAAGAAGAGTGGTCAATATCGTATATGTATATATCATATATAAGTTAGAAAAAGTGTAAGACCAGGAGACTAACGTGAAAGACCTGAAATGTTTAATACTAATTTTTAACAGAAATTTTGACAACTAGGTAAATAAAGAATCAATGTTGAGTGTCCGAAGGTCTTTAAACAAGTAGACGCCGAACTTAATAACGTCAAAATAATTTTGAAAAACTAATAAATTCATAGACAGACATTTCAATTTCTGTCCTTGGAAAACAACGTCGTTAGTTCAGAATAACATTTTCAATAACATTTACAACTTTAAACTTAAAAATTGACAGTTACATAATTCAATAACAAATACGAGTCCCTTCTCATAAGGGAGTATTTTATTCAAAATGCCGTATAACTCATTAAAATTAGTATTAAGACTCAACTTTTGGACACTTTTTCATTGCCCTTGATTAATACTTATTTTTCAAAACAATAACTGTTTTTTCAAAATACATCTGGCAACCCGAAACCAAAAAATAAAACAACAAAAATTAATAACAAAAAAGATGAAACATTTTTTTTTTAGTAAGTACATGAACCATTATCATAGACATAATTTTAAAAGTTATCATACATAGCAATCAACCCAGGCACGAATAATAAGAGATACCTAGGTATACCTGAAAGAAAAGCTAAACATTTTAAGAAAAATTAATGGTATGGGAATAAAAACAGGATAAAACAAGGAAAATAAGAAAAATCAAAAATAAGACAAAACCTGGTAAGGAATTTGTTAAGAAGATTAAATTAAACAGAAAATGATGTGGTATTTCTATGAAAATAACTTTGTAATGTGATTTTTGTTCTTTTATTTTTTATTTTTTTTTTTTGAATACAAATTCCTTTTTTCCTTTTTTGTGTGATCCTTTTATTTTTGTTGTTGTTTTTGTGTTTTTTTTTTTTTGTATTCCTTTTGTTTTTAATACAAATGTAAGTAGTTACGTTGATTTCTTAAAAATCTTCAGATATATATTAATGTATATATATATATATTTATATATATACTTTCTACTAATTTTCATTTCCATTTTCGATTGTTATACGCATTTCTTACTAATAATTATTATTTTTTTTTTGGATTTTTTTTTGTGCCTTAAAATATTATTCCGACAATAAACGCTGTTAGTAAGTGTCGCC
>OY720444.1:104431635-104452082 GCA_963082915.1 Dolichopus griseipennis | reverse complement strand
TTATTTTGTTTTAAGGGTGAATGAAATTTAATATTGTGTAATTCTCACACACACATATCCACATAAACCTACACAATACAATTTGAACATAAAATATACTTAAGGTTAAGATTTAAATAAATATACACTTACAAATAAAAAATAATAATAATAAAAATAATAAAAAGGACAAAATAAGACAAATTAAAAGATAAGTTAAAAATAAAATCCACTTTGTGGTGTTTGTATAGTTGTTATATATACATATATATATATATATATATATATATATATTTCATTTTGGAAATTTATTTTTTTTTTTTTAATATTTATTCAGACACTGATGGACATTACCAAACTCTTACAAAAAATAAAATATCTTTAGCAATTAAGGACGAAATTTAGAAATTATTTCAGTTTTTTTTTGTACTTTTGTTTGAGTGTTGGTTTTTCGTTTTTCATTTTTTTTTTTTTTTTTTTTTTTTTCTTTGGGATTGATGAAGAAATTTGATACTTTTAGTTTTTTTTTTTAATGCATTGTTAGCATTTTCCTGTTAATTGTATATTTATAGATTTCCAATTAACAGTTATAAGGAAATGAAATATTTTTTTTTTCCATTTTTTGTTTTTATTTTAATTAATCTTTTAAAATAATTAGTAAGAATTTTGGATTTAGAATTTTTTTTTGAGATTTAATTTAAAAATTTGGTTTGGTACTAAATATATAAATTTTAATATTCTGGGAGTAATTTTAGAATTAATAAAGTATTTATATTAAATCTTAATTAATTTCTAAACTTGTGGGTAACTAACTAACGAAGTGCCAATAATGAAGAAAACCATCAGAAGGCAATGGAGGTGGATTGCGTAATATTTTAAGGCAAAATGAGAAATGTATAAATAGGGAATCTTTTGACGAGGATCCAGGTTTGGAACTAGACATATGGTAGAACAAAATGGAAAAGAACGGTGCTGAATGAATAGAGATGGAAAATATCCTGGAATTAAATAGTAGAAAAATCTTAAGAATAGAAATGAAAAGAGACTTCAATTTAAAGTCCTATGCTCTCAAGTAGAGTAAAAGGAAAAAAAAATAAAGTTCAATATAGTGAATGCACACAATTAGTGGAAATCACGTAATTCTTAGTCAAATGGAAACACATTTTATTCAATACAGAATTTATAAGTAACTAAACATATATTCAATTATCAATTTTAGTCTTTTATCCAGTTTGAATTTTATTTACAGTAATATTTCGATAATCCGAATAATTGATTGCATATCCGTTATTCGGATTAACGTGATATTCGGATTGGTGGATACCAGTTTAGTAAGTATATCTATGGCTCAAAAAATTTCTTAAATTAAAAATAATAAGTCATAAAGAGTTACAGTTGTTTGAGGTCTTTTTTGTGCCATATTTCAAACTTTTGTACATTCTGATACCTACAATATTTTAAGTAAACTAACAATAATAATTTAAAACTTCAACACTTTATAAATACAAAATCGCATACAACAAAAACCTAACTTTCCATTAATGTTTTATAAAAATATTCATACAAAAACATAAAAATAATAAACATATTGCAATTTTGAGCATAATTCGAATTATAGAATTTCCAATCTGAAATCAATTTTAATTGGAATAGAAAGTGCTTTGTAAACTGTCATTCGGATTACTTATAGGGTTTTCGGATTATCGAAATATTACTGTACCTTACTGTACTGTAGCCTTGGACCTTCTTAGATTTCTAATAAGACTTAAAATGCAAATCAAGACTAATCCTTAAGAAGTTAAGTAGAAGTTAAATTGAATGTTAAGTCCGGAAATATCAAAAAATATAAAATTAATTTAGTTAAATATTTTATAATTAATTACTTCCTTTTTATTTTGTAAATTAAACTTTAATTACTGATAAACGTACACTTCATACAAAATATAATAAAATTATATTAAATAGTAGATAACACGTAAACTTATCAAAACATAGCTGAGAACGTGTGGTGATTTAACCAAGTTTTTATAAAATTAAATTAATTAACAGAAAACCCAAACCACAATATTACGCCTGACTGATAAAAAAGTAAATTAATCATTTATAATTTTTAATCAACTTAAAAACATGGCTTTTTAAATTATCAAAAAACTGGAATAGGTTACATATAATTAAAATTTAAAATAATCAAAATAAATAATTAAAATTTGAACTTTCTTAAATTAGAATTAAATAAAATTTGAAAATAATTTTGAAATTATTAAATTTAATTTGAAATTAGTATTTACAAAACTTTTAAATAGTTTAAATGCAGATAAGAAGTTCATGAACTTGAATCATACTTTAATTTAAATCATAATAATTTTGTTGTAGAATTAAATTTTGATAAGAACAATTTTTGAAAAACGCGAAAAACATTCTCTGTATAAATTTGCTTAAATAAACAATTTTTTATATATATATATATAAGTATACACAAAACTTTGTTTTTTATTGAAATTTTATAAACTACTGACTAGAAAAATTGCTT
This sequence comes from Dolichopus griseipennis, assembly GCA_963082915.1. Lineage (NCBI taxonomy): Eukaryota > Metazoa > Arthropoda > Insecta > Diptera > Dolichopodidae > Dolichopus > Dolichopus griseipennis. The sequence goes on along the minus strand of OY720444.1, from coordinate 104,449,573 downwards.
TAAAGTAAATTCATCAAAATAAAATCATTTTTTAATTATATTGCTTATATTTTTAAGTATATTCATACATGCATACATATATTATACAAGAAATATATGTTTATTTTATATAATATATACCTACCTTAGTATAATATAAGTATATATACATATATAAAAATTTAAACATTAACAAGGTTTTCTAGAATAAGAGTATTAATATTTTAGCAAATTAGTAGAACCTCTAACTTAACTGAAAAATGAGAGAGAGGGGCAATCCATTATTGGTAGTTTTAATTTATTGGTATTTTTTTTTCGCACAAACATCCTCTTTAGAAATAAACTGTGAAAAAGCTAATTTTTCAAAATTGAATCCTAAGCGATTTATCGTCCTTAATTCGTGAAATATTCGATCTCTTTAACTGAACACCCTGTATATATATAAATAACATAGTATGTATATATATAATTAAATACTAACATAAATTTTAGTTACATATACAGCATATATTGTATATATATACATACGTTTATATCCTGTTAAGGATAACAATATATTGGATAAATTTTTGTGTCATTAAAAATAATATGAAACAGAATGAGAGAAAGAGATATAAAGGGAATGAAAAGAGATGGAAAACAAATTATGGTAGCTTAGAGATTATCTCTTTTTGCCTGCGTTTAAGAACAAGTATGTAATTTAAATTGTTTTTTTTTTCTCCATTTTCCTTACTAAATATTTTCTAAGCATCCTTCTATTCTTATCCATATATAATGAACTCACTCAGTTTTTTTTTTAAATATATATTTAAGCCTCGTTGTTTTGTTATTCGCTAAAATATTCGCATTACATTATATACAAAAAAAAAAACAGCATTTAAGAATATCAATATACCTATATACTTATATAAACTTGTATATATACATTTACATAGATAGATGATTAACGAATAAAAAAATAAATAAAAAAAACAGAAAGAAACAAAAAAAAGGGTACTTGAGATAAAAATAATAAAGGTGTTTAAGTGAAAAGTCGGAAAATTACATTAAAGTAATTATACTCTCAAGGACTTAAGGACTATTTTTAAATTCCGCAAAATAAAAAAATAAAATACAAAATACGAAAGGAATTTTTATATTTATCACACAGAGTCCTTTTTTTTTTGTGTTATTTACATGAGTATTTAAAGATATATAAATTAATATACAAATTTTTCTGGTATTTAAAATAAAATTCAACTCTCTATAAATATTTAACAAATCCGCAACTCCTTTTTTTGGAAATCATTTTCAAAAGATTTTAAAAAAAAAAATGTGCTTATTAGTTTAACCGTGTCTGTAGGTCTGCCTATCTGGATGATTAAAACATTTCTGCAGTGTTTGAACGATTTTTTTTTTGTAGCTCCACAACTTACATAGCTACAATCTTCCCAGTTTGACAAAGCCCTATATTTAAATTACAATAAGACAAGTTCAAATAAATATATAAAGGAATCTTTAACATTATTCAAAGTGCGAATGTTTTATGACCCCAGTTTTTAAAAAATTTATAATATTATGTAATATGTAATAGTGTTGCCATACAGTATTTTAATTAAAGTTTGACGAAATTTAATTTTTACATAATTTTTGACTTGTTTTTTAAAGGGAATTTAAAAGGAATTTTGAAAGATATTGAATTTTGGAAAGTAGTAGTATTTACTTTTTAGTTCTCTCGCGGTTTAGGAGCTATAAGAAGTCCAAAAACTAGAGATTCGAAATTTTTAAAAACCTGTAACTTGAACATTAAAAATTTGTCAAAATTTTTTTTTTAACTATAATGGACTTCAATCTTTTTCCAACCCTTATAACGAAATATGATGATCCAGCAAGAGCGGTTTTTGACTCCAATCCGAAGGGTCGCAAAAAAAGTCGCCCACTATTTCGATGGAAGACGGTGTTCAGTCAGACGTAAGAATGCTGAATATTGTTGGAAATTAGAGGGAAGCTCCGCAAGATAGAAGCCAATGGAGGAAGGCTTTGGACTCTGCTTAAAAATAATAATTTGTTATGCCGATAAAGTAAAAAAGTAAAGCTATAACGTAATATTGTTTAATTTTGGAAATATTGCTTTAAAACAACTTTAAGCTTGTTTCGTTACTTGTTTTTTAAGTGCATATTTATATATATATATATTGCTTTAAATATATATATATATATATATATATATATATATATATATATATATATATATATATATATATATAATTGAATATTATGTGTCGTTAAAATGGAAAAAATAAATATGTATATACATTTAATTTTTTTTTTAATTATTACGCATTTTAAAAAATTTTATATGTGCACAAACATTTAATTCACTATATATACTTATATACATATATATATTTATGTAAATATAATGTAATTCCATAAAGTAAAAAATGAAGTAAAACCAAACAACAACAACAAATAAAAAGAAGGATATGTGAGAAGTATCATTGTAATAATTCTTAAATGTTAACTGATAATTTGATAAAAACAAAGTTAAAAACACAAAATCAGAAACTCAAAATAAAATACAAAATAAATTTAATTATTTAATTAAATGAAAACGTGTTCCTTTTGACTTTTTCGTGTTAAAATATTTAAATATGAATCTCAATTTGATTATGACTGTCATAACATTTCAGCATTCCACAAGATTTTTCAAAGTCAATAACTTTCTTTTTATGTATGAAAATATTGCCTACAACCCTGAAGTCTAAACGTCAGCTCAGGTCAGGTCAACTAATTCCATCACGCTTTTGTTATTTAATCGATTCCACTGTCAGAGAGGAACAGCTACACAATATTTAAAGGTTATTGATAAAATAGTTATTTATTAATAACGAAAAACGTTATTCATTAATAGTTTTGAACAATGCAAGTGCTGTGCAAAATTTAAGGATTTTCAGCATTATATCTTTAAATACCCAAACCTAAATGTAAAATTCATTAACATTTAACTAAAATATTTATCTACCCTTGCAACACCCACCCTTTTCTTTGAAATATAACCCACACGAAAAAAAAACAACCTTGAAGCCAAAAAAATTAAATATGCTATTTAAAATTTTAAATGCCTTTAACTTTTGAACTTGTATTTAAAAAAAGGACGAGTTTACTTAATGTTATAGTATCAAAAAGTATTTAATAAACTTTTTAAAAAATAAAATTATAACTTTTTCAACATTTAAAATATTACTTGAATTTAAAATATTCAAATGATATTCAATTGTTCTTATAATAGGTTAACCGAATTAGAAATCAAGTGACTTTATTAAGTAGGTGTCCTACATAACCTTAAAAAAAACCCGTGGAATACAAGTACAGGAAAAGACTTATCTTTTCAATCAATATTATATGCCAGAATAATAAGTAGAACAATTTTTACCGTTTTTTTTTTTTAAGCTTGTCACTTTCAAAAAGTAAAACTACAATTTACTGATAAAAAATAACTGTTCTAATTTTCCATATAAAAATAAAAAAACAAATAAAATTGTTGGCTATAATCCAGTTTATTTTGATGCCTTGAATGTTGTCCAATATTTTAAATAAAAAAATAATACTGTAATAATAAATCTAAAAGAAACTAATACAAGTGCATTATGTATCTTAAATTATATAATTATGTCCAGCCTAAATAACTGCATTTAAAACAAACAAGTTATCTCTATCATAACAAAGCATCAGTATCAGTAGACTTGCAAATGTAAAACTACATGATGAATGCAACTTACCCCAATATTCAATGAATTGAAAAACTTGGTTTATTATTAGATCGAGTGCATTATATTTGAAAAGTGACTACTCTAATACATATAAACAATGAATTCAAAAAGCAACTCAACTGTCAAAAAACTAATATTCTTCAGATCTTGCATCAAAGAATTGAAGGGCTTTTAATTAATTACTATTAAATCAAGTGCGTTGCTTTACTACATTATACTTTATTGGATATTAAGAGCTGTAAATACCAGTGTTGTTTTTTCATTTCTAATGATTCGATTTTATTGCTACACTTTGTGCATTTAAAGCGTTCCATGAAAAGTTGCGGTTTTAGATTTATTTATTTGTAGTACAAAACAATAATAAATATTGCCTGATATTATAATAGTCCTTTGCCAATTTGAAATTTGGACTTCTTAGTTTAATTATGATAAATTTATAAGTCAAATGTTATTGAATATGTTTAATATTCAAAAATTTTTTACCACCTTTAAAAATTTCATTTATTAGCTAGTGCATTCAGACATAATTACAAGCCAACAACAGCATTCTATATTTTTTTTGAATTAGAAAACTTTCAAAGAAGAAAGTCTGAAAGGTCTCGTCCATCCTATAAACTATTGGACTACACAGTAATTAATATGAGTGTTGGATAACCTAGACAACTCCAAATAAGTTTTGATCTAACAAATGTCTTTATATAAAAAATTATTAGATCATCTGTGAGTTGTAAAAAAATAAAATAAATTTTTTATTATATATTTGTTTATTATAACTCTATATTTTTTTATTAGATATGATCTGACCACGGTTTGAACCCGGGACTTTTAGATTAAAAAGCCACCACTTTTTTTCCTTTAGCCACTTTAATCACTGGTCAGATTTGATTAAGATTTCAAATCGAAAAATGTTAAAAAATCAAATCATTTTTGGTTTTTTTGTGTTAAATATTAATTTTCAAAAGCAAGTTATTTTTTTTATATTTAAATTATAAATGTAGTTATTTAATATTAATTGATTCTTTAAAATTTCTAATTATTATCGAATATTGAAAAGTATTTGAAACCAAACAAAATTTGACATTTCATCTTTGTTTCAGAAACATTTGTAGCGTGTCATAATCATAATAATTGTGCATTGTCAAAAAGTTGTCAAAATTTTGCCATTGCCAGTTCAAAATTTTTTATTTTACTTTCGAATTTTTACATCGTTGTATACTGCTATTTTAAATACAAATTTAAGTATCTATTAATTTTTTTTTTATTTAAAAATATTTGAATTTAATTAATTAAATTAATTTTTTAAAATTTTGTAAAAAGTTTTTCCAAATTTAATTTTGATATTTTATTAATCTCCTATATAGATTATTTTAATTTTATTTACTGAATTCATAGACTTAACTACACAAAAAATATTGATTTTATTTTATAATTTTTCAAAAAAAATATTTAATGAAAATATTATTTACTAATTGTATTAAATTTATCCCGCATTATAACGATATACACTTATTCAAGTACTTTACAATTAATGTTGTCTATTTTATTTTTTATTTTATGAATTAATTATATTGATGTTCAATTATAATACCGTTATAAAATTTAATAATATCATCTATGTACAGTTATTTTATTTTTAATAAGTAGCTTTTAAATTTAAATATACTAATCTTCTATAATAATAATATTATTAAAAAAAAAAAATTTACTTAAATTAATTAATATAAATTCGTATACGAATTTGTAAAGCTTAACTAATTATGTAATAAAAATTTATATAAGATTATTTAACTACTGATAAAATAAACGTGTTAATATTATTTAACTGAGTATTTAAAAATGTTGATTAAAATTATTGTATAATATTACTATTTATATTTTGAAAATTTTTAATATTTTGTAAAGTATTAACAGACAGTATTTATTTACAATAATGATTAAATTATTTAAATTTAAAACATTTTTGTGTAAAAATGTTTCTACAATTCTAATATTGGGAAAATTTAAAAATATTTCTAATAAGTAGGTACTTAGCTAGAAACATTTTTAAAAAATTTACATTTTAAAAGCAGAAAATTGCCCTGAGAAAATTTTCAACAAATTGATGGACAATTTTCTATATAATTATTTAGAAATTCGCCTGTTGTACGAAACAAAGCGAATATGAAATCTCTAATCATCTTAAAGTTTTCTTAATTAACAAAAGATTGACTTAAAAAGGTACATAATGTGGAAAAACCATAGTTTAACACAATTTTTAAAAATAAAAAATGTCAAAATAGTAGCATCAGCGCCTTATGGAAACAAAATTTTCATTTGTCAAATTAACTCTCATTTTGTATTAACCTTTTTTTGTATGTATTCATTTCTAATCGAGGTGCGTATAGCGAACAACATATAATGTTGTAGACGAAATACTGGTAATTAACAGCTGGGTGGCACAGTGGTTGAGTGCCGACCTTTCATGCGGAAGGGCCCGGGTTCAAGAGTGAAAAAAACTTTTCTGGTTTTCGACTCGACTCAGCTACCATTCGCCATTGGGTTCAAATTAATGGCATAATCAATAATTAATAGTTATAAATCTTTAATAAAAAATACTTTAATATAAAAATATAAATATGTAAATGCAAAATATAAACAAATAATTTAATTAAATAATATAACTCGCAGATATAGAATACCATATAAGTAAAATATAAAATATTACAATATAAACAAAAAATAGAATTGTAAATATTGAAAATCTAAGACGTTTCTACATGTTATAAGGCCTAGTACTATCTCATGTTTAAATTGTATGTGGAATTCAATAAGACCAATTCTAATAACACGAATATAATATGAACCCCTGTTCCAACATGTACCTATGGTATAGACAGGCTTATTAGCCTAGCAGTTGAACAGTTAGCGCTTAAAAAAAAAAAAAAAAAAAAATTTGTAAAAATAAATAATTTTAGTAAAATGAAAAGGAAACTACTCGTTTTTAATTTCTTTCATATAGATTTCACTCAAACGCTCTATAAGACTTTAAAATTATATATGTTCACAGTTGAACTGTTGTCGCTTTATTTCTTTAAAAGGGATCTTCTCAAGAATTCCTTAGGAATCATACCTTCGTAAAATGAAATAAAAAATAATTTCTAATTTAGAAAATTCAATCTTCTTTTAGTATTTAACCTTCTTTAACTTTAGTATATAGCTGTCCACTGCATTTGAAAATGGTATTTATATCCATAGACAATCTCAGAAACATTACTATGCTTTTGAATTGAAGGGCTAAAGGTAACAATAATTTACAATATAGCGAAGGAAATTACATTATTGTATGAATTCTGAAGGTTCACTAATTATCAAGACTAACTACAGACTAAAACCTCAACTTACCCTCATACTTCAATCATTCATTATATTTCCCAATATTTCCCAAATCATATGTGCAAGAGTTTAAGGGCAGTAAAATGTGTTTTATTCGAAAACTTATTTGAAGCTAATTACCTTTTCAACTAACTAATTTTTTTTTATCTAGACTTGCCTTAACTCCATAGAACTCTATCTAAGAGGCTTAAATAAGAACTTTGATTTAATTTGTAAAAGAAAAAACCTTCCGACTTAAAATTGAAAATTAACAAATTAAACAAATTATGAATGAAAATTGAATTAAACCAAAATTTTTTTAAAAATTTTCAAAGTTAAAAAAAAAAAATATCAAGCAGTGATTTTTAATGATTTTGTTCTTTGTCATTAAAATGACAAACTTTAATATTTTTCTTATTTTTTTTTATCATTTTTTTTTCTATATTAAAAAATTATTATTATTATATAAATAGAGAAATAAAACAATAAAATATAATAATCTAATATTATCCATATATCCAACATAGATTTTAACATATTTTTCCCCGCTTTTATTTTGTATACGTATACTTTTCCGAAAGCAAACTTTTGGCCATGTCGTTTCTTTTTTTTTCAGCTTTATATTTTCCCTATACATTTACTGTTATATCATTTTTTCATGAATTCCAATCTCAGACATGATATACGTATACATATTTAAAGATTGTAAAGATGCCATGTATTCCTTTTTTTATATTCGTTTTTTTTTTTTTACTCATGAATAACCAATGAGAAAATAAATAATTTATTAAACAAGAAAATAACAAGTTAAAAAAAAAAGTTCTTCGTTTCGGATAAAAGTTTCTTCCAAGTTAAGAAAAATTACAAAATAAAAAAAATAAGAACAAAAAAAAAACAAAAAAAAATAAAAATTTATAAATAACAAGAAAAAGTTTTATTTTTACAGAATTAAAATTGAAATATTATAAATAAAGACAACTCAAGACCACCAAAGAACTTAAGAAAGAGAAGGAAAGCAATAACAACAACAACAACATTAAAAAGTGAAGAAATAACAGAAATTCCGAAAAAAAAAACTTTGGTGTAAAAGGCAAAATAAAAGCACAAAAATACAAGACAAGAATCATACAATAAAGAATTAAATATAAATATATATATATATTGTATGTATATATATTGTATGTATATATATATATAAAAATCCATATTTAAAATTAAATCATAAAATCAAGCTATTAATCGAGTTCTGTAAACTAATCCCACATATTCGTCCGGAAGGTATAATAAAAGTTTTCCTTTTTTTTTTTTTTTTATTTTTGTTTTTTTCTTTAAAATAAATTAATTAAAAAAAAACATGTACCTCTTAAATATATATTTATACATATTTAAAAGTTTAGTATATCATAATAAAAACAACTAAATAAAAACCATAAGTCAGATATACATAAACAGATATAATAAAACAACGGCAAAACACTTTTTTTTATTTTAATTTAAATATTTGACTTTTGTTTGAACATCAAAATTAATTTTCAAACAAATGAAAACTATCTTTGATGAATATTGAAAGTTAGAAAACTAAAAATGTTAATTTTTTTAACTTTTAAATATGAATGAAATTTATAATAACGGTAATTTTAATAAATATTGAAAAAGTAAATTTGTTGAAATAAGAATTGAGAAATTCTTGAAAGTGGAAATAATTAGTAATTTAGAATTAGTATAATTGCTTTTATTTAGAATGGAATAAATGTTGAAACTAAATCTAATCATGTTTTAAAAGAATGTAAGTCCGGTTTTTAAGAAACAAAGCTTTATGATTAATTAATTTGAAAGTTATAAAACTCAGGAGATTTTCGTAAAATTTCCTATAAGTTATAAGAATCAATCAAAGTTTATTTAGAAGTTTGTCTAGGCAATGTAATATTACAAATCTACTGAAGAGTTCAGAAGTGTTATACTATACGAGTACTAAAACCTTTAAGAAACTTTAATTTAATAACTTACAGAAATTCTGAGACTTCAATCATTATTGTTTATGAGGAAGTATTATGGTAATGTTGATAAATGAGTCTGCTAATTATATAACTTTGCATGGACTTTGCATGGGGTTCACCTAAAAATGTTTTCGTTCGGAGGTTTAATTTAAAAATATGCAAGATATTGTTGAGTAAAAAGGTTTAATATATATTCAATTTTACTATAATATAATGGTGTTAGAGGCATCTATTAATTACTGTTGGCAAAAAACTAAAACTAAGTTTTAAAGGTTTTTCAAAGCATCATCTCTTTAAAAGCACCAGCTCTTCTTAGTTCTAAATAAATTATTGTATTTTCATTTGAGTAATGGACATGATTGGTTCAGGATTGATAATTTAATAATGATTGATAATCTTAACTATTTCTGGCATACCTTTCCAATGCCAATTAAATTGAATTGTGTTAAACAAAAAGTGACAGTGACATCTAGCTGCCTTCTATTAAAACAGTTCACTTTCAATGCTAGGTTTTCTTATTTGTTTTTATAAATATAAAACTACATTCTTTTCGTTTCATTAAAACAAAGACATATGAAATACCAATACCCTTATCTTTTCGAACTTTCTAAGGTAGATTTAAAGTTAATTCTAAAACTATTAATCGGTTAAATTGGTAAAATTTTGCTCCACTTCTACTTAAATATGAACTTATACTTAATATATGCTATGAGTTAATGACTACTGACTAATTATACATATGTAGTTAAAGAAGTATAAGTAATTGTATTTAATAATTATTTAACTTCATTATTTATCAACTATCTGCTGTGTGTATACTAATACATTCAAAGTACTAATGAATTCGAATATTCGGTTTACTCTGAAGTCAAGTGGGAAAATAAAAATTTGTTAAAAACACCACTTATTTATGTATATAAAATGCCCAAATACTTATTAAGCTCCTTGAAATTAATACAGTCTAATTATTAAATTACTTCTTAAAACATATTTTTACTAAACAATTAGTTTAAAATACAATTTCTCGTTAAAAAATCCAAGATATTATTTCTAAAAATTATGTTTATAAAATCAATCATAAAACGTTGAACCAATCCATTTAATATCATGTAATATGGCACCTATATACATTTAATAATATCAAGTATCTTCCAACAGATAAGAAAAAGAACCACTAAAAAAACACTAAAAAAAACAAATCTTTTCAATAAAAATTTGTTAAAACGGAAAAGCGCAATACTTAAAGTACTCATTTTTATTTAAATAAAAAAAAACTTAAAATCTTTTTAAGTAAATTGTTTTCTTAAATAATATTTATTTTTTAATTCAATAAACAAATTATGAAATTTTTTACTAGACTAAAATCTCTTCTTTAATCGTATATAAATGTTTATTTTGTAAGCGGAACTTACTACTTAGAAATTTTGTATATATTTAATTTCATTTAACATTAAAGAATTTTTTTAAAATTCTGAATTGAAAATATTTTAAAAGCTGAAAACAGAATACCAACGAAAATCGTCAACGACTGTCATATTTTAAAATTTAATATTAATATTACATATATAAATGAATATTTTATATAAAATAATTATTAATGAAATAAGTCAGTGTTTGCACTACGAATTTTTGGCATACTTGCTACTGGGTGATGCCACAAATGGGTAATTTACTTGATTTTAATTTTTCAGCGTTGCAGTTTTCGCGACTCTTTGTCAACTTAACCTGCATCGGGAGTAAAAATGATTTTGTCGATCAATTTTTAACTCCTGCAAACGTTTTTCAATGTATATGTATACAAAAATATAACCTTTAGTAACTGAAAAGTTAACTGTCATCAATTCAAAACGTTGCAATTCGAAAGTAATATTCAGTAAAAACAAAATTATCTCAAAACTATAATTTTGTAGATTAAAACTTTTCCACTTGCACAAAAATGTCAAATAAATTGGAACATTTTTGAAAATGGAGTTTTTTTTGAAAAAACCCAAAATATCAATGTATCAAAATTTTTAAAAATAATATTAAAAAAACATAAAAAAGATTTGAAAAATTTGGAATTCCACTTAAAAAAAAAATTTATTATGATAGCAAAAAAAAAATATAATTCGGGATATAAGTAATTCAGATAAATCTAAGTATATCATAAAAGATAAAATATAATTTTAAAGTTTAAAACATAAAACAGTGTTTCCATGTCTGAGCGAAATTAAAAAAAAAATTTTTGATATTTCAAAATTTATCTATAGGTACTTAATATTAGTTACTACGACCCAGTGAATCAAAAGGTTATCAAAATTGCAAAATATTGAAAAAGACTTTTATAGGTTTCATGATCGACCTAATTCTGTAAAGCACCGTTTAAATAAAATGGAACTCGCTAAAAACAACAGATGTCGCCTCTTTCTAAAGGATAAAGAAATAACAGTGCATGTGCATCTGCTATGCAACTGAGTAGGAACAGGCTATAAAAAAATATTATTATCCAAGTAAGGGATTTCTAACCACAATCGAAATAGACAATATGACCATATCAAATTAATATAACTAAAGCTCTTAATTATCATGAAGGAGGAAGAAGGGTCAGTAAATGCATAATAGATCTGAAAGTTGCAATACTTTGCTTTATTAAAACTTTTAACGATGACTTTTTTTTTGTTATTCACTTACAACCCAATCACTTTTTCGAATAATACACTAGGTCTCTAACTGCCGGGTCAGTTAATGATAAGGTAATTTTCTAATACTATTTTCAACAATTAGTGAAGTGATAAAAGAAATTGTACAAATTTAGAATTCAAACTTGAATTTTCATTACACTTTACTTTTGTAAGAGGTTCACTTCTAATACAATTACTATATACAAACATTCTTAGGTACCTTCCGATGTATTTTTTTTAATAGCTTTCGCTGCTATGTCAACAAAAGTTTAAAAAAAGTATATACATCCGTAAGTAATACATATACATACACAAATACATATGAAATCTCCTCAAAAAATTATTATTATTATTATATTTTTTTAATAAGACCAAAATTGTTAAGTGTCAGCCTGATTTATCTGTAATATTCAGTTTTTATCTATATCTGGGTAGGGTAAGTGTATATATTCTTGTTCATTTCTCTCGTTTTAAGTTGGTTTTTACTTTTTATTATTATTGTTGTTGTTTTTTTTATTTATTATTAAAGTTGATGTTTGTTAGTACATGGTAGCGTTTTTCCTTTCTTTCTTATTTTTTTAAATTAAACGCTTGTGAAACATATTAAATACAAAACTTGTACACATATATGTATTTATAATAAGAAGGGGAGCTCTCCAATATATTGTAAAGTTTGTACACTAATAATATTGCCAAGAAGGAAAAGAACAATAATGACAACACAATAACAATGAGAAATTAATAAAAAAGCATCATTTTTACATTTTAGTTTTTATTTAAATATCGTATACGTAACGAACAGTAGCTGTTAGCTAGTACAGCAGCTTCTAAAATGAAAGACATTTTACTATAAAAAATAAAATACAATCAGAATAATCAGAATATTAGAAAATATATAAAAATTACTTTATTCGTTTGTTTCTTATATTGCCATCACTTTGAATGTCATCGTAACTGCCACCACCCTCATTTTCATCCGTTTCGTTTGGTTTATCGTTCATCAGGGCAAGTGAAATAAAGTCGAATGAAATAAGGTCGAATCGACTTTTTTAAACAAAAACAATGGAAATAAAATCGAATTAACCATTTCTAAGTGTCTTATTTTTATAAAGCGTTTCAATAAAATAAAATCGATTCGATTTTACTGTCAAAATAAAATGGAATCGAATCCAAAAAGTTGAATAAACAAGAATCGTCCTATTTTCGACACCAAATTCGCAATTTCAGTATAATAATACGGGAATATTTCAGAAAAAGGGATTACCCTAATTTCAAAACAATCTCAAATTCCTTCCTTATTATTAGTTTTTGTCATTCACATACTTGCAAGAAAGCATACAAAATAATGAGGGCTGCCACTCTTAAATTAGTTAAACCAAAATATTGGAAAACATTTTAAATAATTGGGCTACCGTAAAACTAATGGGACCAAGATCCTAAGCAAATTATTTAAATTCGGATTTTGGATTCAATTCTTATAAATTAAGAAACTTGAAAATAAATGTGTAAATATTCCGGAAAAGGGGGTAACCCAAAATTGATTACTCACTTTAACAACTAACTACAAAATTACCTCCTAATTTAAAAATTTTTGTTTTACAGAAAAGTTTTACAAATTTTCTGGATTTTTTAGGAGTTGAGTTCAAAATCAGGGTATTCTCCATTTCCTGAAGTATTTATACGAGAACTGTATTTAGAAGGGATATAAGAGTTGGATTTAAAATCAGTTGCCCCTTTTTGAAATAGAATATACTCGCCATTTCGGCTTTATTTCGTCCGACTTTATTTAACCACCCCTATTCATCACTCTTCTATCTCTCTTCTCTCTCTTCTCTCTCTTCTCTTTCATCCAATTTGAATTCGTTATTTCTCTTATTTGTATACTTATTTTTTTTATTATTATTATCTATCTATGGAATTAACTTTCCTTTTTTTTTTTATTTATTTCTTCGTTGTCAAGCAATTTAATTTATTCTCTGCTTTTTATTTCTTTCCTCAATCTTACAGTCATTTTGTTGCTTTTTAGATGAAAATTTATTTCTTTGGAAAATTATCTTGATATATGACAAAAAAAAAAAAAAATGAAAAAAACAACAACAAAATCGGAATATCTAAGCTTAGAAAAGCCATTTTTAAGTGATAATTTAACAACAAGACTAGGAAAAAAATCGGAATCTACACCAGTATTTGTATATATATAAGATAGATTTTTTACTGAAACTAATGATTCATGATTGATAAACCAATTTTAGTTAGTTGTATTACAGTAAGAAAAATTATTGTATTGTCAAATAAAAATTTCTAAAAATAAATAAAAATAAAAATGGCAAATCTCAATTATTTATATACACATTTAGGAGAATTATAAGAATAATATAAGAAATAAATTTGAAAATATTTTTTAATAATAAAATTTTATTTTATAGAAAAAAATTAAATAGAAATAAGAAAATTACAAATTATTTAAATGAGAATGAGATGACATTTACTTCTATTTTATATATATAATATTAAAATAGCTGTACAAATCTCTTATCAGACCGGTGTTATGCTACGGCAGTGAAACGTGGACGATCACCCAAGCGACGGCAAACCTACTTTCCCGTTTCTAAAGAAAAATACTTTGTAAAATTATCGGGCCAATTATCGATGAGGGCCAATTTAGATATAATGTATACACCGACAGCAATGTTGTGACATACTACATCAAGCTACAACGCCTTAGGTGGGCCGGTCACATACAACGTATGCCAGATTCCCGCATTCCAAAAAAAGTATTCAACGTGAAAATAGATAGAAAAAGACCAGTAAGAAAGCCGAGAAATCGATGGGTTGATGCAGTCGAGTCAGACGCTGTATCAATGCTGCAAGAGCAAAATTGGATAACTGCTACCCAAGATCGCGTGAACTGAAAAAGGATGATTCAGGAGGCCAAGGTTCGACAACGGACTGTAGCGCCATAGCAGAAGAAGAAGAATATTAAAATAAGGGAACACTAAGTACAAACGCTTGGTTTATATGTAATTGGACTTAACACTCAAATTACTTAAGACTTGGTTAATATGATTAGAATTTGAAAGCTCTGTAACGTTTTTAAGAGAGTTTTGAAATAATTTTTAAGAGTTAAAATGCATCACTGGATTTAAATTAAATTATTAGAAAAAATTATAAATTAATAGAGTGTCAGATCAAATCAAATATACTTATAATTTGTAATTTATATCACCTGTCACACCAGAAAAAATGACAGATTCAATCTCTAATCACGTTGTATAGTGGTAGGAGATGTATTTAAATAAATATAAATTATTCAATTCAATTTATTCCCACAAATATCATTCATATTTACATTATATTATATACTTAGTACTTAAAATATTCAGAGTTTATTACATTTTTACATAAAAAATATATTGCATTTATCTATTTAATAATTTCAAGTAAAATGGAGATGAAACAAAAACCTTATGTGAAAATTTTTTTATTAATAAAACTTAGAACTATTTAATTATACTACTTAAGCCTTATTTAATTCAATATGAAAATTATAACTTAGTTTTATCAACGTTTTGCAATTTTACAATTTTATTCAGTTTTAATGAAAATATTTTAATATAGATTTACTTTTAGATAAATATAAATTAATATTTTCGTAACGTCCTGTGACCATTTTCTGGCAACCAATTGACATAGGACATAATAATTAATTTAAAAAGAAGATTTATCTAGATTTTATATGTCATATTTATATTACGGAATCAGTTTTAGATGCACCCCGTAATTAATTTTATCATGATATTATCTATTCTCATGATTTTGGCTTCCTTGTACACATATTTATTAGAATAAGAATGCTTGTATTCGGACTCAGGCTTTCTATGTTTATTAATACAAACTCTTATGCACTTTCCTTCGAATTTACGTATTTTTTCCATTAAGCTTGCACTAATGTTGTACCATATAGGTACCCCATAGACAAGATTTGGCCTAAATAATGTCTGGTAGCCTATTATTTTAAATCTATTGCTAATATTTTTGTTGTAAAAGTGTTTTTTAGTTGCCATAGAGAATTTATTGCCTTTATCTATTGAGTATTTTACATGATCTATGAATTTCAAGTTTCGATGTAATTTTTTGTTTGCGAGACTTGACATAGGCGATTTAATTTTAAATTGTTTCCAATTTTTTGTAATGTCTGAACTAGTTTTGTCAACCGTATTAGGAAATAATATGGTTTCACATTTGTTAAAGTTCATTTTTAATATCCATATCTTGCAATAATCCTGCACAATATTAAACATTTTTTTGTGCATTATATTCAATGCTAATTACATTGTCGTTCGCAGAGTATATTATAATATCATCTGCGAATGCCAAGGCGTAGTTATTTCCTTTTACTCGTTCTAGCAAGAATAAAAGATTTGCTGTATAGATAGTAAAAACGATAGGTGCATTAACAAAATCTTGCTGAAGACCGTTTTCCATTAGGAATGATTTGTCAGACTCGTTATTTTTGCTTATATTAAAAATTTGTTGTAATATAACATATTTTTAATCAGTATAATTAAGCGTGTCGGGAACTTATATTTTATTAGTTTATAGATTAATCCATCCAACCAAACTGAATTAAAAGCCTTTTCAAAGTCCATCAGTACCACTTCGTAATTTTTCCAACAAATTTTTCATTTTAAAGTTTAAAAAATTTTGTATCTATAACTAAGCATTGTCTTACGGAAATTTCTATATAATAAAATCAATCCACGTGTTCTTGTTTTATATTAATCCCAATATTTAAGTTAATACCTAATATAAAGTATTAAATTTCAATTAACCTATAGATATAATATTCTAATTAAAAGAATAGTATCACACTACCCACTAATACAACTTCAACGCGCTCTACAAAACTTTTGTTTTTAATCAATTCCGTACTTTTTTAATAACTTTCCAATCACCCATTTGATACCCTTACAATTAATATTATTTAATAATAGTTAAAAACAATTCTACCTAATTTAATCTTAAATAATTTTCATCTATAAAAAAAAACCTATTTTCAATTAAAAACAAAAACAAACTTATTAAATCATATTTACATACCTACAAAAATACCTACATATAAATTCTATTATTTATTCAGAAGTTTTACATTTTTTTTTTTCACTTATTTAATTGCTGAGAAAACTGAGAAAAGTTGAAAGTACATTTTAAAATGTTGATAGGTTAACCATATTTTTCGGAAATTTAAGCACCCACAAAACTTTGATATTTTTTTTACTTTTATTGTGTTTTTTGTTTTTGTCCTTAATTTGACATCAAAGAACCCCTTACTATATAAAATTCCATATACTTATCAAATTCCATTCATTTTATACTTTTTAACTGAATTTTTCTAAGTATGTGTTTTTAACACTTTTATATATAGGTACGTACGTTTTATTAAATATTATCATAGATTTTTATATGTAGGTATATAAATATATGTAATGTATAATATATATATATATACATAATATGGTTGAGAAAATAATGAAATTTATATTGTTTATGTGTCAAAAGACTTCCTTTATTTTTTTTTTACTTGCTAATATTCTGTCACCAAAGACCAAAGTAAGTCTCACTAGACAACTATTGTGGTACAGTGACGGTCCTTTTTAAATTTTTTTTTCTTTTCTTATTTTCTGTTCTTTTTCTTAATTTTCCAGTTAAAGAATGAAAAACCACTAACTTGCACGTGTCACTTCATATATATATACGTTTTTGTTCTTGATCTGATTCTTATTATGATCTGATATATATATATATATATGTGTAGTGTTGCTATGTTCACCTTCAAAATTATATCATTTTTTTCTGTTTTAACTAAAATAGTTAAAGAGTCTTTCATTAAAGAGTAGTTAAATATTATAATGTATTTAAAATATGTGAGAAATTTTATATACTTGTATACGTTACATAATAAATTTTCCAAAAATTATTTTTCTTGGAAGTCTATACATATATATAACATATTTAATATATATACATATATTTATATTCTTATTATACTAAAGACATAATAATTTTTTTTGACATTCTAATAGTATTATAAGTAAGTATATAACTTTTTAATTATAACTAAGATACTATTCATTAATTGTAATTATAAAAGAAATTCTTATATAATATTAATAAATATGTATGTAACTGCTTATTATAC
>OY720444.1:104292137-104431435 GCA_963082915.1 Dolichopus griseipennis | reverse complement strand
TGTAACTGCTTATTATACAAATTACTGAACTTTAAGTATATATGTATAAGGACCTATGGCATTTAAGAAATTCGATATTTATTTTATTTTTTTTTTTTTTTTGTAAGTTTTGTGTGTCAAAAGATGAAAAATTTTTAATAACATAAATCTGATGTATAAGTATAAGTAACCTCTAATGACTTGTAAATGATAAAAATGTCAAAATTTTCAGTAAAAATAATTAAAGTAATTTTTATGAATTTAAAATATTAATTATTTTAAGTTTTTTTCTAAATTAAAAACGTAATTACAAGATATAAAGTACTTTGTTTACTTTATATGTTGAAATATATATTTGTCACCCTTTCACCTCATAAGGATTAAAAGATCAGAAGCCAATATATTTTTTATTTTGAAAAGCTTCCCTGTTGTTATAATTAACCAAAGAGTTTAATAAAAAGCTACATTACTAACAAGAGCTTGTGATATTAAAGTATCAGTACTTGTCAAGTACGAGTACCTATTCTTGGAGAAATACTCAATAAAATTCAAATACTAATCCTGGTACAAGAAAACATAGAAGTACCAGTAAAATACTGTTACCCAGTATTCAGCAGTATTTTGCCAGTAAAATATTACTGATAATATTTGAAAAACATTTCAAAATAAATTGTTTTTTTATTCAAAATGTAAATGCTAAATAAGTATGTACTTAATAAATTCTTACAATTATCAGTTTTTACTATGTAATACTCGTAAATACTGGTTGTCACTAGTAAGTACTTGTTAATACTAAGAAATACTGGTTGATACTCATAAGTACTGATTGATACTGAAAAAATACTGATGGGTTCCAGTATTATTTTTGCAGTACCAATACAAGTATTTGAATTGTAATGAGTATTTATTCCAATACCAGTACTTGTACTGACTTATTTTTTTAACCAAAATATTGGAAAATCACCAGCTTTGTTTGTAATTTAGTACCTACGTCACTAAGTATTAGAATGAATTTTCAAAATTAAAAAAAATATGATCAGTCTTTATTTGTAATTCTATTAATCTATTCTATTCTATCAAATACTACTGTTATTCTAAACTTAATTACCAGTTGATTGGGGACCAAGAAATAGATTCGGGCCGTATATTGCAAAATACATTTGAACTTTAAGGTGTTATATAAAATTTCAATCTAATGATTAATTTTGACTCATTTTTTTTTTATTCCTTTTCCAATACTTTAAGGAGTATAGGGCATTCACCAAGTTTATTTTAAACTAGGCTTCAGTTTCTTTAATCATAATTAAAAATAAGCCGTTAATTACTCGGCTGTAGCTATTGTTAAAGGTTATGAAATATGAATGAACAAATGTTAACTTTGTGCGCCATCTATAATCTTACACAAGAATTATTTATATATTTTTATCAAATCTTATTTTATATTACGATATAATTATACAATTTTACGATATATTTTTTATTTTTTTTATTAGATATGATCTGACAGGGGTTTGATGAAAGGCGGGGTCTTTACCACTACGCCATTGGTCAAACTCATTAAACTTATAATAATTGAATCAAACCTCATTATTTAAGGACTCAATTTTCCTTAAAACTAATTATACATTTTAGAAATATTATAGAAACTAAAGAACATTATCCAAATATCGAATATTTGTCTAAATAAATAAAAAATTCTATAGAATTTTGGAAATTTCTAAATGGTTTATGAAAATTTATTCTGATATATTACTTACTCTGAGTTTAAATAAGTCCATGAACTTATATATATATATATATATATATTTCAAACTTATATATATATATATTATATATTTCAAACTTTCAAACTTATACAAGTATACGAGTATACCACCTTTTATATACTTTTTTTTTTCCTTTTCCGAACTTTTTTTTTTGTTAATTTAATTTATTATATTCAATTAAATATACAATACGACACCATTTTCAAAATGTAGGCTTTATTTATAATGCATGCATTCATTTTCCATAATTAAAAATAATTAAAAAGTATAAAAAACCATTTTTTTTTTACATAATACAGAAAATAAAATACAAATTATAATATTAGAATTAAAAAAAAAAAACATTATTACACGCGATGAATTTTAACTACTTACTTATTTTATAACATTATTATTATTAGTAACTACGATATAATATATATTTTATCAGTATGTGTAGGTTGATTCCAAGTAATAACAGTTAAGTTTTTAACTCTCATTACATGATTAAAAGTAATATACATTTTGTTTAAGTTTTTTTTTTTTGCAAGGCTATTTTAATGTCACTCAAAGCGATATAAATCACTCATTTATACTATAATATACAATTATATAAATATACATATATATTTAACTATTATATATTATTATATATATAAATAAAACTTTTGAACATTACTTTTACTTGTGTTTTTTTTTTTAGAAAAAAAAACGTATCTCTGATAAAGAAATCACAAAGAAATTTAAACAAAAAAATAAACAACAAAAGAAAGTTGGTAATTTCTAAGTCTTAACGTTATTTCCTATACTAATATACAAAATTATACAAAAATTTCATTCTACACTTAACTGTAACCCGAAAAAAAAAATACAACGAAATAAACAAAATGTTGAAATAAAATAAAAAAAAAATAACCCGACACAACTGTTATATACCCAGTTATCCAAATTATATTTATTACTTTTTATCATAACAAAGTTTGGGGAAATATTCGTCCACCCCGTTTTTTTTTTTTCGTCTTAGAGTAAAAAAACCAAATTTATATATATATATATATTTTTTTTTAAGTAAATAAATAACAAACAAAAATAACAACAAAAAAAAAACGCCAAAAAAAAATGAAAACTTAATATAAGAATCAAAGTTATTTTGTAAAATAAAAGTATTGCTTATTTTATTTCACTAACTTTTAAATTTAGGCAATCTATACTTAGAACACATTAGGCTTCTATATCCGCGATATTATTTAATCTGAACAGATTGTCAATACTTATTAATTTTTGAATTTTCAAATTATGTCAACTGTCAAACCTTCAGATATTAAGTTGGGCTAAAGATACACTAAACTATAAGATTAAGTATCTTATAGCTTCAACTTTAATTCTATGACTATTCTATAGATCATACATCAAAGATTGGAACTTATCTTACCTCTTATAAAAATGGTAATTTGTAATAATTTGGAATTTTAAAAAATTGTAATTTGTTCTAAGAATATCTTGTAGTAGAAGGAAATTTATTTGATAAAACAAAACTTCTTGAATCTAACTACTTTTTGTTTCTAAATTTTTAATTAATTCCGAATTAAATCATTATTGAAAGAAGAAGATGTACGGTTACGGTTACTCCTACGTTTCTGTTTAAGATTTTACAAACAGAATTAATAAGTTGTTGTAATTATTTTAGAAATGTGACATTATGTTAATTGATTTACAGTTATATTTATTAATTTATCTAATCCTTCAATTTTAGTAATCCTTCAATTTTAGGAATTTTTTTTTAATCTAATTTTGATATATTACGATGAACACGACGGTAACACTCAATATTCGTGTGACAGTTTGAAATGTCAAAATTAACCATATAAAAATAATTACAATCAATTACTCTGAATGTAACTGAAGAATACAGTTCACTAACTGTGAAAAAGGAAATTCATTTTATATATTAACAATGTCGTTGTCATGGTATTGACATTTCTAAACGTCAAATAAACATCCTCTCACTCGTCACTTAATTCCATTCCAGCATAAAGCTAAGAATTCAAATCCAAATTATTCTAAACGTATACAACATACATGTCTTAGAACATATGTTAGATTTTATTAAATAAAATAAATATTAAAAATGTGTAGGAAGTTAATGAAAATTATAACTGTAAATGCTGTGTATTATAACATTATTATACAGAGTAACTATTGAGACTCGTATTTTTAAAGTCATATGCAGTTAAAAAATTGTATATATGAAACTTATTAAGCCATTGAAAGCTATATTAAAAAAGTACTCATTTGAGTACACGGAATTAAGTTTCCTTTAAGTACATTTTAGTTCAAAAATACTCAAAGTGCCTTAAAATATGCAAAATTTTTGCAAAAATTAATATCTCTCATTTCTAGCTCAATACTTCGAAATATTTTGATAATTTCGAAAAATTTTCAATAGTCCTGAACTTTCTAATGAAAATTCTAAGGAAAAATCATAATACATATATATTAGATTTAAAAGTTATAAAGGATCACCCATCTAACATTATAATATTCTTATATTATATTTTAATATCATTCATATATCATGGATACGTACTTATACAATATACGTACATAGAATATAGAATATATACATTCTAGTTATACTAATTTATTTCTATACTGAAATAAAGTAAAAAAATAACAAACCATTTTTTTTTTTTTTTTTTTTTTTTTGATAAAAAAGTGTAAAAGAAAAACAAAAACAAATAATAAAAAATTACTTTAAGTAGTAAAAAAAAAAAAATAAGAATAATAATAATCATAATAATAAGAAAAAAAAAAAAAACTTACCCAATTCAACATATAATTTTGGCCGTACATTATCCTGCCAGGCACTTAAATTTCCGATTGCAAACAAACCCAAAATGAGAAAGAATTTTAGATAAAATATAAAAACTTTCCACAAAATTGTTGAAGTCATTTTGTATATGACTTTTTTTTCTTGTTGTTGTTGTTTTTTTTTATTTTATTTTGATTTTTCGTATTTTTTCTTTTGGTTTTCCTCCTATTAATATTTATATATATTTGTAATATATATATATCTTCTATATATATATAATATATAAATATTATGTATTATTTATAAAAAAAAAAATTTTTTTTGGAATAGAATGAATGAATGTGTCGTGTTAACAACAACAACACAACACAATAATATTCATAAAAAAAAATAAAGAAAGTTTGTATAATTCTTTCTTACAGTTCAAAAAATTTGTTATTGATGTTTTTTATTTTGTATTTTTTTTGTTTTTGTTGTTGTTTTTAATTTTGTAACCGATAACGAAACGACAACACTGTTTTATTGTTGTTGTTGTTGTTATTTTTTATTTTTAATGAATCGATACCCGATCAAATCCTTTTATGAATGTAATGTTATATTATTTTTCAATATAAGTAGTTGGTAATTTATATTTTGTTGTTTTATTCTTTATTTGTTTCAAATTCAATTATTTTGTTTCGTTTCTTGTTTCGTTTCTTATTTCGTTTCTTATTTTTTTTGTTTTTGTTATTTAATTTATTTTATGAAGTTGTATATTTATTTCCATTTTTCTTTTATAACACAAAAAAAAAAACAAAAGTGTTGTTTTGATTTCTCTTTAATACTTCACACTTTCTTTCTCTTTCTAAATAAGTATTTCATTTAATGTGTATAAGTAGTTCTTTTGTATATAAATATATTGCGTTTTTCCGTTATACCGTTATTCCGTTTTGAATTTTTTCGTATTTTATATTTTATACTTTTTCTATATGTTGATTTTAAACACTGCTTTTTCTTCTATTATTTGTTTCTTACTATTATTTTCTTTCTCTTTCTAAAATTTTTCTTGTTGTTGTTTTATTTGTGTTTTTGTATATTAATTATTTCGATCAATTTGTTTCTTTTTCTTGGTTTTTTTTGTTTTTTTTTTTTACTTTTGATAACAATGTATTTGTTTAGTATTTTATTATTTGTACAAATTTGTATATTATTTTTTTTTCTTCATTATATTTTTATTTTGTATTTTCTTTTTTTTTTTATATTATTTATTCCTTCATTGTGTAATTTTTCTTTTTCTGATTATTTTGTTGATGTTGTTGTTATTGTTGTGTATTACTTTCATTTGTTTTATATTTTAAATGTTGAATAATTAAGTCGGGTGTTCTTAACCGCCACACAACAAATATACATGTATATATATATTTAATAATATACGTTTTATATTTATTAACACTGAAAAGAGAAAAAGAAAAAAAAGAATAATTTTTAGTAATTATTATAATAAAATACTCAAAAAAAAAAAACAAGAAATAAGAATAAAAATAAAAAAATTAGTTAATAAGAATTGGTAAGAAATAGATGAAATTTAATTAAGGAGTTGATTTTAATAAATTATTTTTTGTATATATATATATATATATTTTATTTATTCTAATATTAATTTCATTTTATTTAAATACAATAGTTAATATTCTATAGATAAGTTGAATTATAAAATCTATATACTTAATTTTTTTCTATTTATTTTATTTACATAACTATAATATATAAAATACAATATATATAATATGGTAAACGTGTATATAAATTAAATATAGTTATGGTATATAATTTATTTAGAAATATAAGTAGTTACATTATGTATAAAGTAATTAATACTTAATAGCAAGTAACTATTTTTTGACGTATTTCATAATAATGTTTATATATAACCATTTTATATAACCATTAACCAGATACTTCGGTTCTAAAAATGCTTTCATCAAACGTTGTTTCAAAAGGAGTTAAAAAAATCCAAATCTAATATTGAAAGTTATTAGATTGTTATTTATTTTTTAGATTGTTTTAATTAGGAACGAGTAATATTACTAATATGTTGCTATGACGACGAAACGACTTAAAGAACCAAAACGAAAAATTGGCGAACTATTTTAGATCAAGACTAACATTCCTGGACGAAATTGGGTTTTAATCGCATAATTTAAAATAATTATTTTTTAACACAATTTTTTTCATAATAGATAAACTATGGATAAAAGTATCGTCTACCGAGTTTTTTATTCAGCGGAGTGTAAGTTCTAATCCTTTGCATGTCAGAAGTTTTTTTTAATTAGAAGGATAAAATATAAATAAATTCCTCCAAAGCATATTCTTTAATGCCAACTATATTACAATAATTCATCGTACTACATAATACTACATTTGATGATATAGAGGAATTCAATTACCTAGGCAGTATAATCTCTATACCAATGGCGGCTGTGAAGAGGATATTGCAAACAGAATAAAACCAGCTAGAGCGGCATTCCTAAGGTTGTGGGCAAAATGAAGATCCCATCACTTCGCCTGAAATGCAAAGTTAAAGATATTCAACACCTGTATTAAATCAACGCTTCTATATGGCTGTGAAACCTGGTACAGAAATCAGAAAAATATTAATAAGATCCAGGTATTTCTGGAGCAAATGCTTAAGATCTATCTGCAAAATTTTCTGACATAGAAGAATCAGTATTAAAGAACTATGACGAATAACAAAAGAGAAACCTGTGATAGTCAGCAACCATAGAAGAACTGCCAAAACAATTGCCCGACAAGCGCTAGAATGGAACTCACAAAATGGAGTGTCCGAAGGTCTCGGAAAACATGGCAAAAAACGGTAGAAAAAGAAATGCAATATAGCGCGAAAACTTGGGCCCAAATAAAAAAAAGTAAGATGGAGAGGCTAAACAATGGATTAATACTATTTTTAAATAATATTAAAGTAAATGATATTTTGAAAAAAAAAACTATTTAAAATAGTTGAATTAATTTTAAAAATTTTACTTTTTCCTAATAATAAACATTCTGAATCTGAAAGCTTTTATTATACAGTTTTTATAGAAATTCAAAATTTTGAACTAAAATGTTAAAAACACATATTTTTAAAACACACTTTAAGAAAAAATGGGACAAGTCATATTCATAATACTTATGTACAAAATATTATTATACAAAAAAACTATAAAAATGACAAAATCTGAAAAAAAAAAAATTTCCAACCTTTTTTAAACAAACAGGTACCGGAAATTAAACAAAATTTTTTACGGAAATGAAATAAAGGAAATATTATTTAAAATAACATTTCATTTTACATTTTTTTTTTTAAACTTGGCACAATGAGAGAATTGTTTTCAAAAATAAATTAATTTTTAATTCTAAAGGACATTATTTTGATTTAATTTTTATTTTCTTAAAACTTTCATTTTATTTGTTTTTTTATTATTTACCTTAAAGTTTCATTGAACAATCGCGCAACACAATTCCCATTAAAATTTTCAAAAACTTTTTTTTAAAGTATTTAAATGAAAATTATTTTGAAATACAAAATTAAATCAAAAGTTTTTATTTTAAAAAAAAAAAAACAGAATTTAAAATACCTAGTCTGAGTTGCAAATAAAATATTTTTTTACAAGATTTAAAATAGTGGAATATTTCACATGAAAAATTTGACTAAATCATAAAGACCTAAAATACCGAAATACTTGTATCTTTTCTACCATTTGTTTTGAATTAATAAAAATAGAAAAATATCGTAAAATTTATAATTCACATATCTGTATGTATATATATATATATATATATAACTAAATCGGTTTAGTGTCAATTTCTCACTCATCAGACACAATCTGCAGATTTAAAGCACTTTTTTTTCATGATGCTCTGAATAAAAATCACTTATGATTAAAATTAAAAAATTTATTAAATGTAATGTAAACAATATTGTATCTAAATACAATATTGTATGCACATATTATATCTGTGTGATAAGGCGATTTATGAATAAAAGTGAAATTCATAGAATTGTTTTTTAATAAATTGAAATGAATACATAAAAATAAAAATTTAACTTTATTATTCAAAATAAGTTTATAAATATATATAAATAAATATATGTAATCCCAAAATTTTAATAAACTCAGCATATTTATTCATATATAAATTCTTGGAATAAACTCCCTCGCTAATTTGATAATACATACCTGTAGTAGTAACACAAGTTTAAATAAACTTAACTGTTTAATAATGTCAAATTTAAAAAACGTCAAAACAACAAAAACAAAAATTAAAACAATAGAACTAATTTTATAAGTAGGTTGTCATGTTTTAGCTTTCATTTTTATTATTTTGTATTTAAATAAAATATGGTTCTTTAGGGAATCCATTTTCTTTAAAAATACCGTGGTCTATGAATTTTTGAATTTTCAAAATAATGAAAAGAAGTTGTCAACACTCCTCTCCATCTTGTGACACTTAAACCCACTGCTGTCTTTTGATTTTAACAATTTTCAAATATTTAAATGTCAGAATTTTATAAAATAATTATTCTATCTAATATTTGAATCTTATAACTGATCTGTATTTAATTTGTTTGCGTAATTTTTATTTTTTAAATACTTAATGTTATATTTATTTTTAAAATAATTTCAATATAAGTAATTTAATTTTAATTTATGACATGTCAAATATATAAATGATTTATCAAAAATAGAGGAAACAGATCGAATACTAATTAACAATTTGAAGTTAGCGTTACGTGTCAAGAATGAAACATAAATAACATAACTCAATTTAAAAGTCAGCTGTTTGTTTTGAAATATGAAAACGCCAAAATAAATTGTTTTTTATTTGTTTTAATTTTAAAAATAGACTCTTACGCACTCTTACCATTAATTCGGATTTTATTAAACTATTTAATTATATTTTCTTTATTAAATATTATAGTTTTTTTATAATTAATTTAACATTTACAAAAGGCACAGATTAATTTGTTAGCACTAGTTGCCAGGGCTATCGGCTATTTACTGATTCAAGCAGTAAAAGTTTACATTAAAGTGGCATTTAAAGTTTAAACAATCTTAAGTCATAACATTTTGATTTGAATGAATTTCACGCACGTTCCGTATCGGTTCGTCCCATTTTGGTCAGAACGCACATGAAAATGTCTGACACATGCGACAACAATATAACCTTTTTTAATTACTTTATAATTCCTAAAATATTTTTGTAACTTGAACATTTGTATATTTTTTTTATAATTTATAATTTAAATTATTTCCTGTAAGTATTTTATATAATATTTTGATTAATATTTTATTATAATTTTGGTGTTACACACCCATATTTAAATATGAAAGTATAGTTATAAACCTTTTCCTACCTTGTTAATAATTTATTCATTTTGATAATTAATGATTCAAAAGGTGTAAATTTCAAAATCAATATACAAAAAAAAAAAAAAAAAATAATATTACTTAATGATCAGAATATAACTAAGTATTTAAATATTCTTTAATTGAATGAATTACGTAATATTGAAAATTATTTCACAGCTAATTTGTAATTATACTTAAGTAATCAATCAATTTTACAAAATTGCCTATACGCCATATATTTTGGAATTGAAAAAAATTTATTATTAATTGAATACTAAAAATCCAAGTAATCACTTTTTTTTTTAAAGTTTAATCGGGGTTTAATGTTTCTATTTTGAATTAAATAAGTACTTATATAAAGGCATTTAAAATATAAGGAGGTCTCGTCCAATTTGAAAAAAAAAAAACAAAACTTCTTAAGTGGCTATGTCTGTCCCTTTTTTTTGTGGGTTCGCTTGTTATTTTTTAAGGTGCAATAAAAAAGAATTGTTTAAAAATTGTTTTCGAACAAACAAATAACAACAAAATAAACTTTTACTCTTAAATTTGATCCGTTTTTTTTTTTTATTTTTTTTTTATTTTACTTTTGATCACTTCTCATGTTATTAAATTGTATAATTTTGTTGGTTTTGTTGTTGTTGTTGTTGTGTTATTTAGCACTTTAAAGGTAATGTACGAGTGTATACTTTTAAGTGAATTTTATTTTTATGACTCTATTTTATGTGGTACTATCATGAAAAAAATACTGCTAAAAATGATTCAAAAGATATTTTGTTTTTTTTGTTTTTTTAAACATGTTTCCACTTTCTTTAATACTTATTGACTTTTTATGTTGTTGTTGTTGTTGTTGTTTTTTTTATTTTAAAGAGTTTTCCAAAAAAAAAAAAAAATGTTTATATTTAAATTAAGATCTTTTTACGATGAAGTAAATAAAAAATAATAAGTAAATATATAAAAGGGTTCTTGAAGTTGCACAATTTTTTAAAATACTTGTAATTTATTGCATAAAATTGTAAATATTATCTTGAAATTTGTTTTGTACTCGTATGTCCCGGTTAAGATAATTGCAAAAAGTCAAGACGTATTTTTCTTAAATTTTGAAATAAAATCTATATTAACTAAATATTTAAAGTTAATTTGGTGCTTTATACATGAAAGTGTAGACACACCTTAAAATAATTAAAAATTTGAAGTTTCTGTAACGGTTAATTTAAATGTCAAAGAAATAATCGCAATGAAAAAAATTTTGTATTCTTTTGAAAATTGAAACTTGAGTTAAAATAATTTATTATAAAATATTTTTTAATACCTATACTTAAGTTGTAGAATTGAATTTGTTTCAATATTAAAAGGTTGTATAGCCCTTCTAAAAGACGTTTCAGTAACTTTATTAAGCAAATATCATTCATGAGTACAATTAATGATCTTGAAATTTAAAAACTTAAAATTTACAACTGCATGATTCTAAAAATGATCTAAAATAATACTAAAACTAAATGAAAATCATATTATTATGTCAAATTTTATTTTAATTAATCTGAATGTTTTAAAAGAAGGGGCTGATAAAACAGAGATTACCCTTAACTATAATAGTCATATGAAATCACATGATTTTGTGCGATTGTATGATATTTCATATAACTAACTTTAATTGTCATAAATAACCAATATTCATTATCATTTAAAAATTATTCTTCAAGTCATAGGTATACCAAACGAAGCGTACATATCATATTATATCTTCCATACAAGCAAACTAAATTAAAAAGAAATTAAAAGTAACTAAAATTAAAATTTAAAAGAATTTAAAAATTTCAGAATCAAGCATACATAAATTTTTAATAATTAAATGTTTATGTTTGACATTTTATGTGAAATGATTGGTAGAGCTAGGGTCATGATTTTGTTAATCATATGTAATCATATCGAATATTTATCAAATGTCCATATGACATTATATAACTGTTATAGTTAGGCGCATTACATTTTTAAAAAAAACCAAATTTTAAAAATAATTTAATGAGAAAACTCAATAAATCAAATAAATTTTTAAAAATTATTTTTTAAAACTAGCAATAACTCTGACGTTTAAAATTTCAATAAAATATAAAAATCAAAAATAATAGTCGATGAATTGATTTCAGCAACATGTTGCCTAAACAAAAGTTTAATTGCTAAATTGCAATACTACTTAAATGTTTAGGAATAAAATAATTAATGAAATTTAAAATTTTAATAAAATAAAAACGATAGGATAAGTTTAAATGTTAATTAAATTACATAAAAATAAGCTGTTTTTCTAAACTTTTATAAGCTAAGATAATTTAAGAATGTTAAAAATGAATTAAACCCATAGACACAGGCAAGTTCATATAAAAGTATATAATAAAGTTTAAATCAAAAGAAAAAAAAAAAGTTTAAAAATTCATGCGACAACGATGTTAAAGAATTTTTGAATTTTATTAACGTTATAATTTTGACGTTTCTGAATTTGTATTACATCATTTGACGTCGTACTTATATTACATATAGATAATAAAATAAAATAGAATCTTTTATTTGAGATGTAAAACTTTTTTTTAAAAAAAACTTAAACAATTTATTATTATTTTTAAAAAAAAAAAATTAAATACATATTTCTTTTTAGTGTTATTAAATTGTCAAATTACTTCATACAACATGCTGTGTTCTGTGTTTCAATGTTTTCTATTAGATTAAATCATCATCATATTGGATTTTTATTATTGTCACCAACATGATTGATAACTTAAAAAAAATTTACAAATACAAAAATTCTATCGAAAATTCAATTTTAACTACAATCAGTTGGAAATCTGACCTTTATATACACATGTGTACATACAATTGAAAAAAATAAAATTCAACATTAAGTATTTAATCAACTGAACCTATTTTTGCTCCAAATTTTTTTTGGAAAACTTTTGACACAAGGGGTAGGCTTAAAAAAAACATCGATTTCAATATTTTTATTTTATCAACCAAAAAACTTTCATCAATATAATTTGAATTTTGATATAACTATAAAGAAACACGAGGAAGATTGTAGAGTGGACTGTCCCAATTCTAGGATACCTGCATGAACACAATTTAAACATTTTATAATATGGTTAATTACTTTTGTGAGTATAAAAGAAAATATAATTTGTATGGCGGCTATTCGAACTTCTTGCACTGCAAACATGGCAATTCAACTATTTTTCACAAAATTTCAGAAACTCAGTTTCATTATAAATATTAAGTTATCATCATATTAAAAAAGAAGTTGTATGGCAGCTATTCGAATCTACCTTACTAGATTAACCAAATTTTGCACAAATTTTAGCTTTGGGTCTTTAAAAGTAAACCATACTTTACCAAGTTTCAGACGCTAAGGATTATATATTTCAGAAATTTAGAGTTACGATCATATAAAAAAAAAAATTATATGGTAACTACCCGAACCCCTTGAACCCTACCATTGGCAGAAAGTGATGACAACTCTTACATAAAAACAAATATGTGAAAATTTTAAAATCCTAGCTCTTTAGTATTTGAGGTATCACGTGAACGGACGGCTAGATCGATTTTCTCTCAGATTCTGATCAGATTCATACCTTTGAGTCTACATATTCCTTCCCTGTTCTTTACTGCATCACAAACGCAATTAGAAATTTAGTATAGCCTTTGAACTTCTTCCTCTTGCTATTTATCTAAAACAAGTCCAACCAACTGTACGGATTTAAGATTGTATAAAATTAAAACAAAAAAAATATTAAAGATACTTATAAATTAAAAAAAAAACTTAAACCGAAAGCCAATTTTTATATAAAAAAAAAAAAAGAACATATCAATTGCCCTACATAACATAAATCCACATGTGTATCCATTAAACTTTTTCCATCATTCTTTATTCTACATTTTTGTATTATATAAATGACTCCAATATTCTACATTTTTGTTTTTTGTAGCTTAACTTAAATTTTTGTCTTATCACATTTCCATTTTTTTTTTTTTTCTGTTATTGTCTCAACCCACTGTTCCTTTTGCTAAAATGGATGGGTTTTTTTTGTTTTTTTTTTTGAGAATTTTGTCCAGAACAAAAAAAAAAGTTTTTAAATAAAAAAAAAAAAAAAGAATAAACGAAAGTATAAGTGGGTATGGCTGATCCGACATATCAAATGACAATGGCACCAAAATTACAAAATAAAAAAATATGTACCAAAATCAAGATAATTTAAAATGTTTATCCTTTCTAGCAAACAAAACAACAACAAAAACCCCACTGTATTGAATTTAAAAAAAAATGTATGTTATAAAAAATAAAAAAATAAAAACAAACTTTTAAAAATGATGTGTAAAAGCATTAGTAAGTAATAACAAAACAACATGAACATTTAGAACAGAAGATGATATCCTGCTGTTAATAAACCATATGCGTCTCGTTAATTATAAAATTACACAAAAAATTTATTAATTGAAAAACAGTATATAACTATAGTTTATAAATATAAAATTTATAATTAAATGTATATTAGTTATATATAATTTAATTTTTGGCAATTATTTTTATATGTTTAATGAAAAATATTGAGTATAAATCGATTTTTTTGAGTAGGTACATAAGTACATATTATTATTATTATTATTATTACAAATAATATGGCATTTCTTGAGACTTAAGGGAGTTTAGAATAGCCCAGAATTAAATTTCAGGATTCTCTTAAACCAACTTTTTTTTCAAAAGGCACCTGAAACCCTAATGCCCTAGGTAGTGCGAGATTTTTACTCACTAAAACAACCTGCCCCCGTAGCCCCCCGTAAAATAATGGGATAAGCACCCTATCTGCTTGCGCAGTATAATGGCTGAAAAGTAGCAATAAGACATAAATATACATGTCTATAAAGGGTTGAATGGGCAACTTAGTGTATCGAAATCCTTAAATCTACTCATTTAAACAATAGTAAGTATCTTTGAGGCAACCTTCAAATTGTATCTACCCTCTGTTCATTATATATTGGTTATTTTAAAATAAGTTTCTTCTAAATCCGTGTTGACATATTTCCACCTTCTTTAAAATTAAACTTACCGTATCTTACGTGTTACTCAAAAATTTAGTTAACTGTTAACTATTTTAATTAAATCAAATTGTTTCAAATCCAATAGACTATTATGTAAAGGAATACTCTTTTCGCACGTGAATTTGATCGTTTTTCAAATCAAATTGATCTTTTCCAAATAAATTTAATCCATTTTCAAATCAAATTGATATTTTTCAAATAAATTTAATCCATTTTCAAATCAAATTTATATTTTTTCAAATAAATTTAATCCATTTTCAAATCAAATATGCCTGATTTCAAACGAAAATCTTGGAACCTAAAACCTCTGTAAATAAAACTAAAAAAGGAAAAAAAGCTTAAGATAAGCCCCAAAAAATGGCAACTAAATTTTTGGAAGCTTTTTTTAGGGCGGACGGAAGAGTCGATCATTTCTTGCAGCATTTAGGTTCTATAAGGTATAGTATAAGGTCAGTGGGTAAGTTATTATATCATTGCGTGCCTCCTTCGAATATGTTAATCCGAATACTGGATCCTAAGAAACGAAGCTGAAAACCAATTTAATCTGAAAATTTATCTACTACTATACAGAATAATTTGTATTTAAAAAAATACAAAGTTTATATAAAAAGAGGAGTTATTATATTAAAAACCTCTTGCAGGGTACATTCTTATATAGGGTGTCAAAATAGGTTAAACCATTTTTAAGAACAGATTACATATAACAAAGCCAATATAAGCATCTAATAAACATTAAAGAAATATAAATAGTTAAATGCAAGAAAAAGTTATTTGAATTGAAATCTTGTTTTTAAAAATCCAAAAGAATTTAAAAGACTTAAAAGTCAAAAAATTAACTTGAAGTGTTTGAGAACATTTGAATAAAAGCTATACAAAGCAACAAAGCAAGAATTTTTTAAGATTATGTGGTTTGTTAATATTTCCTTTTATTAGAAGAAAAAGAAAAAAAATTTGAATATTTCAAAAAAATTCTTTTGTTTGATTTCTAATTTTGTTTTTGTTGGTTTAAACGTTTATTTATTTTTTGAAAAAAAAAAACCCAATTTTTTTATTCTACTTTATGCATTAAAAATTCATCAATCTCCAGATAGTATGGATGCTGTTTATATCGAATGATGCATAATAAACACGAATAACAAAATAGTATATTATCAGTATATCTATATATATATACATATATCAGTATATATGTATATACATATAGATTTTTAGAAAAAAACAAAACTCTCAACTCTGAATAACACTCTATAACTGCTTTATATTTTGTTCAAAAATCCTTAGGCATTTTCCTTTATTATTTATACACGAACACATTCATTGACTGAATCGAACCGCAGATGAAAATTTCTCTTCAAAATGTTTTTTGACAGTGTATATATATTTATATATATACATAAAATGGCACGAAAAGGTGTAAAATTTTAAAAAAAAAATTCATATACAAGGTGCCCCTTAATGCTGAATTTTTACAATATTATACGATAAACGAGATTTACCTACCTTGAGATTGAAAATTGTAAGGAACCTGACAAAATATCTAGGAACAAAATCTAAAGCTTAGATTTTAAAGATATTAAAAGTTTTATATTATAAAAAAAAATTCAGTAATGAAAAGGTACGGACGCACATGATTTTAAAAATCTAGTTCTCAATCTCAGTACTGTAAAAGAAACTGCAAATGCCAAAATAAAATTAAGAGAAGTCCCAAAAAGTTCGGGCTTAGTATTTTTCATTACTTCATGTCAAAAAATTTTAAGTCCAAATGAAAATTAAGTGGTACAAGTATTACAATTATATAGGATTTTCGAGAAAGCACAAGTGTAGCGTTTACTGTCACTGCGATAGGGCTGAAAACGGTATTAATTAGTGGGAGTGTCTACAATATTAGTGTTTGATTCTAATGCTAGTGTGATAGATTCGGAAACGGCCTTAATTAATGCTATAATGTCTTCCATATTAGTTATTGATTCTAATGCTCGTGTGATAGGTTCGGAAATGGTTTTAATGAAATAAAATTTACAAGTCTCTCTAATAAAATTAAATTTAAAATCAGTAAAATGAGAAAACTTTAACTGCATTCCATTTTTTGAAATATTTTGATCTTCCCTCATATACATATTTTAATATTTCTTATATCATCTGAGACACCCTGTGTCAATATATACAAATAATGAAAGGATAAACTGAAAACATCCTTTCAATACTGACATCATGAATAAAATTGTTAAAGAATTGAAAAAAAAAAAATTGAAAATATAAAGGAAATCATCACTTTTTGAAAAAAAAAAATAACGGACACAAAAAACTGCTTTTTTGGTTTAACCAGAATTGATAAAAAATAACAGGATAAAATGCAGATAACTGATATTGGCAAAAAATATCTTATACTGTATGTGTATTAAGGCAAACATTGCTTTGATATTTTACGTTTTTCCTGCCATAATCAATTTTTGATTTTCATATTTTGTATATTTTTTGATTTTGTTTTTCTTTTAATTATGAATTTTTAAAGGTGCCTAAAGTATAAGTTCCACTTTTATAAAATAAATTTTACTGCAATAGTTTCATGTTATTTTCAATTTTTGGTTATTTAAAAATAAATATTTAAAAAATTTTATAGTTAAAGTAGATACCTAGTTGTAAGTGAGAGGATGATAATACAGTTAATTTTGAAAGTGAGAAAATTCAAATTATTTAATTAAAGCATTATACGAATGCGAGATTTTTAAAATGTAGTAGATCTTCAATATTATGGAGAATTCTTTCAAACATTTTCGCTTTCCTCTTCTCTAAAGTTACAAGTAGGTTACAAGTCAACAGTGTTTGTGTTCAAAGAGTACAAAGATTACTTTAGGGCAGTTTTAGACTTGCACATTTATTCCTTGGTACGTTTAGAATGCACAGAACGTCAAAATTCATAACTTATAAGAACTTGCATTATGTCGAGTTATTTAAGTTGTTAAAATTTTCATAAAACTGTTATAGAACGGTTATAAGACTTCTTAAGCTTAAATCTTAAACATTTGAACCTTTTTTAATTTTAATAAAATAGCTCGAATGTTATTAATTATTAAATAAAACAGAACTTATAAGTACTTGCGTTATGTCGAGTTATTCAAATTCTAAAAATTTTCATAAAGCTGTTATAGAACTGTTATAAAATTTCTTAAGTTTACTTAAACATCTTAAGCATTTGAACATTTTTTAATTTTAAAATAAAATCGCTTGAATGTTATTATTTATTAATAATTAAATAACTCTTGAAAAATATTAAAAAACTTTTCAATAAACCTAATTATAGGAATAAGTACCCAAAAATAATATAATTTTAGTATCCTAATAATTATAGTTACATTTAATAATAAATATTTAGCTATTTTATATTAATTATTAAACAAAGTACCTATAATAATTCAATAATAGTTTTAATATAAATATATATCACTAACTAGGGAATACAATTAATTGCACACCTTTTTTAAATTTTAAAATTTTCTCAATCAATCGCACCTTTAAAATTAAATTTTGTATAGTGAATTTTATAATAATATTAAAAATTTTGAAAAGGTAACTAAAGAAAACACTTAAAATTTTCAATCTGGATTACGTGTATATATATTAGAGGTGAAATAAATTAATTATTTATTAGGTATCTAATTTTAAAATAATATTAAAGTGGTGTATGGATAATTAAATTTTCATGTCCTTTTCACTTTGTGAATCAAATTTAAAACCCCATCCTTTATCAATCCCAGTCCTATATTTGAGATGATATACTATGAATGTTATTCAAAACTATAGTTATATAATTAAACTAGTTCAGATTTTGTTATAGCTATATAGTTACAATTTCAAGTGATAAAAATGACATAATAAAAATAATTACACCACAAAGTATTATGAAAAATACTTATACAACTTTATCAATAAATTGAATGCCATTATAAAAGTTCCTTGAAAATTTTTAATGGACTTTTTATTGAATAATTATTTGGCATTAAGAATTTATGATTTAAGAAAAACTCTTAAATTGCTCCAACTAAATTATATAGGGAAAATATATATGTATAGCCTCACTGTACCACATATCTGTCCTTGTACCTAACCTATATTATACCAAAGAAAAATTATAATTTTTTGGCTATTTATCATTTAGCACAAACTTACTCTCAAATAAAAAAAAAAAAATGTTTTTACTAAATACCAAACATAAATCCAGAATAATATTTCATTAAAACGGATATCCTATACAGAAAAAAAAAATACAAAAAAAACCAATTTGAACAACCATAAGACCTGAATATTTTAATATTGTTCTTGCACGTTTATAAATCCCTAACTACTGCTCATAAGTACTATTAGAAAATGGATTTTATTTATAATGCATGTTTCATTTCTATTTCAATGTTTCTAATGTTTCCATTTCAGTATTTCAATGTTTCACAGTCGCCAGTCTAACATTAAGTATATATATCATATACCACATATACAATTAGGTACTTTCATGAACAATACCTCAAAAAAAAGCAAAAAAAAACTGGCCTTGAATTTATCTTGCGAAAAAATTACAAAAAACCCAAAAATATATATATATATAGTATATATATTTATAATAAATAAATAAAAGAATTCAAAAATGATTCATGAATAAGTATAGTATAAACATACAGATATCCGTATCAGGTTTACATACCTAATGTATTTTTATCATTTTGCTTATAAGATTTATTATGATTTAGCATTAAAAATGAGTACGAAAAAATAAAAAGGCGGTAGTAACCTGTCATCATAGCTTAAAAGAAATAACAACACTAATATTATAAAAAAAATTATAAATAAAAACACAATATATCAATTCATGAATTTCATATTTAAAAAAAAAAGTGAAAATAATATACAATTATTATATTATATATGATAATAATAATAATAATAATATGTAATTTTCATGTTCTTAAAACCCATTCTTATTTGTATATGAACAGAATAATAGAATGTACTTAAATTTACAGTATATGCGTACACACATACACCCACACACGAATCTTAAAAACTCTTTTAAAACTGTATTAATTCTCAAACCTTTACTATTTCGGAAACATTAAGGATTAAAAGTTCAAAACATTATGAGTTAAAAAATTAAATTTCATTTCATAGCTTATAACTCACATATGAATGTACAAAAATTGTTATATATAAGCTGTTTAAACTAATTATATATTTGTGTATAAAATTTGAGGAATTTTATAAATGATTCTAATATACAATAATAATTATAAAGTTCTAATATACGAGCTAGTGCTTCTTAAATATTTATCTTTCAATACTGTAGACTTAATCTTAGTGGTAGTACTAGATTTAAAACTAAAAAAAAGGTCTACTTAGTTTACTGATTATAACTGTTCATTGTTCAAATCATGTTTTACCGAATATTTTATTATATGTAAATACCGCTCCACTTGAGGGACTACAAAAATCATGAAACTATTTCCAAAATTTTTACAATAAGAAACTCTAATCACTAATAACTTAATGTTAAATGCAATGATTTGAAGCATAAAAATACACATTTTTCAAGATTTAAACAGTTTCTAAAAAATATCTTGCGTCATATGACGTATTAATACACACTTTAAAAAACGTATATATAAATTGTGTATTATAAAAAAAAATATTAATACATGCTCTAAAAAACAACATATTTAAATATTTTACTAGATTTAAACAGTTCAAAAAATATATTACGTCATATGACGCATTAATACACGCTTTAAAAAACGTATATAATGCGTGTATTATAAAAATAGTATACGTTACGTATTTTTCTACATTTAAACAGTTCAAAAAATATATTGCGTCATATGACGCATCAATACAGACATTAAAAATCATTTCAATAAACTATTTTTTTTTAAGATTTCGTAACTTTACAACAGATTTGTAATACTTAAATAAAAACATCAACATATTTATAAAAACCTAAATACCACACCGACAGACAAACCGAATTCGTAAACAAGTTTCCCAAAATTTTCCAAAAATCAAACTAATAATTAATCACATAGTCGTAAAAAAATTAGAAAAAAAAAACCAAAAAAAAAAACAAATCTTTTTCTATGTTCTAACAAACTTGCTTTTCTTCTAATTTATCACGCCCTCTTTACCCAAAATATGAAAAAAAAAACAAAAAAAGGTTATTTGATGCATTTTGTAATCACGAAATAATCAAAACAAAAACAAAACTGAAATACCTTCATATGTCATATTTTTTTTTTCATTCACCTTATAACAATAGAAATTTAATATCAGAATTTTTTTAAGAACCCAATTCACAAAATAAGACATTCAATTCATGGGCCCTAAAAAAAAAAAAAAAATAAAATACAAAAAGTTAAAATAGAAAGTTCATCGATCTTTTAATGAGCTTAACGAACATAAATTAACTGACATTTCACGTATATGAGAATTGAAAATTTTAACTAGATGTCGCTTTTAAGACATTCTTACCAAATTTATCTGTTTTTTCAGTCTATCTAGATAATAACAACAAAATATTTTATTAGATACTTTTATTTCAATGTGATCTCAAGTAAAAATATTTTAATAACATCATAATAAAAAAATAAAGAAATATAAAATATTGCTTCGTTTGTTATCTTTGGTTTTTATATATTTTCATAAATCATTCGTACTTCATTTCCTCTTTCCAAATGTTTTTTTTTTATATTTTAAAAGCAAAATAACAGCATTTTCTCATATAAATTAAATTAACTATCAAATTTTTAACCAAAATAAGTATATATGTATATGTATACAGTGAAAGTTCTCATAGCCGGACGTTCTTATATACGGACATCTCCTTAAGACGGACAGTTTTTTCAAAACGTATTCTTTTTTTAAATTTTTCATACAAAACACATTCTTTTAGCCGGACACTCTAATAAGCGGACGCGGACACTTAAATCATTCATTAAATTTCAAAAAAATCTCCCTTAAACGGGCCGTTGTAATTTATGAGCAAGCTTTTTTTATTTAATGTGAGTAATATGATGTTAAGAAAAGGAAAGTTCACCAGTTCTTGAAGAATTGGAAATTAAAACCTACAATGAAGCCTTAAAAACTGTTAATAGTTTAAAAAAATTTGCAACATAAAGAGGCTCTTACATATTAATATAAAAAACTTAGAAATACATTACGAAAATAATGTATCAAATTTTGACCAGGAAAAAATACTGCAGTCAAAGATTTCAAATTATTTCCAAAAGTCTACTAATTCTTAAACTCTGGAATGGAAGGTACATACAGAATATATAATATAGTAGTAATATATAAATTACCATTATAATTTTGTCTTTGAAAAACCATTATTACATTAATATTTTATACATTATTAATTAATAAAGAATTTAAGAAAAGTTATAAAAACTTTTTTTCTATTAACCGGATAATTCCCATAAGCGGACGAAAATTTTAGAACCGTGAGTGTTCGTTTATGAGAGCTTTCACTGTATATATAAAATAACGAAATTTATGAACAAGAGTTAACGTCATAGTAAAATAATTTCAGTATTGGAATATATATTATATTTATGTTTATATATATATATACAGAATGATCATGCAGAATTATTTTAATATTTGACATATAAATTATTATTAGTAAAAATATCTTTGATGACAAAATAAACATCAATATGATAATATTTCACATATATATATATGATATAATAAGTATCACATACTAATACTCACTTTAGTAAACAAAATTACTTATGTTAATAAAATATTTTTAATATATATACTTATAGTTAGGTATTTAATACTTATTCAAAAACTTTATTTATTTTCAATAAATATTTGTGTAATATTAAATTATCACCTAAGTTTATCTGTTGATTATGAGATGCTAACGGCTAATTAATTGATATGAAACATATCCTAAGTAATTTTAAATTCTTTTTTAGTACAATCTAACTTTTCATGAATGGGAATTTAAATATTAATGACAGCTTCAAAGAGGAACTTTTTAAATACTTATGCTGATACAGCATGACCTACATTAATACAGGCCGTGACATGAAGAGAAATAAAGCTGCAGTATAAGATTATGATTTTACACGTAGTCTTATCAGGAAAGTTCTGATTTATCAGGAAATCAGAAATTTATATAAGAGGTTGATTTAAAAATCCTTAACAACTGCAGTGATATTGTAAATTTTTTGAATTTTGTGCAAGGGTGGCCGTAAAGTACCACCTTTCAGGATTCTTCTAATATATATTCAAATTTAAAAATGTTAATATTTTAATTCAGAAATAACTTTATTTAATAAAAACACTTCTATATATTTTACTTTTATATAAAGCTTCTTATCAAACTTTCAATACAAAATTATTCAGAAATTCGACTCTCATTATTTTTTGACAATATCAAAATGGCTCCATTATGAAAAGCTAGAAAAAAGATGGAAAATATTTTTTTTTGGAAAAGCATATTAAAAATTTTGAGTTGAAAGCTGCTGTTTAGTTATAGAATTCTCAGGCAATAAAATGAACATAATGCATATATGTGATTTGTTTTAAGTCTTAGAAGAAATAAATTGTAGACTGCGTGTTCCTTAACCAAAATATGTTATCCAGTAACTATATACCTATTGGGCTTCTTGAAAAACTCAATATGATATACTAATAGATAAGAATCTATCAAATAATATAATCAGTAAAAATTAGAAGACATACTTGAATCTAGTTTATAAACTAACCTCATTATGACCTCAGTTAAAAGTTTTTTAATCCTTTTAAAGTCGTTTTCATATTAATTTTTTAATATATTTGACCAAATATATTTGTAGCCTCAATTAGTTTCCTTCACAAAAGTCATTGAGTCTTATGAAGTTTAAAAACTTATTAAAGTTATTCGGCCTGCTGCAACATTTCGGACACACATTCGGGTATTAGACTGTATGCATGCACCTATTATAAATCAGTCAGTACTTAGTTAACAAAACCGTAATGACTGCATCTGAGAACAATTTATCCTAATTCTACCTAAACATTACAAAATTAATAAACATTTTAAATTTTAAGAAATAGAATTGAACTCAGTACTTATCCTAAGTACTTGAATATAAAAAAAAATGCAATCTAATTTGACATTTTTAATTCGTTGTCTAATGTGGCGTAATTCTTAAATTACGATTTTAAAAAATACATATTTGATTTGTACACAGTAACTAAATATATTAAATAGTTATATAAAGATTCATTTATGATATGATCTTTTTTTTATTCATAAGATGATATTAATGTCAAATAGAATTCCAAGTCTTCTTGGATCTTATTACAATTATTACTGTTTTCTTTCTATTTTAATAGAATTTATTCCTTTTTTTTTCTGTTTCTTTATTTTTATTTGAATCGTTCATGCATATCATTCGAATGAAAGTGTATATGTTAATAGCTAATATTGGTATTAGTTAATATATATATATATATTGATATATGTGCATATAATACACGTGTATGATTTTTTTCTGCTAGGGATACATCTGATATTCATCGAATATAACTAAGCAACTATACAGCCAGTCATCGTCAAACTAGTAGAGAAATAAAAAATAGAATCAAACAAAAACAATAATAATAAAAAGTAATCAAGTTACTGGCACGGTTCAAAAAAAAGTTTTTTTTTCTCGATTCTATCTTATATTACAATCAGAGGCGTATCTCAGTTTAGGTGTTGATAAATAAGCAAGAAATTCAAAACTATGTAACTATAGAATCTATAGAGAATGATTAAAAGCAGATCCAATCGAAATACATAGAGAACTTTGAACTTACAAAAATGAATGAATGAATGAATGAGAAGCTAGACTAGATTACATTTCATTTAAACCAAATACTTAAGTTATTAGATAAAAAATAACTCCCAAGTAAAAGCAAAATGGAATAACCGGAACTGTTTAATGATATTGCGTCAGATTGAATAAACCAAAGTTATCTAAGTTGAGAGTGATCTCATTTTTCCAATCTCAAAATACAAAAATATCAGCACCTTGTTTTGAATACAGATACAAGCTATATAGGCGTCCAATAATTGGCAAATATTCACTCCCATTTAACCTTTATATAGCTCATTAATAAATCTCTTGAATAACTGTATAAAACCTAAACAATGAAAGAACTCTTACAGGAAGATGTTTCTAACCACTTGCTACCTTTCGAAATAGTACCAGAGCCTTAGTGGAACCACAAGTTATCAATAATCAAATACTTAATCCTTTGATAAAATTTTGTTGCACCAAAATCTCATTTGATAACAAACAACAGACTGTTTAATTCGTAGAAAACACTCACTTATCAAAATGTGATTATTTTATTAGGGATGAGGTGTGGTGCGCTGGCCAATGAATGTTTGTACTAAGTTATAACAATAATTAAGTAATTTACAACGTAAGTACAAAAAAAAGTAACTAAAATTCCGTTTAGTATATATATATACTACATATTCATACATAATCATATATATATATATATATATATAAATATGATTAGTATATAAAAAAGAACTTTTGGCTAATTACTTCCCTACTAGGTACACAAAAAAAATAACAACTGTTATTAAAAAAACACAAACATTAATTATTAAGTACTTAGGTGAAATACCATAATGCAATTACTTATTAAATTTGTACTTATATATAATCAAGTATAATTTACAATTTTATTTACATAGATCATGTGTATATATACTAAAACCTAACTATCTAACCAAAATATTAATATCATACTACTTAATATTATAAAAAGTTTTTTTTTTACAAAAGTACCTAACTACTAAGTACATGTAATTTATTAAATAATTAATTACAAAATGACTTACATACAAAAAATTTTATTCTATATATTATAAATTATAACTCCACAAAAAAAAGTAATTTGTTATTCGATCAAAATAATTTGTCGTAATAAGTAATAACAAATAACATTTTTTTTTTTTAACATTTCAGTAATTCTTTAGGTAAAGGTAACCTATTTACAAATTTACAGTACAATTTTATCATATGAATACATAATAAGTACACAATATATCATTTTGGTATCAAAATAATTTTTAAATTTTAACCTAACACGTCTCTGGTTTAAAATAATGATTTGGTTCATTGATTTGCTCCCTCTTGTATTATTATACATAACTATATAAGTACTAGATGTGTATATAGTTAGGTATTATTAAAATATGTGTGTTGTGTACATAGAATAAAAGTTCAGGAAGAGCGAACATACGAATTCAAAAAGTATATATATATGTATATGTAAGTATATAAAAATAAGCAAAAGAACAACAACAACAATAATAAAAAAAGATATATCAATCAAAATGAAAAATCAATTCCCTAGGCTCAAAGAACCAATCGAATATCGATAGTAATATACATATATATATATATACATATCTAGAAACAGTAAGAATGAAAAACTGCATATAACTATATATAATATAATAATAATATATAAAATGAGTTTATAAAAAACGAGGAAGATTATAGTTGCCCTTGTCAACTTTTAGATACCCGTGTATACCCATTATGATGTATAAAATATAATAAACCGTTATTTAATTCCTTTTTGCTGTTATAATTAAAAAAATATTTAAAAGAGAAAAAAAAAATTTTATCCACCCCGCCCCATAAGTTTAGATTAAAAAAACACAAAAAAATTAAAAATAAACAAAAACAGCTCCACGAAAATGATGCCGAAACATTTTGAAACTTCACATAAATGCTTATCCTATTATATAACTAACCGTGTGTAATTTTCATTTTCCTTTTATAATTAGTTTTGAAAGAATTCATATTGGTGCAAAAAAGTTGTATGGCAGGTCCCCGAAGCTTTAGTCCGATTTTAACCAAAAACAATAGGGAACCTAGAAATTGTCTAAAAATTACTTTGTGTGAATTTCAAAACTCTAGCAGTCTAGCCCTTTTAGTTTTTGAGATATCGTGCTGACTAACGAACGGACGGATGGACGGGCGGACAG
This sequence comes from Dolichopus griseipennis, assembly GCA_963082915.1. NCBI lineage: Eukaryota > Metazoa > Arthropoda > Insecta > Diptera > Dolichopodidae > Dolichopus > Dolichopus griseipennis. The sequence continues at coordinate 104,404,393 of OY720444.1, read as the reverse complement.
ACATACCTAAATCGATTTACTTTACGATGCGGATCCTTTTACTTACAGGTAAACAGGTTACTTTACAGGTTCGACATTTGACACTATATCTAGCTCTTGTAGATCAATGCGTTACAAACGGAGGAGCAATATTAATTTACCCACGGTCATATATACGCATATGCACGGGTATAAAAAGTAGCATCATATAAAATATAAGTTTTACACACAGTTACCTATTTTACATATAAGAGTAGAAAATAAAATAAAAAAAAAATAAAAACTTTTTAAAGCGAATAAAACCCATCATCTGCGGCGAGTTGAACAAAAAACTGTTCGTTTTTTTTTTTTTGTTATTGTTGTTTTTGTTTTTGTCTTTTTTTCTTAAATTACGGTTGAATTGAAAATGTGTAAGAAAAAAACAGAACAACAACAACAAAAGCAGCCATATGAACTTTGGAAACTTTGTTTCACTCTGAATTCTGAAACCATCAAATTACCAATTGGTTTACTTTGAGAAAAAAAATATATATATACATATAATATATATTTTTTTAAATTGTTTTTATGCTTTTATTTTTAAAACTTTTTTTTTTACAATTTTTAACAATATTTTTTTTTTTTTAATATCAATGAATATTAAAAAAAAATCCCAAGAAATCGATGAAGAAAATTGTGGAAATTTTCTTGTTTTTTTTTTTTTTTTTTTTAAATAATCAAAACAACAACAACAACATCAATAAAATATTATTCAGACGAATGAAAATATATATATGAAGCAGAAGTATTATATATAAAAAATTATTCTGAAGAGAAAAACTCATCATAAAACGGTTTTTTTTTTACAAGATATTGAAATTGAAAAAAAGAATCTTAAGATAAAAAAATAAGAAACCAAAAAAACCAATAGAAATTTCATCATTCACATGTGAATATAGCGTAAAACCATAACACACACACATATACCCTTGGGAACATCAGAACAGAACCGAAAAAAGATTGTGGTTAAATAGGAGAATAAATAAAAGTAAAACATATACACACATATATACCTATTTTTAAATATATACGTATATGTTTAAAAAAAAGCCTTACATATATTTATAATAAGTAATAAAATTCAAGGATAATAATATGTAACATAAAATTGGAAAAACCTTTCGGGAAGACATTCGGGAATTGTTCAATTTGTACAGTTTTTTTTTTTTATTTTTATTGTGACTAAATTGGGGTGCGTAATAGCGATTCAACATCAACAACAACAACTACAACACAAAGCATAAACACCAAAAATAAAAAAATAAACCACAAATAAAATATGAAAAAGAAAAAAAAAAAAAAAGAAAAAAGTGTGTTGTGTAAAACCGAAGAACCGAACGTATTTAAACCAATTGTCTGAAACGATAATTTTGACAGAAGATTGACTTTTAAGAACATTAAATCACTGAAAGGAATGTGATTAAGATATAACGAACGAAAAAGAAATGTCGAAAAAAAATAAAAAAATGAGAAAATAATTTGCTCTTTTTTTTTTTTGGTTCTTTAGTCATCAAAAAATTTTTGGTTTTTCTTTTATTTCTTTCCTTTTTCCGGAAAATTTATTTTCTTTTTTATCATATTTTTTTTTTATTTTGTATTTAAACACTTGTATTAAATATATACTTATGTTATTTACCTAAATCATCTTTTAAAATAATAATAAGCTTATTAAGCACTTTTAAAATATTACTTATATATATATATATTGCAAAATAATAACCTTTTAATTTACTTATATAATAAAATATAAATTATATTAATTGTCTATAAAATTTTATATGGTTATACTGAGTTTTTTTTGGGCTCAGAAGACCTTTATAATGTCAAAGGTTTTTTGTGGCCATCTGACCAATGGCGTAGTGGTAAAGATGCCGCCTATCATGTGGAAGGTCTCGGGTTCAAACCCCGGTCGGATCATATCTAATAAAAAAATATCGTAAAATTGTATAGTTTAAAACTTGATGAATACCCTATACTCCTTAAAGGAGTGGAAAAGGAATAAAAAAAATACTGAGTTTTTTTGGACTCAGAAGACCTTCATAAAGTCAAAGGTTTTTGTGATATTTTAAAAATAATGAAGCTGAGTATTTTAGTTTATTAAAGGTATTTGAAAATATTTTAAAAATGGAGTTAAAGTTGCATTCAACTTTTTTGGAGATAAAAAAACAAAACAATATATAAAAGTTTGATATAATTTAAATAAATCATAATTAAAATTCTAATTTTTACTCATTAAAAATAACTTTAACTGCAATCCGAAATGTCAAACTAAAATAAAATTCAAAACTTTAAGGCGATGATCCAATACTCGCGTCGCTTTGACGCTTAAGTAGAATACATTGATTTAAATAAAACTTGACCAAATAGAAAAATGATGCTGGAGTATGACAACTTTCTACTTTTGCACTTTGATTTTTTAATTTAAAAAAAATTTTTATGTTTATTTTATAATTTATTCCATTTGAAAGATTAACAATTAAAAAGCGACGCTAGCATTTGATCTTTCTTTTGTTTAGAACGCCACGCTAGAAGCGACTATTGTGTAATAATCCGTAAAATATTATTTGCAACATGTATATTTCAACAATGTTGACGAAATATATCATATCATCAAAATTAGTTACTCTGTAAATAAAAAAAAATTGAGTATATATTACCAGGTCAATTACCAACAGATTTTCATAGTGTTAGATATTTTTCATAGTAAAAATACATACTTAATTCTTATTCTCCTATTATTTGTAAAATGATTACTTAAATTACTTATCCCCCTATTACGATTACCCCTGTCTCGAAATTCGTGGTACAGCCAGATATCATTTTTTGTTTAATTACATCTTTCCGAAAATCTGAAAATTCTAACTTTTCATTCAAGTCTTTCAATTTTACGTTAAAAAATTTAAAGCAACTCATGTTTACATTGAACCGGCTTAAGTTATTCAAATTTGACAGCTTGAAAATTTGAAATGACATTTTCTTTAAAAAAAAATTTATTTGACCAAATAATCGATTTATACGCTTGATCAATTTTATAATAATTAAATGCATTTAGTTTGATGTTAAATTGACATTTTTGATTGCAACTAAATGTCAATGTCAATTTTGTAACTATTTAATATTTAACTTAATTAACAATAGTAATAATTTTTTTAATTTTAAATTATATAAATTCAATAAATTAATGTAAAACTAAGTATTAACTATACGTATTTAATTATTAAAAGAAAAATTTTAAATTAATATTTACTTAATAATTTAAATTCATGTTAAAAAATACCTACGTTTTAATGTACATTTTCACCCACAATTTGTGGTTTACCGCAATCTAAAACAACTATAGTAATTGCATGTAAGTTGTGATTCAAGAGAAAATTATTAATTTTTCCCATAAATAATATAAATATGTTTTTTATTATTAAATACAATATACATACAATCAAACAATCTAAAAAAAAAAATTGTATTTATTGATATTTTAAAGATTTTACATATATTGTGAACTATCCCACGTATCCCACGTTATTGTATGCAAATATACATTAAATATCAAGTCTTTCGTGAATTAAATAAATTTATTATTTATAAATTTTATTAAAATTTCATTTTAAATAAAAATTACAACCTAAGTAGGTTTAATACCTTTTATAGTTAATAGTTAGTTATACACCTTTTTAACACACGAGAAGGATTCAACACGTTCCTAGCAAGTAAAATAAGTGTTACAAGTTGATTACAATATAGCACGATCAAACTCGTAGAATGAATGAAAACGCGTTAAAAAACCGGAGTGTCATTATTAAGTACATATTGATCATATTCGTAGAATGAATGAAAACCGGTTAAAATACAGTGTCATTATTAAGTATAATATTAAAGAGTAGATGAATTAAAAAAAAAGCATTAATTAACTAAGTAATTCAATTACTTAGCTTTCAAAAATACTCAATAATAGAAAAACTCAAAATTGTAAAAAAAATCTCAAAGTCATTAGATGAGTCTATTATATTCTGAACAAAGTACTTAATGGATACGTATACATGTACTTTAATATTAAAGTACTTTTTATATCTAAGCATACAAAAAATACAATCAATAAATAATAAATTGTTAATGAACAGCCTTCTTTCTATTATGTAGGTACCACTTAATTGTCAACTTTAATATTTTACAAGAGATCATTTTAAATGATTATTATGATCATTAAATATCATCTTTATTCAATTAAAGGTGCACCTAAAAACATCTAAATCACATTTATTACCTCGAATAATAATAAATGAAAAAAAAAAAACAACTAAACGTCTTCACTTCATACTTAACTTTGTCGGTATATCACGCACAAAAAAATAAAATAAAATAAAAATAAAAAAAAATGCTATAACTTATTACTTCCTTAATTTACCAAACTTTATTGACATCAAGTCATTGATATCTTCAATAAAAATATGACAGGTAACATCATGTAAGTAGAAAAATAGAAAACTAAAAAGAAATGTAAAATTCAATCTACCACCTCTCAATTATATGTCTACTATATGGTATTGGGTATATGGTATGGTTGGATGGCATTTATGCGGTATATATATATGAAATGAACATATATAAATATGTAATAAAATATAAATAAAAGATAATAAAAAAAAATTGCGATGAGCTAAAATCTACTCTACTGTTATCTGGCGTCGTTTCATTCAATAAAAAAAACAAAACAAAAAAATAAATACCAACCATTACAGAAGTTTTTATTTTTTTTTTTTAAGTGTTAAGGTGAGGTTTCATTCATTCATGCAGAATTTTTGAAGAACGTCAAAGAAAATATAAAATGAAATGAAATCATACAAGAATTAGCTTAGAAAAATATGAACAACATAATTTTAACTCATAAATTTTTTTAATTTTTTTTGAAGAGGCGTTTAAGCAGACGATAAAATAAAGTCTTTAACTTTTCTTATTGTAAATATAATAATAAGAAAGTACTCGATAGGTTCAAAATGATTAAATACAGGGTGGCGCAAAACGACCGATATGGTTTATTTGTTGTTTGACTGTATGGTTTGACTGTATGGACTATTTTCAAATAAAAAAAATTTTTTTAACATATTTTACTTCAATAACTATGTTTTAACCAAAATCATTAATGTACTGGCTTTTTAATATCTAAGAATCTATTTAAGAGAATTTATTCAAAGGTTTTAAATTGGTAATGTATGCTGAAAACAATAAGTTTGATTTGGCTTAAAAATCATTTTGAATTTAAAACAAATAAAACAAGGGTTAAGAGATTCGTCTGGGTTGTGTTGGGCTTTAACCAACTAAAACCATTCCCCTTACTTAAAACTAAACTTGGATTGGACCAAATACATATGTATTGTTTGGTTTTTAGAATCGGAATTGGGAAAGGAAATTTGGGACATGATTTTGGAATTATGGATTGAGTTGGATAGAGTTAATTTTGAAAGATATAAAGATATATGTTAATGATCTTTTAAAACTTTTTAATATTGTACACATAAAAATCACCAACTTTAGGATAAACATTTCAATGGTTATTAATTCTATAATCTCGACGTATGCATACCAAACGCATTTTCATAAGTTGTGTTACACCATCTTATCAACTCTATGGTGTAGGGATGAGCATCTGTCCACTTGTTGTTTCACGTTGAAAACCTTGAAAGGATGTATTGATTGTTTAATTTTTTTGGAATAGATGTTCGTCCTTCTTATGAAGGGAATTTAAGTTAAGCAATGAGTATAAAAGTAACACTTGAATGTTTAAATAATTATTTGAATTTAATTTCTACTTAAAATGCATTATGCATTGAGCAAATTCTCCAAAATAAAATTTCTTAGTAATAAGAAATTAAATATTATCGACTTGTTTAAGTCGCCCACTTATATTTCTGCAAGTTTCTTTCTCAATATTTCTGGATTTAATCATTAGCGATTGAAATAATATTATTCAAGATAAAAATTAAGTTAATTGTACATTGATTAGTTTTCAGACAATAACTTGAAACCCAGTATTATAAAACTTTCTTGTTTTAAATTCGATTTTTTAACCCATACAAACTTTAGCTAAGGGTAAATCTAATTCGTCATTACGTTTGTGACGTTGCAAGGATGTTAAAATCGAAAAGTGAGTTGGCCTAGTTATTATATGTATCCCAGGGGCTGTCTGTCCGCTTCTAGAATTTTTACAATTTAATTTGTATGGACTATTCAGGGAATTTGAATTTGGCAAAAATTTGGTCAAAAGAAGTTAAGCTTTTTATCAACGACTTCTGGAAAATGTGATAATTCTGGATAAACAGGTTCAAGCACTTAGTTATTTTACAAAACTGTTTAATATTTTTACAATTATTGAGAATTATTTTGGAAAATTAAAAAAATGCATTTTTAGTATCCTATAACTAGTTGGTACATTCTATTTTACTCTACTCTTTTTCTTGTTATCCTTTAAAATTACATACATATCTTCTTTTCGACTTCTGTTATGTTAATGCCTACTGAAATTTTACTTGACAGGTACATTGTAAAATACACATATATATATATATATATATATATAAATTTCAAGACATGCTTTTAAAGGTAGACCTCTTTCGTTTAATTTTTATTAAAAAAACAGCAGACAAAAGATGACCATACTTTCAATTTAATTTACTCTATACCATACTTAAATATAAAAGCCTGCGGACAAGATCTTAAGCTCTTTTATTTGATGAAAGAATAATTTTGCCCTTTTATATATATATATATATATATATTAGTTATATGAAAATATACCTATATTTCTTGGAACACTAATTAATTGTACAAAATATCATCAATGAATTAAAATAAAATAAAAAAAGAAAAGTTTATGAAAAAAACGACATACAAGAGCAACAAAATTGATGAAACCTTCATTTTATGAAACTGAATTGAACTTTTTTTTTTTTGTTCATTATTTTATTCATCTTATACCCAACTTTTATTCCAAAAATTATTTTAAGGGTTTCCAGTTCTTTTCATCAGTGTTTTTCTCTTTCATTCTTTCGCAATTTTTTTTTTTCATTACGTCAATGGTTTTAAGAAAAATGAAAAACCTGAAGAACAAAAAAACTGACAAAATAAAAAAAAAATAAAAATTTAAAAAGAAAAACTTCTTTTTTCCCAAAAAAAAAAAATGTTTTTATTTTTTTGAATAAAACAAATTTAAGTAAATTGAAAAATAAAAAAAATACATTTTTAAGAACTAAAGAATTTAAGAAAAAGAAACTTATATATATATAAAAAGTATCAATCCTACTACTAAAGTACTTAAAATAAAATTAAGATCCTTGTAAAAAGACTTCAATGTTTTTTTTTTTTTAAATTAATAATTCAAAATAAATTAAAAAAAAAAAATAAAATTAAATAAAAAAATATCTTTGTAACAAAAACTTTATATTTTAAAATCAATTAAAACAATTGTTAAAAAACTTTTTAAAGTTATTAGGAAAAAAGTTCATTTTCCAAAAAGTAGGTGAAAAGTAATAAAGTGTGTAGAAGTTGGAAGGGTAGGTCAAGAAAATTGTATAGTGATTTAAGTATCAATATTTTGTTCTTGGAACTTTAATTGGAAGGTCAGTGAATTTCAACATTTTTATACGATTTATGTCCACGATTAGAGTCCAGAGTCCAGGTCCAAAGATTGATTACTAATCTTCATTGGATTAAAATCAATTAATTGTAATAAAAATATGACATGCTTATTTACAATTTTAATTTATATCTTATAACTCGTAGATTTATTTATTTATTTTTAATTATTTATTTGTAGTACCACACAATAGTAAATATTACCTGATAATATTAATCCTTTGCCGATTTGACATTTGGACTAATTATTAAATTATTGTAAAATACAGTATATTTTTTTAATTTGATATAATTCGACCGGGGTTTGAACCCGAGACTTTTCGATTGAAAAACCGCCACTTTACCACTGAGCTATTGGTCAAATCAGTAAAGAACCCATTTTTAAAAAGTTAGATAAAAACTATTTTTATTATATAAGTCCCCTATGAGTAAGCCACTGAATAAGAAAAAACGAATAATTAATTAAGTAGAAGTGTAAGATATATAGAATATTATAATAGAAAGTAAGTACATAATTATAAAGAAATGTTCAATGCACTTAAACTGTAGATCAATATAATTTAAAAAAAGAAATAGATATTTTTAAATATATAATTAGTTCTATATTAAATGTCAGTTGGTTGTTCGTTTTATTCAAAGCCTGTATATTTTGAACAACTTTTTTAATACTCGAATACATTAAGCCCTTTTTATTCTTATGGTAATTTAGTCTAATCACCAAACGCACACAAGTTTGATATGAACATGATTAGGTTGTTGACCATTGTTCCCTCCTATATCAATTCAACAACAGAAACTTGAAATTCTGTAAAATGTGTTATACCTTTTTTAATTTCCTGAATTGCGAAATTAAGAAAAAGTAAACATAGGCGGTTATAATAGACGACGTAAGCCTTTCAATGCCAAACAGAGAACTATAAAAACTAAAAACATTTATTTGAATAGAAGTTGTAATTCCGGTATCTGGCGGATTCCTCGCCTAATTTCAAACAAGCATATATTTGCTTAACTAATATGGATAATCTTTAAACTTGATTAGATGTAAGGTACCTACGAGTCAGTTTCATCGACTTACTGAAAATAAATTCCTAAATTGCTCTTAACTTCAAATGAAATCCAAATTTGGTAATTTCATATGAAGAAATCAAATTTGGGGGCAGCCCGATCTATTTAAGACAATATTTAACAGATTACAAGCAAGTTGTTGGAGATGACAAACCCAATGTCTGCGTTTTTAATATAAGTGATAAAAAAAAACAGTGAAAGCTCGATTACTCGATTCGAGTACCACCACTGAAGAAGTCTGTACGTCGTAAACGAAATACTTGTATTTGCGAAAATAATTAAATTTAGTGAAATTAAAAGTAAAATGCTCGGTTTTACAATAAATTACAATAACATTTAAGTATTGTAATTTCCGTGTATACATAATCATTGAGAAATTTATAGTTAGTACTAAATTACTACAAATAAATATTTAGTTGAATCCTGTATTGAAACATTTATATTTTTCCTTTCCTACTTTAAATCCACCTTTGCGAACAGTTTTCCTTTACATTTTTTTCTCACCCACATTTTAAAGTTTAAAATTTTAAACAAAAAAATTTATAAATTAAATTTTAGAAAATAAATATTTTAGTTACCTTAATCTTTTTTTTTTAAATTAATGAAAGCATTTTATTTTTAGCAAAATTAATTATTCAAAACTTTTTTTTTTGTTTTATTATGGTTTAGAATTTAAAAATAGAATTTTTAATTTTTTTTTTAACTAAATACTAAAATATATTTAGAATTTTTAATTAAACGGTTTTTTTAAACCACAAATACCCCAACAAGTACTTTAATATTAAAATTAAAAAAAAAGAAAAGCATTTAAATTTAAATTTAACATAAATATCTAGAACAATATCGAATTTAATTAATATTAATTAAAAATAACCCTGAATTATAAATAAAAAATTAAAAAGTACTTATACAATTACTATTTCATACAAGTTGATAAATTAAATTTTATATGGTCTAATAAATTTTTGTTCATCCAAACTTTTTTATGAATTTATTTGAAGCTATTCAAAATTGTAATTAATTTACTTGAGCAATTACAATTCATTCATAAATTGTATGATTTGCAAAAAACTCTGCCAAATTTTAATAATTTCTCTTGAGCGTTTAAATTAAGCGTTATATTAAAGAAAGCATGATAAAATAAAATACTCAGCGCAGCGCAAGATTCTTTTTTAAGTTTTTAACAATAAAGCAGAATTAAAAAAATATTTACTTACATATACAGATATTACGTTACAAATGCTAACTTAATTTTAAATTACAAGTTTTAAAAATGATAAGTACTTTAAAGATAAAAAAAACTTTATTAAACTTTATAATTTAAAAAAATCATACTTTTTTTTTATTTAAGACAAAGTTTTGAATTTTGACAAGTACTTTGCTCCTAATACTTCAGTCAATAAGTTACTTGTAGAACTTGACAAGTCCTTTGCTTTGAATAATTCAGTCAATAAGTTACTTGTAGAAGTAAGTACTTCCAAAAAATTTTATAAATTATGAAACTGTAGCACCCTATTTCGTAAAAAATTAGCAATATGTATATTGGCCAAAAATTGTAAAAAATAACTAAGTACAATTTAAAGTTAAGTAATCAAAGTAATTGGTGTTTAAAATCAATAATCAAACTTCTCAAAAATCAACTTCTTGATATCTACGAAGTCAAGAACCTATTGTTTGAAAGGAATTGTCGTCAAGCTTTTACTTTAAGTTGGCAACCCAATGAATCCTAATTTTCAAATAAATTTAAGTATAGGTATGCTAAAATTTCTTACAAATAGTGCGAATAAGACATTAGCGATATTTAATAAGTACATATTTTTTTTTGACATTTTAATGACATTTAGATTTAAATTCTTTACAAATTATTGAAATACATTTTTTTTATTTACTGACAGCTTTATAATTTTATATTTTGTATTTTTTTATTATAAATTTAAATAAAAATTTAAAATCAGTATTAAGTACTTATTTAAATTTTTTAATTACTTTTTGTACTTATCGCAAAGCTAACGTTCTACGCTTGAACGTCGGCGACAATGTCGTATCGTATTCAGATAATCTAATTTTAACAATTCAATTTCAATACAAGTTTCAGTACTTATAACTGTAACTAGAAAATTAATTACTTAATTATTAACTTAATAATTAAGTACTTACTGATTACAAAATTATATTTCAAATTCATGAAATTCCAGTCTAATTTTTAAGATTGAATTTTCTGCCTACAAACTTTCTAATTTACACAATTTGAATTCTAATCAATTTAAATACAATTTTAAGCTTTTGAATACCATTAGAAAATTTGAGAACTCAGCAATATACAGTACAAAATCAGTTTAAGTTTACTATATTGATTTTATATAAGTTTTTGTTTTTTTAATTAGTTATCAAAAAATAATAAGTACATTTTAACCCTAATACCAAAGATAATGAATACAACTAGATGTGCACAGTCCATATAAAACAAAAACCTTAAAATTCAAGCTCTTTAAAATAAAAAGAAAGAAATAAAAAAAAAGCTTAAAGCTTTATACTCTCATTATTAAATTAGAGAACGAAAAAAAAAAAACAAAATAAAAGCTTTGTTGACTTTATTTTTTTTAAAAATTTTGAAAAATTAATAAATACGATTTATGAAAAATATATCGATGGCTCCAAATTATAACGATGTAAATCTAAAATGATGTTTTAAGATAAATGAGTTCAAAAATATTGGAAATATATTTTATTATAACTTTGTTATTTTTTTGAATAAATTAAGAATACAAATTAAAATTCGCGATTTTAAATCTAAAATTGAAAAAACCGTTGAAAAATATTTAAAACAATTTTATTCTGTGATCTTCAAGGATTATGACGTTCTTTACGGCATATTTTTCTTTCTCTATTTCTCCTAAAAATGCTAATATAAGAAGGCGTACCTTTGGTTTACATTCTACCTTGTTTTAATTTTGTTTCGTTGTAACTATACTTAAAACCAAAAAAATATTATTTATAAGAAATTTAATTATAAAAAATTAACAAGTAAAAAAAAAAACATATGAATTTACTTATACCTAAGACAAAAATTTTAATCGTCATATCAAACTTGACTTACGTCGTTATTTTTTGGAGCCATCGGATGAGTATATGATCTTTTAAATTCAGAAAATAGAAATCTAATAAAGAAAAAAATTAAATTTCTTGTAAATGTAAAATTTCTTGCATATGAATAAAATGATACATATAGCGAAAGACGTGTATAATCTATTAAAAATCTATTAAACTTCATTCAACAATAATATTTAATACATGTACATATCGCATTCATACACATGCTTACAAAAAAAAATGCAAATAAAAAATTCTTTTTTTATTATCTTCTTTAACGTGATCGGATTATTGCCCACACGAAAAATGCCCACACGAAAATTGCCCAAAAAAATTTTTTTATAAAACAGAATTGCCGCTTTTTCCAGAATATTTAATATTTTATTTTAAATCACTAATAGATTATCTCCTAGATAGAATATAATTTTTGATTTTTTCTCTATTTATTTTAATTTAGTTTTTATATTTAATTCAATTTTCTGTGGGCAATTTTCGTGTGGGCATTTTTCGTGTGGGCAATAATCATCGAATCCTTCTTTAAATCTTTATCTAAAAACCTTTTTGTGAAGGAAAAAAAATATCTATTTAACTTCATTCAATAATAATATTTAATACATGTATAAATATCGCATTCATACACATGCTTACAAAAAAAAATGCAAATAAAAAATTCTTTCTAAAATTATCTTCTTTAAATCTTTATCTAAAAACCTTTTTGTGAAGGAAAAAAAAAATCTATTAAACTTCATTCAATAATAATATTTAATACATGTATACATATCGCATTCATATACATGCTTACAAAATACAAATAAAAAATTCTTCTCAAATTATCTTCTTTAAATCTTTATAATATGGTTAATCGACAGTCACGTGACTTATTTATATTTTTAACTCTCTTAAAAGCTTTTTTAATTTTTAACGTGTATAAATGTGTGATGATATTAGACCCATATTAGGGTTTTATTTTTTAAAAAAATTTTTATATGGGAGTGCACATCTAGTTGTATTCATTATCTTTGCTAATACTGTACTTATGTTATATTTAAATTTCACTTCGTTTTGTTATTAAGTTTAAATACTTCTTATATTACTAATAAGAAATTTCCATATATATATTAAGTATTTTATAAAATTAACAAAAAAAATAAAATTGAATAGAATATGTAAAAAGAAATCACATTACTTACTTAATAAAACGTTTTTTTTTTTTCTTTCACAGCGATAAACAAACATATACTTACAAACTGACGTACATATACATATTTTAATACTTATCATATATTATGTGGTCATAATGTCTAATAAATTTTTCCTTTATTTATTTGACCTCAAATGTCTAATGTCTCATGCAATCTAAATAAATACTTAGATATATATACTTAGTTACTATACATACAATATGTACTTGTATTGTATTGTACTGTATTTTCATTGTACTTGCTTAACTGTATATTTATTTTTGCTTTCTTTTTTTATTCATTCTTCATTATTAATGGTGTCCAAACTTTTATATATATATATTTTATATTTGCATAATTTTATTTTCTTATTCAACAATCACCATTCCCGATTTCCCCCTATATACCGTTATAATCAGTCGGTTTTTATTATTATAAGTTTTGATATTGTCATGTAAAGTATTCAATGTACTTACAAATTGTTTTAGAGCCTTTTGACTTATGAAATTTTCCATATTTTTTTTTCTTATTGTTTTTTTGTTTTTATTACATGAAAAAAGGATTTTCATTTTATACTTATTAAAGTATAAGTATATATGTAAATGTGTGCATAGAACAGGATATCAGAATACAAACATAAAAAAAAAAATTAAAAATATTCTGACACTCTAGACGTTTTCTATACTTAAATTTACTTATTTAATTTTCTTATCTTTTGTTTTCTTGGTTTTATTTCATTTAGATTTCTTTTGTATTTTTTTTCTTATACTGCGGAAACGTCATGTTGGTGGTTAAGAAAAATCCAAACAACAAAAAAAAAAAGGAATTGAAACAATATCATATGTATTTAATACATATAAAGTACTTAAAAAAGAATATTTATGTAAGTAAAGTTTCAGGTTTTTTTTAATTTTAATCTTGGCACACGCTGAAATTCTTAGAAAAAACAAAGTTAAATTAAAAACAATAAGTGATAAGTATTTAGTAAAAAACTTGTAGGTTTTAAGATATATATGAATATGAATATTTTTTTAACTTTTATAGATAACTTACTATACATATATCAGTGATCACCAACTTGAAATTAGAGAATTTATGATAACTTGTAAGGTAATTGTGCACCTGAAGCAATTTTATTAAGAAACTCTTGGTCTAACTTGTTAGTTGCATTTTATTTTAATATATGCTATTTAACTATTGTCTTAAGACGAAGGCCCAATGAACGCTTTACATGCCTCGCTTGCTTCTAACGCTTTGACGTCTGCAATAAAATACATTATTTCATGTAACTAGATCCAATAAACAAAGCGAGCAAAGCGAATAATTTCTGCAAAATTTTTAATTTCATATAATAGTACCTACTTGTAAACAATCATAAAAAAAAAATTGACATATGTCAAAATGTCCGTTTTGAAGTTTTAATTCGGTCATAGTTGCTTTGTTTGCTTTTCTGCTTCTGCAAAAAATAAGCACGCGAAGCAAGCAAAGCGTTAATTGGGTTTTCTCTTAAATTTGTATATACTTTCTAAAAATACGTTTTCTAACTTTCGAATTTTCGAATATATTTTTTTTCCAAATTTTAAATAACTGGCATAAATATTCTGAAATATAACAATTCCTCCCAGTTCTATTTTAATTTTTATATTTAAATTCAAAATTGACAGTTAATAAAGTGCAATTTGACAGCTATAGTACGTTATACTCGAACGTCATCTAAATTTTTGTGGGCTATTTTTTAGGGTATAGGACTTTCTTAATATTTCTTGCTGTATTTAGATTCTGGTATAAAATCTGTGAGTAGATTTTTTTCAAAATATTGATTCTATTGCTGGATCCCAAGAAACGGAGCATGGATTGAAAAAAGAACCATTTAATTTGAAAATTTAGAACTATTTTTTTGTATATTTGAAAAAACACCAAACCTGTTTAAAAATAGATAAACTTCATGTGAAAAGGGACCAAGTTCACGTGAAAAGAGTGACATATACTCAGTTAGTAAGACAAAAAAATCATTAAATTCAAAAATACAATTTTTCGAAATTATTTCATGTACGAAAGTTATTGGGAAACACTTTCCTACACGAAATTTCAATTCAATTGTCTTAAGTATATATATGTATATTTCAAGAACAAAAACTTTAAAGAAAAGCAGCTCAACTCCAAAATATATTTAAATATATATATATATATATATATTTTATTGAAAATGAAAAAAAAAAAGGTTCGGCTATTGTTTATGTTAAATAATAACCTCAAAAATAAAAATATACAAGTATTTATTTTTTTTTCGTATCATAATATGAAGGATAAAATACAATTTTTGTTGTTGTTGTTGGAAAGGATTTAAAGAAGGTTACAACACTGAAATGTTACAACATTGAAAACTTTTTTTGTCTACTTTAACAAAAACTTTTATATGAAAAATGAAAAAAAAAAAAACAAAAGTTAAATAATAATAATAATACGTTTCAAATTTACATTTGCAAGGGTTATCACAGTTCAAAGTCGAGTAATACAACACTTGAAAAGTGTACAAGTACAGCGCCTCAAAACTTTATAATTTTATTTTAAGGTGAAGAACAAAAAAAAAAAAAAAAAATTGTATTGAATAAACAACTGAACTGACAGCTTTGATGTTAAATGAAATAAAAAAAAAATCAATTCAACTTTATACAAGTTATCATTTTAGTGCAATGAACTTTAAAGAAAATTTTTCAAATAAAGTTTTTTCTGATTTAAATAAAAAACAATTAATATTAAAAAGTAATTAGGTTTAATATTAAATTTTTATTTGGTACTTAATTATATGGATCTTTGCCATCTTTGCATATTATAATCCAAATGGTAAACTAGACATTAAAATTTTGTGCATAGGAGTTTAATTTTACAAAAAAAAAAGGCAAATAAAATTACTATCCTTTCTTAAGTATAAATCCTACACTATACTATGTACAAATCCTTAACTAGTCCTACACCTACTGCGTATTATAATTGAACTTATCATTTTGTTGAAAGTTTAAAGTTCAGAGACTTTTTAAATTTCTTCGAAATATTTACTTTGAGATTTTCAACAATTTATAAAAATGGTCTGATAATTCTTAGGTCTTGAGAATTTTAAAAAGGAAAACATTTACTTTAATATGGGGATTAGATGGAAAAACTTGGGCCCACGTCTTCGCATATGTTGGCGGATATTAAATTAGATGCGGAAAATTTAAACGTAAGACAATGCGAAAGTTTAAGTGACATTTTAAAAGTTTATGGCAAATAGTAGGCCTAGATTGTGCAGAAAAATGCATTGAAATTCCCAGATCTACATGAGGCATAAATGTCAGTATTAATTTGCCTTACTAAACTAAATAAAAAGATTCAAAGAATTTTTATACCTTAACTATTTACTTATATGCCTAAAAATTTCAAACAAATCATTTTATCTAACATTTACTTATAAATAACTAAGTTTATTCAAATCTAAGGACGCCATTAGTACTTACACAATATTATAAATTTGGAAAATTAAATTATTAAAAAACTTGCCTTTCGAAAAGTTGCAATGAACCTTCAATTAATTAAAGTTGGTATAAGTTCAAATACACAAATCAAATAAGTAAATCATTTAAATATATATATATCTATATATATACATATATATATTTACATTTACCTCAATTTACACAGGGTTATAAAATTTCATTTATTTAAAATATGCAAATTAATGCTAATATTAATCAAAAAAAAAACTTTTCATACTTTTGAATAATTTGCCAATTCATCGATTTTCATTTCTCCTGAATTTAAAAATTTTTGCAAATTCGCAAAATCTTCTAGAACAATTACCTCAGGTTACTTATTATATATGTACTTACTTTAAAAATAAAAAAACGAACTACTTAATATTTAACTTTTTTATAATCATTTCATTAGAATTTTTTCAATATTTCGCGATTATTAAGGTCAGTATTGAATTTAATGTTAAAATAAACAAAACTTGAAATTTTAATGAGAATCAATTAAAATTAAATGTATTCAAAAGAATCAAAAGGCAATTAAGTAACTAAAAGGTGGTATCTGTATAGGTATTTAAAGAATTTAAAATATTTAACAAAGTACTTTTGTTTTTAAAGTTAAAAAAATTTTAATTAAATACTAATTTAACAACTTACAAGTAAATAAAGTAATTAGTTACATTTTAAAAAAAAAAAAGAAACAACGAAGAATAATTGGGTCTAAGTAATTATTAAAAAATTTAAAAAAGAATCCATGTCGCATGTTTTTAATAATTTTCATAATGTTCATATGTGCACTGTAAGTAATTATTAAGTGTACTATACAATTAATGATATTAAAATTCCATAACTTTAACTAACTTTAAATTGTCAAATTAAATTTTTTTTTCTAAAATTATGTTTAAAATAAAAGTTTTTTAACAAAATTTTTAATTTAAATTTTTTATTATTACAAAATGTTTTAATTATATACTTATATAAATAATTTAAATCATTAAAAACTTTTAAATAAACTAATAATATTTTTTATTATTATAAATATATTAACCCCCGAAAGAATTTTGAATAAAATATATTCACATTATTTGATTACTGTAACTAATTACATTGGTATGACAATTACTTTTTGACAATTACTAATTAGCTTTAACAATCACAATCACGTCTATATTTTAAAAAAAGATTACTATACACTTTTATCAATTCTATTTAACACTTTAAAATTTAGTAATTGATTACTTTACTTTAAATACTGAATTGGACAGCAAAAAAGAAGTACTTACATTAAATCTTATTGTAATTAAGAGTATTTTACAAAACTTAAAAAGTAAGTATTGGTTACACAAGAAGCATTGCATTGAATTGATGATTTTTGATTTTAATAGATTGATTTTTGATTTGAAAACTTTGACAGTTAATTTTTACATTATATTAATGACATGAGTTATTTGAAAAATTTGACAATTGACAATTTTTTAATGTCACTTGTACAAATTAAAATTTTTTCAAATGAAGGTTTAATTTTTTAATTATTTCATTTCAAGTTTTAAACAATTGACATTTTGTATCAATACTTAATGTTTCAGTAATCATAGCTTAATATTAAAAAAAAAAATAAGTTTTTAGTGGAATTGGGTACTCATAACCAAAATGTATAGTCAAATTGGAAATAATTTTGATATAAGTAAGTACTTATAATATTAGAATGGTTCAAATAATGGCAACTGTACTCTAGTTTAAAAGCAAATTGAATTCGGTAAAAAACAAGGCCCGGTATTTTCAATAAATAATATAGAAATATAACATTCAACATTGGATCTTTAATATATTCTTCAAAAATTGGCCAATGAAATCAGTAGAATTAAGACTACAATTAATTACTTATACACATAAAATACTTAAAACAATTAATTAATTCAATTAAAATTACATTTTTTTAAAATAAAGTACCTAGTTAAGTACTTCTCTATTTATTTAAATAAAGCGTCCTTTAAACGTCCCCTTTTTTGTTGTACAATAAAAATATATAGAAATTAAAAATAATTAGTTCTACTTACAAATTCAAAAAAAAAAAAATAAAATTTAAAATGAAAAATGAAAAATTAAAATAAAATTTTAATACAATTAAAATAAGTATTTAAAAAATATTCAAGTAACAATAATTTTTCCTTAAGCATTTCATGGTTAAATCTTTAAAAAATTACAACAAAAAAAAAACCAATGTAGCTATACAAATTTTTTTTTTTTTTTTTTAATTTAAATACTTACAACTAAAAAATAAGGTGTAAAACAGGAACAAAACATTAAACAAGGTAAAATTAAAAATGTATATATATATATATACAAATTTTCACCAACCACCAAACCAATTTAATATTTTATCACAATAAAAGAAAATATACAAAAAAAAAAAAATAAATAGAAAAAGAAAGAGAAAGAGAAAGAGACAAAAAAACACAAAAAGTTTACAGGCAGGCAGGTACTTTTGTTCATAAATTTTAATGATTTCCTAGCGCCTATGTATTACCTAACCTCAATGAACAAAAAAAAAAAGGAATAAAAAAAACAACCACAAAAAAACAAAATATTAAAATAAAAATTAAATAAAATACAAAAGTAAATAACCGTTTTTATATAACTTTCTTTCGACTTGAGTTGAGGAAAAACAAAAAAATTAACCAACAACTATACCTTCATGGAAAATTTTTCGAAGAGTTTTCCTCCATTATATTATTTTCATATTTTTTTTTTTTTTTTTTTTCTTTTATATTTTTTTTTTTTTTTCTTTTTCTTTTATATTTTTAACTTTTTCCCTTTTTAATTTTTATTATTTTGCCATTTTTTTTTTTAACTTTTCATGTATAAAAATTTTCTTTTTTTTTTTCCTTCAGACTCGACTAAAAGTTGAAAAATCAATAAAATTTTCTTCTATTTCTGTCTCTTTTTAGTTTTTTTCTTTGTATTTTTATGCACAACCAAAATAACAACTTTTATATTATGTATATATATATATTATATAGGTATATATATAAAATAATTTTATGTACTACATTTTTATATATACTTACATAATATTTTTAATAAGTGTCTGTAAAAAATATATATATATAAACATTTTATATAGTTAATATTTTTTAGGACTGACTGAAACTGTTTTATTGCTTTTTCAGTTTTTCCTTTTTCGTTTTCTTTTTTTTACTTTTCCGAATGAATTTTCCGAATGACGTTGAAAATGTATAGAAGTAAAAATCGTTACAATCTTTTCGGGTATAAAATGTATATATATATATATATATTAAAAAACTATTTTAGCTGCTGTTTCAAAATTCAAAAAAAAAAATTCTATTGTTCATTGGAGATCCCAAAACAGAACCAAAACAGAATCAGAACAGAAAAAAACAAAAAAGAACAGAAAAGAACAAAACAGAAGCAGAAACAGAACTAAACTGAAAGGAACAGAACAGAATATCCAAAATAATTTAATTGGGATTTACATGCGTTTTTATCTATATGACTAGTTAGTATATATAACAATTTAAATATTTAGATAAATTATAAATGTATATATATATAATAAGTAAAGTATATATATATACTGATGTATGTAAATTGTTTTTTTTTATTTGAAAAAAATACAAAAAAAAAATTAAACAAAATTTGTTTTAATTCAAACTATTAACACAGTGTAGCGTTCGTTGTAATAGCAAGAAATAAAAGATTAGCTTTTTTTTCATCGTTTTTTTTTGCTTTTTCCTTTCTGCTTTCCTTTAAGCATTTGCTTTTAACCATATTATCCTTTTTTTTTCTTATTTGTTGTTTTTTTTTATTATTTTTGTGTTTCTTAATTTTATATCCTAGAAAATTAATTCCTACAACTACACTTAAAAGTCCCCACTTTTTTTATCACATATTTTTTTTTTATCAACGAACAAAGGCTTTTCCTGGCTTGTTGAACGAATGCTGTTTTTATTTTTTTTGATTTTGGCTAAAAAACATGAGAAAGAAGGTAAAAAAAACAACAACAAAATGTAAACAAAAAAAAAAATAAATATTCTTAAATTAAATTCTAAAATAACAAAAATTTAAAAAAAAAAAAAAAATGGAGCCGATTTTAAGAATCCGTTTCCTTTCTATTTTCTTCTTCTGTTCATTTTTTCCGCCTTTTAAAAAAAAGGAAACAAAACAAGTGATGAACTTCAAGAGTTTTTAAAAGAGCACATTTCAAAAATTACACAATGTTGTATATTGAGTTTTGGGTAAAAATATACATATATAAATTATTTGATAATATTATAATTAATTTATTTCATTAATTAATTATAAATTATGAATAATATAATGAAATCCATATATAGAGCTAGAATAGAGCTTTAATGTTCACGTTTAACTTTGTAAATATATACAGGGGTGCGTAAGTTACTAGTTTTTAAAAGTAGAAAATTTGAAATTCAAGTTCTGATAACCCTTGAATAGGGAAAGTTTCGAAAAATTTCGTCTAAACCAATTCTGAAGATTCGAAATTTCACAATTCTCAAGAATCTAACCTTCACTATCTAAATATTCAGATCCAAAGAATTGATTCGTTTAATGACTGATTTCTAAAAATTTAGCTTCTCCCAAAATTTCAAGTTTTTAGCTTAAGTCGTTCAGAAGATATGAGGAGTCAAACATTTTGAAAAATTGAGTTTCAAATAACAGTAAATTAGAATACCAAGCCTTTTATATTTGCCTTGCATATGTTTATAAATCTAGTAGAAGCCGGTACCGTTTCCAGAATAAACATATATCTTATAGAACTCTTGTTATAACAATTTATATATAGAGCTTTTCCGAATATTGGGAACTGTAACTCCGTAACGGATGGGACTACAACAAAAAGTTGTTTTTATCAAATTAACTTCTTTGCAATTCCAATCCGTAGTTAAAATTTCATTTCTTTATTTCAAAAGATGTAAAAGTTTTGTAAACATATTGACAGACGAACAAACAAAGTGAAACAATATACTTGGCACATTTTTTTCAAAATTTTTTCAAAATTTGCTAAAAAATTTAAAATTTAATCAGACAAAAACGAGAATATGAAAACTTTTTAATATTGTGTTTTGGGTGTTGGTGCTGGTTCCTCTTTAGTTGTTGTTGTTTTTTTTTTTAGTACAGTTAAAAGTTTTCTTCATTTTCATCCTAAAAAAAAAAAAAAAAATTGACAAAAAAATAACTGTTCCTTAATTTTTTATCCTTATTCCTTAAGAATAAAAACATACCAAATGATTTGACATACTAAAAATGATTACAAAGAAAATCAGAAAAAATTCAATCAATTGTCAAAAAATGATTCTTCTTTCAAAATGATTGTGTATTTTTGTAAAAGGTTAGAAAGGATGGTTTGACATTTGAAAAAATCAGATTTTTCAATTTTTTGTTGTTGTTGTTATGTTCTCTTTTATTTTGACAATCTTTTCTTTTTTTAAATATAAGATGTAAATAAATAACTTTTTAAGTAGGATTTTTTATTTAAAAAAATATTTGACAAGAAAAATTGAATAGAAAAAAAATATAAAGAAAAATTAAAAATAATTTCTATTATTTGACACACATGTAACTAAATATAATAATGTGTAAATATTACACACATGTGAATTAATTTTAAATTTAATTAATTTAATAGTAAAAAAAAAAACGTGTTCAATTTTTTTGGTTTTTTTTTCTTTTTGTATTTTTCAGACATTTTTAGATTTTAAAATAATTGATTTTGGAAATCGGGAGCTTCCTTTTAATTTCACTATTAAATTTTATGTATTTTTGCAAATTCAAATAATCCGTATAAGATATTCAGACATCTTTAGTGCTTGCTTGTACTTGAGAGTACTCATATTATACAAAGTGCTTGTACTTGAGAGTACTCATATTATACAAAGTGCTTGTACTTGAGAGTACTCATATTTACTCAAAGGCTTAATACTAAAATAAATGAATTAGTATATTTGAGAGCTAGTTACACAAATTTGGTTTTATCCCTCATGAAATATGTACCTAAATAATATAAGAGTTTCAATAACATGCGGTGTTTGGGATGACAACCCTTACTGGAATTACAAGCGTTTGTTATTGAAATGTTACATATAAGTATGTAGTAAAAAGAATTAGCTTAAGAGCTGGATTCAAACAAGGCCAGCCAAAATATCAAATATAGGGTATTCTTTCCAGAATATTTATAGAATAGTATGAGATTTTATGGTTGATTACAAAATGAGTGTTATTTGACTTCTACAGAGTTAGTTCTTGAACATATTTATGTATATATTTATTAAGTACAATGGTACATGAATGGAAAAGGTAACTGTAACTACTGTTTAAAATTTAAAATGTGGGGTGGCTATTATAAATTAAATTATATTTTTTTATTAGATATGATCTGATCAGGGTTTGAACGAGACCGTTCTTTAGAAAGGCCGAATCCCCAACCACTACGCCATCGGTCGGATATTATATATATTTAGATTATCGCGAGATTCTGAATTAGTTGGGTTGGGATAATTTGTTTTATGAAATAAATATACCAAATTCACATATAACATTTTTTTAATTATATTGTTGAATGCAAAATCTAACTCCACATATTAAAATAATTAGCTAGACTTCGATATCAAAAATTAATTATAACCAATTTTACTACATTTTAATTTATATAAATTTATAAAAATTTAAAAATTATTTACACGTTATTAAAAAAAATTTAATAATGTTCCAAAAAATTGTCAAAATTAATTATATTAACTATGAAATTACAACTAATCTTTTTTATTCAGTTGTAAATATTTAATTATTAATAGGAAATTTAATATTAACTTCTATTATTATGATCACAATAGAACTTATTTTTAAAAATTTTATGCACCAACAAGATAAGTATTAAATTCCAACAAAAATATCGAAAAAAGCAAATTACTTATATATTCTTCCTACATAAATTATGGAAATAAATGTAACAAAAGGAATCTTAATACATTATTTGATGGTGATCAAATCTAAAAATAAACTTAAACTACAATAAAATAAAATAAAAAAAAAAAGTTAAATAAAAACCAGAAAAAAAAACTCCTAAAAATTCCACGAAGAATAATATTAAATTTATATTTTTAAATTAATAATATATTACAGATAAAAAAAAATAAGGGAAGAGAATCAAGTAATGACAAGATGAAAAAATTAAAGAAACCAGTGATTTGCAAACTATGTAAATTAAAATTATAAATATAAGCATTAGTAATAAATACTTATCTATAAATTAATAAATGGAATTTGATGCGAAGAACTTATGGCAACACTGTAATAAGGCAAAGGCAAATATATAATCAAATAACTATGTAGTTACTAATAATATTCAAATTTAATATTACATTTCACAAGTTAAAATGATTATTGGCTGATTGTGACTAAAATAATTAATTGTCTTAATATCAAATATGTTTTACCTTTCACAATCTACGCTTACGGGCTCTAGAGCTCCTGAGCTTTTCATCTTTTTAGACAAAAATGGTTATATTCAAAGCAAAAACAATGTCACCCTACAATGTCACTATAAAAGACGGGAAGAATGGAGCGTGGAGTATTTATAGCCTCAGTTATTTGCAATAATCTATAATTTCGTTAACCAAATTTTAATTATAGATTGGGCGGAAATTATAAGGCCTATTTTCATTTAATTTAAAGGTTGAAATCGTCCGGGATCGGAAAAATTCTAACTCGATCCAGGACGATCTGTAGGGCCAATAGTTTTGGAAATATGTATATCGATATACTTATTACTTTAGGAATGACCACACAGTTGATTCTATATATAAATGTTGATTCTAGACCAATCTAGATATTATAAAGAATATTAATTTAAAAAAATCTGGAAAAAAAAGAAGAAGTCGGTATCCTATATAATTCACAATTTATAGACATAAAATTTATGAAAATTTTAAAAACGGTTTAATAGATATGAATTTCCTAAACAGACTTTAATCGACTTTACACCCAAAAGAATATTTTATTTCCTTTGAACCCCAAAATAACCTCTAGATCTATGGCATGTCATTGACGAAACACCCTAATACTATACATGTTAATTTCGCATGAATTAATTGAAAATTCTTAATTTACAAGTAAATTCTATTAAAAATAAAATAAATTTTTCTGTATTTTGCATAAATTTAAAACATTTGAATTTAAATTGACAGTTTCCTTATCCTAAAATATCCATAAATATTCAAAAAATATTTTGAGTTATACATAAAATATTACTTTTAAAAAATTGATGATTTCCTTGTCAAAAAACAAATTTAAGGATATTTATGACAGTTTGGGAATGATGTACAAAAATGTATAAAAAAATTTACCTAAAGTAACTTTCACATAATGGATAACTTATAAGAGTGAAAAGAAAAGTAAGTATTTCAAAATATATTGACGTCAAACAACAATGATATTAAGAGTAGGTACGTACATATAAAAAAGTATAAAATATTTCTGAAAAAAAAAATTTTGAGTTTCTTATTTATATTTTGGCAAAACTTCTATATTTAATAAAAAAAATATGAAGGTTCTTCAAAAAATTTTAAGATACACTTGTAAAACATTCCATTTTTTTGATTTTTATTATTATTATTTTTAATACAAAAATTCCTTAAACTAAGAGTTCATTATTTTAAGTAAATTGATATAAAAAAAATTTGGAAAATCTTTAAAGGGAGTTACTACATTAAGGAAAACAACAATTTGAAAATTATTAGAATAACTAGATCAAAAGATTGTTATTTTTCTTTCGAATAATATTTATTAAATAAACTTTTATATATTTAAGTACATATATATGAATACTTAGAGTAAGAGTATTTCTAAGAAACTGGTTAATTTTATTTTCAATTTAATATTGTAAATATGATATTCAAATTCTTAAGCCTATCATTATCTTTTTTAAAGGTGTATTAAAGATTTATTCTCTAGGAAATTAAATTAAATATATATAAACAATGATTTAAGATATTAATTTTATATTTTGAAAATATATGCATTCATTTAAAAACGAATATTAATTGTGTAGGTTTTTGTCAATTATAAAGCTCTAATATGTCAAAATTCAGGATAGACTTAGCTTTAAGATATTAAGTACTAGGCCTTATAACATGTAGGAAAGTCTTTAAATTTTGAAAAGATACAATTATGTTTATTATAGGTACTTATATTGTAATCATTTTATATTGAATATAGAAATATACTTATATTTAAAAATATCTTATATATCTGTGAGTTATATTATTAAATTAAAATAATTTTTTGTTAATATTTTTATATTATTCGAAACAGCTTATCGAAACCTTATTACTTATTACTAACTTTACGCAATGTGATTACTTATTAGTAACTGTAAGCAATTTGATTACTTATAATAACTGTAAGCAATTTGATTACTTATTAATAATTGTAAGCAATTTGATTACTTAAAATAACTGTAAGCAATGTGATTACTACTAATAACTTTAAGCAATTTGATTACTTATAATAAATAAGTATAACCAATTTGATTACTTATAATAATTACTGCAGTGAAATGTGTGATTTTCATTTTATAATACTCACATTATAAAATTTTAATTAAACGTAGCGTAAGTACTTGGTAAAAATGTGTAATTCTGTTAAAATATTCAAACTAAATATACTTATACTGTATGCTTAATTTTCATTTTCAGAATATGAAAATTATTGAAATATGAGATTCCTGTAGACAAAAAACAAATTTAAAAATAATTTTGAGTTAAGTATTACTTATTACATTTCCTTTACGCGTTAAGTACTTACTTAAAATATAAAACAAAAATGAGTACTTAAATATAAAAGAAAATTAACTTGAAAAGAAATTCAATAACAATATAAGAAAGTAATTACTTTCTTAGTACATCTATTTATTTAAGTTAAAAAAAAGTATAAACAATTAAGGTAAATTACAAACAACTAAGTACTTATGAAGAAATTCGCAATAAAATCAAAAATCGAATTGTAAAATTTATCAAGAATTTTATATAATAAGATTTCTTTAAATTAGCACTCTTATGTAAGATTTGTTTTTAAGAAAAAATTTAATTTTTAAATAATAATTGTATGTTCTAATAAGTACACATTCATAAAATAAATAATGTTAACACTTTGATTACTTTAAATATTGTATAAAATATGTCCATTGCAAATAATAAGTTAAATAAATATAGGTGGGTATTATTTCATATCTTAAAATAAACTTTATGAATATTATTTTATTAACAGGTTTGTGTACTTTGATAGTGATCAAGTGTATTATGATAAATAAATTTCAAAATAAGGAATATACTTAGTTAAGTACTTATCATTTTTAATAAAATTTAAAAATTATACTTAATTTTAAAAGTTCATTTAACTTAGTTTTGTTACAAAATTTTTGGAAATAAATATTTAAAGCAAATAAGTAGTTGGTCAATTAATTAAAGACATATTTAGTTAAGAATTATGTAAAATTTATTACAAAATCCTGACAGGATGAAATGATTAATGGAATGGATGAATATGTTTCGGCTTTTAGTTGTGAATCATTATTGACAACTTTTAAATGGTTGTTTAAACTTAAAACTTCATTAAACATTTAAGTCTGTGATAGTCACTCTTTTAATATGTTTATTTCTAATATATCAAGTTTTTATTAATGATTATCTCAAATTTGTTCATAAAGCTTTACAAAATATGGGATTTTAATTCAACTAAATCATTAGCTTGAAACAAGACTGTGTGTTTAAATTTTAGAAATGAAGCAAAGATAAGTTCAATAAGATAAGTCTAGATAAGTTTAGATTAAGTAAATATCTAGTTATTTATGTATTGGAATTAAAACCATAGTTATTATGTTAGTGAAGAAGTGTAATCACTTACTCCCGAAGTAAATTTTACTTATTAACCATTCAAATAGCAATTTAAAGTAATTTTAATAACTAATTTCTAATAACATTCATTTCTAATAACATAAACTTGGTCAAAGAACACCTGTTTCAATATGTCTAGTAATCATAGAAGGTAGTCAAACTAAAAATAAGAAAAAAAGCTAGAAAATTCAAAAAAAAAATTTCTAAATTCTTATCTTTTTAAAATAGATAAGAAATATTATTTATAGAACTGTTTTATTAATTTTTTGATAGATTTATTATTTATCAGTTTTCTGTGAAAAATCTTTAAATTAAATATCAAGCACGATTTCAACACATCAATAAATAAAATTAAAAAATAACATAAATTTGGGGAGAAATTTTTAGAAAATTAAAAACTCTGATAAATAAGTGTTTTTCTTCCAAAATTTAATTTATATTTTATAATCGTTTAATGATCAATAAAATAGACTGTAGTCTGATTAAAAGCAATAAAAAAAAATGTAGCAACATTAAATTCTGAAATAAAGTTGAATAAGCAAGTAAGTACCTATAATACTTAATATATTTTATCTTTAAGATAATAATATAAGTGGGTACTTATATAAATGAAAATACTTATGTACAAAATAATTTATTAAAAATATATATAATATATATTTTTAATAAATTATTTTGTATGTTTTTTAAATCAAAGAAAATAAATAGTTATATACATAATTTATATGAGGTTTCATATGTTCAATTTACTTAA
Organism: Dolichopus griseipennis; assembly: GCA_963082915.1. NCBI lineage: Eukaryota > Metazoa > Arthropoda > Insecta > Diptera > Dolichopodidae > Dolichopus > Dolichopus griseipennis. The sequence continues at coordinate 104,376,225 of OY720444.1, read as the reverse complement.
TTACTTACATTCTAATAATTTTCAAATTTTATAAAAAATAAATAATATTAATATAAGTATTGTTTTATTTTTTTTACCATTTCATGGACGATACATTCATTTTATCTCTATTATATATATAACATCGGAATAGTTAGACTCAGTACTTAAGTAAGTCCTGATTAATTTCAGGTAAGCATAAAATGCTTGGTAATCAGTACTCATTTGTAAATTCAAAAACAGATTCCTAAGTAAGTATAACTATATTCCATCACAACAAATGTAACCGATTATTTTATTGGATTTATCACCAAAATTTGTCACCACATTATATTTCGATCCATATAACTTTTAATTCTAATTTGCCATAATAAGCGATTTAGTATTGTTACCTAGCTCATTAAGAAGCAACCTATAGATCGAACGCCAATTTAACAAACATTTTTAAAGGTAATATCAGGCAACTAACATAATATAGGTTTTAAATGAGAAGTGTATTTAGTTATTTACAGAGAATGAAGCAATCCTTTCCTTTTATAGTGGGGCAGATATAATTAACCTAAGTTTCTTAATTAATATTTATTTTGTTTATACATTACTTAAGTTTTATCGTAATTTATAAATGACCAATTTCTTTAGCTTAATTTATTTATAATTATTCCCTCATAAAATGTGATACGGTAGTGGAACAATCCTTTCCTTTTCAGACTACTTATTAATTTTATTAGTAATTATTATTCATTGTTTTTATATCATATATTTTGTATTTTACTATACCTATATGGTCACTATGGGGATTTGTAAAGAATATTATTTTTTAATCATTTTTAAGGAACTTTTTCGTACGGGAATCGAACTCGACTTTCCCATTAACAAACCGAGACCCCAATAGCTTAATCTTAGCTATAGTAATTACTTTTACCAAAAATAACTACTTAGTTACTTAATTTAAATTTTTTTTTTAAATACAATAACAAATAAAATTTCCAATCTACTAAATAAACTAATCGATACATTATTTGGATATAAAAAATTAATGTTTATGATTTTTCCTATACACCTACATACATCTATTATAAATGATTTTTGGCAACGCTCTATTTAATCATTTCCCTAAAATTCAATCTTACTCAGTAAATCCATTAGTTTGTTTTTTTTTTTAATTACAATGTACCCGTTTAATAATTTCACCTTTATTTTAAGATTATATTATTCTCTGAATAAATCCTATACTGTTAAATCCTACTATAAAACAATAATTTAATACATAAAATAAGTACATAACTAGACTATTGTGTTTTTTTTTATAAATTTTTAATAAATAAGTATACAGCTACCTAATTATATAAAAATAAATATATATATGTGTATATGTATATATTTATAAAATATATTTAATATAGTTAGTTATCATAATAATATAATGAATGAAAATTGTTTAAAATTTTTTTGAATCTCAAAGGCTTTTTATATTTTCCTTTTTTTTTCAAAGCAAAGCAAAAATACATAAGTAGCATACATATAGTTATAGATACATACTTATATACAAATATATATATATGTACATACTTATATATTTCAAAACAAAATCGTTTACAGTAGAAAAAAATTAAAATAAAAATGAAAAAAAAATTGGATACAGAAGATTCTGCTCACAAAAAGATTATTGATGACGCAAGATTGTTTTTTTTATATATATATATATATGTTCTATACATTTTTTAGCTCATTAATTATGCTAAAGTGATTGAACCGGTATAAAGTATTTTTTTTTATTTTTATTTTTTAATTAAAAACTTTAAAAAAAAAAATTGCAATTACTATCAATTGACACAAATTATACTTTTTAAAAACTTGTATTAAATTAATTTATAAATTAAAAAAAGCTTTAAAACTTGTTTAAGAGTCTGATTAAATTATAACCTAAGTAATGTATGTAAATCGATTTTTCCAATGGGACTGACTGTCTAGATTTATAATGCAGTATATATACCTACTTATATATTAAAATGTACACTAAACATTTCAATTATATAAAAAATAACTTCTCTTATCTAAAAATAAGTTATAATCTTATTAAAATAACTAATACTTATATTAAATTCAAAATTGAAATTTTATTATGGAAAATATTTCTTTTTACAAAATACAATTGAAAAAGGAAAACATTTATACGCCATATTAGAAGTTTTTTATTTTCTTTTATATATATACATATATATACAAAAGTATATTATATATTTAATTTATAATGAAAATTTTTTTTTGGTATATAATGGAAAAATCAAAATAAAATTGAAAGGATATTATGCATAAAACTTAAAAATCTATAATTTCAAATAATACTTAGTTATCAAAAAAAAAATTAAATATATAATAATATCTATATATGTATAAATTTATTAAATATATGTATATATATATGTAGCTATATAAAAATAAAAGAACATACATAAAATATAGATCCTTTTTTTTTTTGTAATTCTCTGTTGGTTTTTTGATTATATTTGGTTATATGGTGTTTTGAAGAATATCCTTTTTATGAATTTTATCCTTTTTTAAAAAATATTTTATACTAATCTGTAACAAGAATGGCATAACCAGCAGCAACTGCCATTAACAGCAAGAACAGCAGCAGCAGCAGCAAAATTTTTTTTAAAACAAAAACAAAATTATATAAAAAAAAATATTTTTATCCACAAAATATTATTAGAAAAATTGAAAAACAGGAGTAAGTAGTTGTAGTTGTAGTCACCGAAATAACACAGCAATTCAATATTTAAAATAAAAATAAAATCTTTGCTGTTTGTTTTTTTTTATTATTATTTAATAATATATCCGATACACTCCTTTTATATATATATTTGCATTTAAAATATATATATGTACATATATATTTTGACTTTTAAAAATTTTTAAAACTTTATTTTTTCAATTTTTATTTTATTTTACTGTGAATTAACTTTTAATTTTAAATTTATATTAAAAATATAACTATATATATCTACATATTTATATATGTATATTATGTATAACTTTTTTTTATTATAAAAGAAATTTCAAATATTTTTTATTTTAATATTTTAATAAAATTATAGGTAGGTATTTAAAGAAAAATTAAAAAATTATATTTTTTTTTATATTATGTACACTATTTATTTATATACAACACGCATGGTAAATTTGAACAATTATGGAATATATATATATATATATTTTTTTTTTATTTATTATGAAAAAAACAAGAAGTAAAAAAAAATTAGGTATATTTATATTGGTTTTTTATTTTTTTTTATAACTTTTAAAGGTAAATAAACTTTTATCCCATTTGTATCCGTTTTTTTTATGTTTGTGTATATTTTAATTTTTTTTTTATTATTTTTTAATTTAAAAAAATAACCACCGAAATTATATTTTTTTTTTAAATATATTTTATAAGTCCGATAAACCTACAATGATGCAAAGTGCACCCCATTTTTTTTTGACACTTTTCTATTAAAAAAAAAAAAAACAAAATGTCAAAAAATCGCTGCAATCGTTTTTCACTTTTCACTTTATTATCCTTTTTATTTTCTTAATTTTGCAGTTAAGAATTTTTTTTGTTTACTTTGTTTTTTTTATTAAAAAAAAACTTCTATTTTTTTTGTATTTAAATAAAAATATTAATATTATTTTTTTAATAATAATAAAATGGTTTTTATTTTATTTATTACTTAACAAAAGAAGAATAAACACAAAATCTCTGCACCACACGATTGAATTTTAATAAAAAAAAAAAAAAAATTTACTTTTATACCACTTTATAAATTTTGTTTTTTTTCTATTTTGTTTTTTTTTTTTTACTTTTTTTATTTACAAGTCGATAAACAATTGAAATTCTGCATTAGTTAGAAAGAGACAAATCTTTATGTTTACAAACATTCACTTTTGTATAAAAAATTAATTTGACATTTCAAAAAAATTCAATTCAAATTTTATTAAAAAATTTCTCACTCTCTTTCTCTCTCATTTATACCAAAAAAAAAAAACAATTAATTTTATACACAAAAACACACATTTAAAATAAAAAATGCGATATTCTCTCACAAAATACAATCAAATTGGCAAAATTTACAAACCCAAATTCACATTTTGTTAATTTGAATTTGGTGTGGTGGTGGACATATATTTGACTTTTGAGAATTATTTTTTATACCAACAGTCGCAGCAAAAAAGTGCAGAAACGTCCTGCACATATTTCACCACATATAAAAGAATTTTGACATTTGATAACGATTATTTTTATATGGAATGGAGTTTTGTATTTTATGTATTAAATAAAAACTGCAGAATATCTGTCAGAAAAAAAAAAACATAAAAAAAAAAAAAAATCGAAAATATATATATATATATTTTGTGTATCAAAAACAAGTCTTTTATATTAAAACAATTTAAAAAATATTTTTGAGATTTTCATATTAATGTATCTGTGTGCAAGCGAGCGGAATAATCAGCAGAAAAACTGATACGAAACTAACTTTTTATGTACATGTAGATGTTTTTTTTAATTCATATATTTATGATGAACACACGTATACACAAACAAATAAACAAAAATAAAAAATAAAATAAACCGACAGAAAGACCAAATTTTTTTATTCAATATTTTTTATTTTATATTTGATACACACACTCACTTAAACTAACCATGTTTTTTTTTTTATTTTATTATACATGAATTTTTTGTGTGTGTTAGTATAAAAATCAATGAAAATTTTTTTTGTTTGTTTTTATTTTTAATTTTTTTTTTTTCTAAATAGGCTAGTATTTTTTTTTTTTTTTGTAATTTAATAATAAATTTTTAACAATTTTTAAATATTTTTAATTTTCAATTATATTTTCATTCAAAACTTTAAAAATAAATAAATTTAATTTAGTTCAATTAAACTAATTAACGAATTTTAAATAGTTTTATTTTTTTTTATTTAATAAAATTTTAACCGATTTGAACCCATTTTTTTTTTGTTTTTATTTAAAATTTATTTCGTAAAGGTCCAACCTATCGGCACGACTTCTGAAAACGTTATGAGCGACTGTGTGAAATTGAAAAGAAGAGATTAGAGAAAAAATTTTGTAGAAGAAAATTGAGAAATATATAAATCTGCAATTCTGTTTACTTTTTTTTTTTGTATTGGAAATTAATAAGATTTCTTCAGAGCGTGCCGTCAGCCGTGCCATACGTAAATAATAAATATTGCTTAATAAAATTTCTCCTCTGCTCTCTGCTCATTGCTTTGCTTTGCTCACTGGTTTATGGCTGTTTGTATTGTTCATCATCATGGTATTGTTTTCTAATCGTCCATCCACCTACCACCACTGCACTCAGCAGCATTGAATTTTATACCAAAATAAGAAGTGTTGTTTTTTTTCCATAAAGAAGTTTTTTAATGATGATGGAAATGAACACATGAAAATATTTTGGTTTAATACGCATGCAAAGAGAGCATTAAACTCATATAATTTGCAAACTGCAGTCTACAGACAGATGATAATGTGGATTGTATTGTGGATTTCATAATATATATTGATTATATTTTTTTATATAGGTATTGAATGGTTTGTATGTATAATTTTTGTTATTTTCAATTGAAATATTTTGACAATTTATAATTAATTTATATATAATATATATAAATTAATTAATTTATAATTATAATTTTTTTATTATTTAATTATTATAAATAAGAAATAATAAATTTGTGGTAAAATATAAATATCGTTAATTTTTGAATTTTCTAAACCCTTTGAGAATTTTCTGAAAGTCATCAATAGATGTCGCTACTAAAACGTCAAATTTTTGTATTCAGTTAAAAACGTTACAATGGCAGCACTGCAAGAATATTTATTCTTTTAGTGATGTTGCTCTAAATTGAAATGTATCAAATATTTTTTGTTCATAATCGTTTTTAAAATTCGATATTAAAATTTATTTAGACTTGTTTGAAAAATAGTTGCAAAATTATTAAAAAGGAATATTAATTTTCAATAAAATACTATACCATCTAATTAAAATTAAAAATGTTGGTATTAAAACTACAATTTTTTAGTATCTTAAAACAGTATATATAATAAAATTAGTTATAAATTTAAATTTCAAAAATAAAACTGAATACCAAAATATTTGTAGATATAGTCCAAATGTTTGCTTTTAAACGATTCAATTCTTAATATCTTTATATGAAATTTAATTAAAAAACCATAATAACAATTTTTAAAGATGTATTAATTAATAAAACCTAAAATTTAATAACCATATTTACTACAAGAAATATGGAAAAGTTATCCATGAAAAAACTCGAACTGAATTAGCTAAAAACAGTAATTTTTGTTCCTCAATAAGAATTTACAACTGTCTTCCTGAAAAATTAAAGAAATGTAGTAATATAAGTAGCTTCACGTTGAAATTAAAATCTTTATTAAAAAATGATCAGGTTTTATTAAAAAGATTGTTAGAGTTATAAATAAAATTAGAAATGAGGCTTATATATAATAGAAATATACCTGGTTTTTGTATTTATTCTCTATATAAATAAAAATATATTTATTATAATTGCTAAGACTTTTATACCAATTTTAAGTTATTGTCCAAGTCTAGTATATTCTAAAATAATAATTGTAATTTTATAACATATAATAAGTAAAAAAATATATATGATACCACGATTAAACCTCATTCATTTCGAACACTGATTTCGTGTTGCAATAAATTGCAGATAACAAGACATCAAAAACTGCAGAATAAAAAAACTACGACCTAGAAAATAATAAATCTTTCAGTTCTGTATTTCCAATTTCCAGTATGAGGTCCTAATGTCTATCTTCTGTAAAATTGATAATCTGATTAAATAAAGTTTCTTTATGATTATATCCCTGAAATTTTTAAAATTTTTATAATTCTTTTGAACCTTTAAAAGCTAGTGTATTGAAAAAAAACTCACAACTCATTTTTATTTTGTTCTTTATTACCTTATATGTAAATTTGTTTCATTATTTGACAATAAAAGTTTTAAAAAATAGATTTAAATAACATAAAAATTAGAATTAAAAATACTTTTCAATGTTTATATAAGTAAGTCAAGTAAAATAAGTAGACATCGATTAAAGATAAAAGTTTTAACTATTTAATTAAGTTATATAAAATCACTTGTCTTCAATCATTTTTTTAAAATGATTAAAAATCGAATTATAAATCACAATAAAATAAAAAATAAAAAAAAAACTGGATTAAAATTTTTATTAATATTGCCATTTATAAAATATTATCACTATTTTTTTAGAAGAAATTTTGTAAAGAGTTCCGTTTAAAATAAATTAAAATTTCATAAAATGCTCCTTTTCTTCACAGTATATATGTATGTATATATGGAATATAATACATTTACCTAAGTTTCAAAATATCCAAATAAAAAAATTTTAAAGATTCTTTATTTAAAAAAAACGGAAAATATAAGCTTATAGGCTATTGTCATTTTATTTTAAAGAGAACAATCAGTTTTTACATATATAAACTACATTCATCATATCTATCTTATGACTTTATTAGAGGTTCCTAATGAACATTTTTATTTTCATCTTTTTTATGATTATTTCGATGTACAATTATTAGAGGTGGCAAATTATCTCTCAACTGTTTTAATCTTTTACTTTTTTCTAATTTTTTAGAACCATGATGATGATGTTGTTTGTTGGTAACATTTTCTTTTGAACTGCCCTTACTTTGTGTTCTCTTTATTCCACTTGAACTTCCACCTGTACTTAATTCCTCTAAATTATTGGTACTGTGTGCTAAAGTTTTCTTGAAATATCTAGGCATTGAATAATCTACAATTTTACTGTCAGCTCTTTCTTTATTCACAGTTTGTAATTTATATAAACTCATTGTTTCTTTATATTTTTCAATTGTTGGGGTAATTTCATAATTTTTAGGTAAATGTGCATATGAAATTGATGGTACTTCAGGTGTCATACTTAATGAACCAAATATTCCAGAGCCACTTATTGAAAATATATCAGTTTCACTTGCAACATTTCTAACTGTTGGTGCTCTTATATGTGGCATACTATATACATTTCTTAATGGTCGATGTTCCATTAATATTTTTTTATTACTTTCACCGCCTACTTTAAATTTCGGTCGTAATACAACTTCTTCATCAAGATCTGGATAATGTTCACCACCCATATCCAAGGTATCACTGGAACTATTATTACATTCATGTTTAAAACGATTTAGAGAATTCATACTCATATTATTTGGATTTTCATCATTTGTGCTTGTGCTAATATCAGGTACTGCATCATCGACATCATCATATTCATTTTCTTCATTTTCTGGTATTATAGGGCATGTACTGTTACATGGTGATTTTGTAATTAATTCAATCGGAGAATTATCTGCTATCGTGAATTTAATTTTTTTTTCAACTGCTGTGCTATTTACAGTTTCATTGACACTTTTATCAGATTTTGATGATGCTAATGTTGCCGTAGATCCTGTTGATGATGTTATTGATTCGTTTAATGTATTTTGTGCAGAATTTAACTCATTATTATTTCCTATAAATATTAAAAACCTGCATCAAGTTTTAGAAAATTTTGAAAAGAAAAGAAAATAAATAAAATTTTGTTTACCTTCTAATTGGAATATTAATTTCTTTTGTTCACTGGCCATTTGTTTTTCTCTAGTGGACTTTGGTGAATGAATTGGTGTTAAACCAGTTTTTGTATTAACTCTTGATAATTTTTGTGATTCTTGAAATATTTGTGAATTATTAAATACTGCTAATATTTCAGGGGCTAAAATTGGTACACTTGTTTGAATTTCTCTACGATAATCTTCTTCGTGTATTTTTGCATGACTAAAATAATAAATTAAAAATTTAATTTTAATTTAACAATATAATTAAAAAAAATAAATAAAAACTAAAAAAACATTATTTAATATAAAATTATTAATTTTTAAATGGTCTCTTGTTTTAACAGTTGACTTAAATATTAAAAGGGTTTTTTTAAGCTTAAAACTGAATCTCTTATGCAAATATAAGTTTTGTAATGTTAATCATTAATCGATATTATTAAAATATATATTTAAATATATATAAATACTATATACATTTTCTAATGAATTGATTATATATATATATTTAATACACCTACAAAATTAATCTTAAATATTCTATTACGTATTATATACAACCAAAAAGGCTCTTGAGGCTTTTAGAACCTCTATATAGTTTATTACGCAGTTATTTGAAACTTTTTAACATAAAAGAAATGTAAACAATTTATAAAATGTAAACAAGAACCACATTTCTTAGAATTTTATCAAAGCCCATTGACTAAAACATGAGTAACATAAAAAATAAAAAAAAACAAAACAAAACATTATAAGAAAAGTAAGTAGTAAATGAGACAAAATGCTCTAAAATAAATTCATATACTAAATGTTTACAATTAATTTCAAAACTGGTATTGGAATTATAAGATATATCACCTGAATATTGATGATTCATTTCTTTTGACTGGTTGTGATCGTATCGGTGATAAATTGTTATTATCTTGTCCATTAGCTATAATTTTAATATTATTTTTTGTAACAAATTCATCTTCATCTGGATTGTATTCAGCTAAAAAATATATAAAATAAAATATTATTATACAGTGAGTTAAAATTCAATTAATTTGATTAAGAACGTATTTATTAAAGATTCATTTGATTAATTATTTAATAAAATTAATACAGTCACTTAAAATAAAAATGATCCAACATAAATAAAAATCACTCAAATAGTAGGCGATTTTATTTTTAAATCAGTGCTATAATCTGAGCACGCTTTGAGCAAAGCATGATAACAGTACGCTCAGAGCGTTCAGATTTAATTAAAAAACACGATTTGAAAAAACTGTAATTTTTGTTTTAGTTAAGTTTTAAATTGTCAAAAAATTTAAATAAAATCTTAAACAAACGTCAAAATGTCTTTGTATTTTATTTTGCCCAGCCGTGTAAGAGATTAAAACAGTTGAGAGGATATATTTTCAGTGAGCACGTAGAGCACGCTCTGAGTGCGCTCTTTTTTAACAGAAAATATTCGCTTTTTCAACTTCAACAAATATTCGCTTCAACAACAGTTGAGAGGATATATTTGTAAGAGATTAAAACACTAAACAGTTGAGAGGATATATTTCCAGTGAGCACGTAGAGCACGCTCTGAGTGCGCTCTGATTTAAAAAAAAAACGCGAATCACACGCTTTGAGCGCTCAGAGCTAAAAAAAACAGTTCATGCTCTTCTCAGATTTAAAAAAAAAACGCCTAGTGTGTTAACAATATTTTTTGAATAGTGAATAATTTAAGGTTTAAGTCACTGTACTAATATTAAAACAGGTGAACATTCTGTTATTTTTCTATAAACAATTTATTTTCTTACCAATTGATTTATCAAAGCAGAATTTTTCTTCAATACAATTCCAGTAAAGATCTTCTAAACAACTGCAAAAATATACAATTAAATTTTTTAATTTAATTATAATTCAAAGTTTCCAAAAACAACTCACCTTTGGCAACAGCGACACATTTTTAATACTTTTTTGTTGATTATTAATTAGACTAGAATTTGATTTTTAAAACAATATTTGAAGAAGTTCTACAGATTCTTCAAAGTTGTATATTGTAAGCTCTTAGAAGGAATCCCTTTTATCAAATGAACTCTGGTTGAAAATTATGTGACGTAATTGTGTATAATTCTAAAAAGATAAAATAAAATTATTTAATTATTTATATTTTATATTTATTAATATAAAGTTTGAATTTTAAAAAGTTAGTAATATTTGATAGGTTTTAAAATTTTAAATATTCCTAATATTAGTTTTATTTTAGCGCCCTTGTCTCTTATTATATATAAATAAGAAATTTAACTACACATACATATATAAAATATAACAGACGAGTCACGAGATAAATATAAACTCAAAGGTATGAATCGGATCAAAATAAAAAATTGGAACGATTTATTAATGAATGTTCTTCAAACAGTCTACCCGTTGGCTCTATAACTCTTTACTATTGAAATTGAATAAGTTTGATCAAATAGTTCGAGAAGGTGCTATACAACTTATACAAATTTCTTTAAAATTCTTTTCAATATTCTTTATATAGGTATATTTATATAGGTTTATATAGGTTTCCTTATATTCTGTATCTAATCAAGCTCGGTATTTGAGTTGCTATGGCAACAGTAATTAAATGAAGAGCTATTATAAATAATAAAGAGCCAAATATCGAACCAAATTTAGTTTATTTAGTAAAAGAGATTAGACGAGCTGTCATACTATAAATTATACAGCTACTAAAATACTGAATACAGTATTGTAAAAGTTTGAGTTACATTTGCATTTTTTTTTTATTTTCATTTCTGGAAATGCAGATATTATTTAATTGTTTTCATTTGTAAATAAATAATTGATTCTATATAAAAAGCTTTCATTATTTTCATTTATTTCCTATGTACTCTTTTTACTCGCTTTTTCAGTATATAAAAATTAAATTTATTCTGATGCTGACCATAGTGACTGATTATAGAATTGTCTAGGAAAATCCAGTTTAATTAACTATAAATTTCTCTGATATATAAACTACACAGGCAATTAGTTTATTTATCAAACTAGGGGTTATCTAACTTTAACAAGATATATAAGTTGATTCTTAGTAAATGGCTTAAATAATGTGAAAAGATGTAATAAGAGACCAGAAGGCACAAGTATAGAAAGTATTGTTGCGCCTCGAAAAATAAGTTTTAAACATAAATCCAAACTACCAACACTCAAATCATAATTTGTTAACATGATCATTGGATTTTTTTCAAATAAGATTAAAAATCAAATTATCATTCAATGTACTATAGAAATTTATGACATTGCATTGCACAAGTCATTGTTCTAAAATGACATCATATACTGTCAGAGAATTTACCTGTAATTTTAAATTTAAATAATTCTTTGAATTAAATTTATAAAAGCTGTGTAAAATGTATGCATTTTTATAGTTGTAATAATTAATTAAATTCTAATGATTCTCAAATGAATTAAAAACGAGGAAGAATGTAGTAGAGTAGACTGTGTCAACTCTGGGATACCCGTATGACCGTAACATATACATTATATCATCCGCTTAATTACTTTTGGCAAAATTTCAAACATTCAGCTTTATTAGGTGTAGATTAATGCTCATATAAAAGAGGGAGTTGTATGGCAGCTACTCGAACCCTTTGCAGTAGACCAACCAAATTTTGCAGTAACCTTGGCCATTACACTAAACTATTTTTGGCAAAATTTCAGACACCCAGCTTCATTTGGTGTAGTGTAATCCTCATATAAAAGAAAGAGTTGTATGGCAGCTACTCGAACCCTCAGCAGTAAACCAACTAAATTTTGCAGAAACTTTGGCCATTAAACTAAACTATTTTTTGCAAAATTTCAGACCCCCAGCTTCATCAGGTGTAGTGTAAAGCTCATATAAAAGAAGGAGTTATATGGCACCTACTCGAAGCCTCTGCAGTAGACCAACCAAATTTTGCAGTAACTTTGGCCATTATACTAAACTACTTTTGGCAAAATTTCAGACACGCAGCTTCCATAGGTATAGAGTAATGCTCATATAAAATTAGAAGTTGTATGGCAGGTACTCGAACCCGTGGACCAAAATGGCTGAATTTAAATAGCGATTCCGTTTTTTGCATAAAAAGGAATTTGTGAAAATTTCATAATCCTAGCTCCTTTACTTTTTGAGTTATCGTGATGACGGACGGACGGACATACATAGCTAAATCGATTTATTTTTCGATTCTGATCCGATCCATACACTTGAGTCTATATCTACCCCCCCTCCTTCTTTGCGTTACAAATGTAATGGCAAATTTATTATACCCTTGGACTATATAGTCATACGGGTATAAAAAGTGCATAGTAATTTTATATAGGTAGGTGATGTTTTGAATAATTTGACAGTTGACTTGACAGTTTTAAGAAATTTTGTTTCTATTTTTAAAGTTTAATTGAAATTTTTTTTGTTAATTTGAACTTTTTATTGAATGGAAGAGGTTATGTTGATAAATATCGATATATCGATATTTTCCTGCTTTATATCGATTACTGCATATAAAAATATCTGCTAAATATTGACTCCTGATGTACGATGTGAATTTATGGAAAATATGTAAAGAATATCTGGATTAAGAATTATACGATATAATAAATAACAATATATTGATCATTGATAATTATATCGAAGTATTGAGATTTGATTCATTCTAATACGAACGGTAAGATACATATTGATCCTCGGTACTTAACGTCAGACGCATTTACGATATAAAGTTAAGGAATATTTTACAAAAAAGTTTTAAAATGTATAGGAAACAATCTTTTAATTCAAGTAAATGAAACTTAATCAGCGGAATTGCGTCAGAGTATCCTAACCCTACCTAAAGATAAATTTTGATCCTCGATACTTAATGTCTGACGGATTTTATAATTTTTAAAATATTTTAAAATCATCTAAAAAATTTTTTAATACAATTAAATGAAACTTAATTAAAGAAACTGCGTCAAAACATCCCAACCCTACCTTACTATTAAAAAAATTCATATAATTTTTAATTTCAAATTAATTGAAATTAAGTTTAATTATCTATTTATCAGATAAGTTGAGTTTCTCAGAATATACTTTAATTAGTAAGTTTATTAACACTTTTTAATTTATAATTTTTATATAAAAACTAAATATGTAATAAATTTTAATAAAAAAACGTTACAGCCAGTTAAACACTATATTTATTAATGTTCCTGTTTACTTAAAATCTTTTAATATTTGATTACTTAAATCACATAAAAATGAAGGATTTATGATATTCTAACACGAGATTTGACAATTTTTATTATAAATTTAAGTTTACTTGTTTTAATTTAAAACATGTTTCTTAAGTTTTTTTTGATAGAACTGTCTGCCAACTCTACTGGTTTATTTGTTTATTAACAAATAGTTTAATTATAAGAATATTAAAAATGAGTTTGAATAGTTTTAATTTAAATAAAAACAAAATTTTATCTAAATTTAATCTAAACAGTTTCGTGTATTCTCTTCTAATGTCATGATGTCATGATTTTTGCATATGGAAATATTATAACGAACAGTAGCTCTAAGGTTAAAACTTGATAGAACTTTAAAAATGTTTTGTATATTCATCCTATATAATTTAATTATAGAGTTTGCCTAAATTTTCCAGGAATCTAAGTTTTGTGGACGAAATCATTTAGCACAAAATCAGTTTTATGAAAGAACTTTTTCTTAGTTTTAACGGAATTATAACTAATTATAATTGGTTTTGTTTAAATTATTTTGATATATTCTATTATTATTTACAAATTTCAATCGAAAAGATTTGGGTTCAAACCCTGGTCGGATCATATCTAATAAAAAAAAATGTATCACTAACTGACAGAATGAAAAAAAAGCCATAGACACAGGCAAGTTCAATTAAAAGTATATAAAAAATACAGTGTTACAGTGTTATATTACGATAATTTAATAATAAGTTCAAATGTCAAATCTGCAAAGAATTAATATTATCAGGCAATATTTACTATTAACTGGTACTACAAATAAAAAAATAAATAATATTCACAAATTTTAATTTTGACATTTTCAATTAAATTTTTTTTTTTCAAGACAAATTTCAAAATAAACCGATATTACTTATATGTCAAAATAAATCTGCTTTGTAGGCTGAACGTAATGTGCCAAACTAGTTCGCTTTGAACAAGGTACATAATATATTAACCAAATACAATTTCAATAATTTTACATTGAGCTTTTTAAACTTCAATACATATCCATATAAATTTTACAAGTTAATATTTATTGAAATTTAAATTACAGGAAATCATCTAAATTTATATAAACTAATTAATAAATTTTACACATAAACAAATATTTTATTCTTAGAAAAAACTTAAAAATATAAGCTGACAAAAAAAATTTGAGGAAGTAAATTTTGAAAATTTAGAAAGAATCTTAACGAATGTGTGTACATATTATTAAATAAAATAAATGTTGCTATAAATTGAAAATTGTTATTAGTTAACACGTTGACTTTCCTTAAACAGTCACATAAATTAAATAACAATATATAGTTTAAATTACGACCCTAAAAAATTTTAAAATTTCAATCTGATCTGAATACAGAGTCATCATAATTCTGAGAAAAAATATTCTTAATAATTTTACAAAAAAAAATGAAATTGATTAGAATCTTGACGTAAATGAATAAAAATTTTTAAATAGTTTGATTTTTAATTATATTTATTTTATTTTGACAAATACATTACACGGAATTTATATTACTCGACTTGGCGTAGACATTGCTCTAGAGTAGAGCTCAAAAAGTTGAATATATTTTCATTAAATTAATATTTATTTGACATTTCAAAAAGTTGCAGAAACGCTGTCACTCTTGGGTATAGTTCTATGGTAAAGATTGCAAACTTCTTTAAAAATTGAAGGAGTAGTCAGTTTAGAATTTAAAAAATAAGTATTTATTAATTTATTTATTTATAGTATAGCTAATAAATACAATTAGTACATGAATAGTAGCTGTAGCCCCTGTTTCCAATTTGAAATGTGGGGTGCTATTATGATATAAATTATATTTTTTTAATTACATATGATCTGACTTGGATTTGAACCCGAGAACCTTCGTTTTAAAAGACCGAACTCCTAATCGCTAGTCATTACTCACTATTCGGGCGAATGTTTTTTATTAAAATAAAGTAACTAACTATAGTAAATATCAAATTTATTTTTGAAAATTTTGCATATGCTTTAATTTAGTCATTCTCGCATTGTTGTGAGTCAATTCCTTATTGATCATAAATAGAATCATCATTAGACAATTTTTAAGATGAAATTTTAAGATAACTTATGAAACATATAATCACATCCTACGTTTAATAATATTTCAATATAATTCACAAAACAAACAATTAAATTTAATATTGAGGTTTTTGTGAAAAAAAAATCAAATCAATTTCAAATTTATTAATCTTGATATAAATTTTTATAATTCTGTAATACTATAATAAATCAAAAGAGTTCTTTGTTTCATAAGATATATGTACTATTCAGATTTAATTTATTGATCATATTTAATTTATAGGAATATTTTTAGAAATTATTATAGGACTATTTTCAACTTCCTAATTAATAAGAACTTTTGGATCATTTTTTGAATTAAATCTATTCTGTATTATATCTTGCGCAATATATAACTATTACTTTGATAAATATTTTTTTTTTAAAAGTTAAAAATGGAAGTGAATTTAATTTTTAATTAATAAAAAAATTCGTGAATTAAATAATGTATTTAAAAAAAAAAAAAATTAATGTATAATACGTATAAAATATAATTATAATTCTGTATACAGTAACTAATTAACTAAATAAGTATTCATTCTTACATAAAACAAATAAAATAATAATAAATTCTATGACATGAAATTTAGTTTTATGAATAAAAAATGTTAAGTAAATTTACAGAATAAAACAATTGACTATTATTTAATCTATTGAACTTTTTTTAAAATAATTTTATTAAATTCTATATTTTTAATGAAAAGATGTAACATTATTGCATATAATTATACTTTTAATATAAACATTACATTAAGTTACGTAAAACCCTTTTTATTTTTACTTATTTAAAAATTTAATTCATAAAGTATCTTAGAACAGTTGTAGAATAATTTTTATTCTAATTGTTAATTAAAAGTTTGAATTCGTTAACTGCCAGTTGCTACTGCTAAAAATTTAAATATATTTTAATTTAAAAAACGAATGTTTAAAAAACTAATGTACATAAAAATTTTATAATATGTTAGATATTATAATTTAAAGTCAATTTTTACCCTTATAACTTTATAATCCATTAATGTTTTTTTCGATTCATTTCATTCCTCGAAAAGATTTTTGTTTGAGAACAGTTTTTGTACATTATAATTAGGTTTGAAATCATTTTAACATTGATTTTTTATAATAAAAAAAAAATTGCATACTTATAGGTGTCATAAGTAAAAATTGCCTACTTATAGGTGACATAAATACAAATTGCATACTTATAGGTGAAAAATTTAGGATATTGGATTAGGATATTTCTATATAAAATCGCCGCTATGTACCGCTGAATTGATAAACATTAGTATGTAATTTTTTTCAAATACTTATAAGAATAATAATTTTAAAAGTACTTTAAGGGCTTTTATTATTTTAGTTTTATTTGAAAAAGACCTTCAGATTCAAAGCTGCTTAAGCTTTAATAAGTTTATATCTTATTCTATAGCTACGTAAAATAATTAGCACATTTGGTTTTTAGTTTGAAGAGAACTTCACCATTCTTGATGGATTGCTTTAAGGGTATCATATTCATGAAACAAATATCTAGTTGAATCTCATCCGTGATAAGTATCTTATTTTTTAATTTTAATTCACTAATCATTATTCGCTAAAACTAGTATATTTCATGCATGACTATCTCATTATTAGTCAAATAATTTGAAAATCGTTTTTAAAATAAAAATTAATGCTAACTTTAAAACTACTAATATTCAGTTTAATACTCTTACACAATCTATTATATAAATATACATATTATTTTAATAAATATAAAAATAAATATTCGTTATATTACAGAACAATAAACAATAGATACATTATTAAAATTAAATTGCATATTTAAAAATGATAACAAATTATTTATTAATTTTTGAGACAGAATTTTACTTGTTAATCAGATTATAATTGAGTCGATCAAAAAATATTTAATTGTTTTATTTTTCAAGTTTATAATAAGTCGTTAACTGATTATAATTAACATGAGCTACATTAGCAGTAAATTAAAAAGATAAATTAGAAAAGTAATAACACTTTATTGATATATTTTTTTTAATTAAAATTATTTAAAAATAAACCCTTTATTTACGTTGTTTTTTTCGCAAAACTCTTAAATCATTTTCTAACAAATAAGTGTAAAAATTAAACAAAGAGTAAGTAATATGAGTCCAATTATTAAATTGAGTTTATATTTTCTCAAGCATTTTCAAAGTACCCTATTAATTATTAAAGTAAGGCTAAGTTAAACTTTCCTTTATAAAACTTTCCCTCATTTAAGAATTGCATTCTTTATCAATATCTAATTGAAGGAATTTCCAATTTTGTTATTTATTCTTGCCTAATTGATAAAAGTTTATCAATTATTAAAATGTGAAATAGGAATTGAAATTTTGGGCACATTAATTTCGAGCAGCCTGTTCTTAAAAATTTCATTTCAAAGAGTTTCTAAAAATTTAAAACTGTCCAAAATTGCCATAAGTTCTTGAAAGTTTTATAAAGAGAATTTATGAAGTAGAGAAGGTCCAAGGCGATTTTAATAACTAACTAACTTCAACAAAAATTGAGCTTAAAAATTTCTTATAAATAACAATTAAAAATTACAATGACAAATTATTTTTTAATTATCTAAAAATTTCAAATTATTTTAAAGCGCTCAAGAGAAATTTTCAACTCACTAAAACTTTAGAGATATAAATTTGCTTATTGTTCTCCATCTGATGTAATAGGATACATGTATTACGGAATACTTTGTTTATTATTTTTATTTTATTAATTTTAACATTGCTTTATTATCATAGTGACATAGACAAAAAATGCATACTTATAGGTTGAAAATCGTCTCAAAAATTATTTGTGCATAGTACAATTTTTAGGTACTGGCACAATAAAATTGTTGTAATTCAGTTAATAGTCAAACAATTTTAATAAATTTTAAAATTTTATTAAAGTTTAATAGAAAATAAAAAATTTACAAAAAAAAAACAAAACAAACGGTACATTAATTCATAGAAAAAAACAAAAACGAAATCACAAAAATTATTTGTGCTTTCATTTTATTCCCAAAAATTATTTGTGCATGTGTCTATTAATTCATCAGAAATGAACGGTACATTATTTTTTAAACTAATTTTGGATAAAATATATTCGTTTTTTATAAATCATATTTTAGTAGCTCTAAGTTTTTTTTTACGAGTTGAACAAGGTCTTCTTTAGTATAAAAATTAAAGTAAAATGGTTAAAAAACGTGAACTGTCAATTGAAATCAGAAGTGCAATTGTATCAGAGTTTAATTGCGGAGTTTCTGTGATGGAACTGTCCTGAAAATATAATGTTCATAGAAATACGATTAGATACCAGCTAGAAAAACAAAAATGTAAAGGGTTTCTTCAAAATACGGAAGGAAGAGGAAGAAAACGTAAGACTACAAAAAGAGAAGATTCCCAAAAAATAAGAGCTGTCAAAATAAACCCTTCCATAACCGTCAAAGAAATTCTAGAAAACGTTAATAACGCAAGAGTTAATAAAATAGGACCCGCAACTGTGTCAAATAGGTTGAAAGAAGCCAACATTAAAACATATTTAACACAAAAGAAGCCATATATTTCAAAAAAAAATAAGAGCCTAAGATTAAAATTTGCCCGAGAACACATAAATAAGCCTCCTGAATTTTGGCAAAGTATTCTTTGGACAGACGAGAGTTGTTTTTCGTTGGACGGGACATTTGGAAGAAAATTTTACTATTCTACCAGGAGTGAAAAACAAAATCGAGCCGTATATAACCAAACGAGACACTCAAATGGTGGTAATATAATGGTTTGGGGATGTATTTCTCGTAACGCAACAGGTCCATTAGTTATGTTGCCAAAAAAAGTAACTGCAGGTACTTATTTTGATCTCCTACACAACACGATTCTCCCTACTGGTAGCAGTTTAATAGGTCCTAATTTTGTTCTTCAGCAAGATAATGCCCCAATACATAAAGCTTCTTATAACATGGCATATTTGAAATTTGTTGAACAAGAAGTTTTAAATTGGCCTCCTCAGAGTCCAGATCTCAATGTAATTGAGAATGTCTGGAACTATTTGAAAGCCAAAATACCTAAAGAAATAGGAAGGTCAGAAGCAGAAACTTGGAACATCGTTCAAAATGCTTGGGACTCAATAGAAATTTTAATGTTACAAAATTTAGTGGATTCAGTACCAAATAGGCTTCTGGAAGTTATAAAAGCCAAGGGAGGCAATACTTCTTACTGAGTAAAATGCATCTTTTTTATTTACGAACATATTTTATCCAAAATTAGTTTAAAAAATAATGTACCGTTCATTTCTGATGAATTAATAGACACATGCACAAATAATTTTTGGGATTAAAATGAAAGCACAAATAATTTTTGTGATTTCGTTTTTGTTTTTTTCTATGAATTAATGTACCGTTTGTTTTGTTTTTTTTTTGTAAATTTTTTATTTTCTATTAAACTTTAATAAAATTTTAAAATTTATTAAAATTGTTTAACTATTAACTGAATTACAACAATTTTACTGTGCCAGTACCTAAAAATTGTACTATGCACAAATAATTTTTGAGACGATGAGGATATTTCTTAATTAAAAGCGCTGCTATATGCCGCTGAATTGATACACATTAGTAGGTAATTTCAAATTATTTTAAAGCGCTCAAAAGAAATTTTCAGTTCTTTTATTCTAAAATCAATTTCAATATTAAAATCTAAATTAATATAATAATATTTGATTTTAACTAGAGATACTCGGATAAGTACATATAAAAAAAATAAATTAGTACATGTTTAGCATTTTAGCAAACAACTTTCCTTTATCTTGTTTTTTTTTATATTAAATTTAGATACTCGTATTGTTTTTGTTTTCAAATTACTCAATTTAAGTTTTTGTTTTGTTTTAAATAAAACTTTAGTAAATATTATTCATATTTATCAGTTACGAGTATATCAGACATATACCAAACCAACAAACCCAATTATTTTATGCTTTTGTCGTGCTTTTTATTATTTTGATTATTTTTTGTTTTATTTGATAAGAATGTTCTTATCTGAATTATAATGAATGTTATCAACTTCAAATATTGAAATTTTAGTAAAAATCAAAAAATTATTAAGTAAAAATTTCATCAATGAACGAAAAATTTATATATTTTAATCAATTATTAGACATATGGAAGTGTTTTATAAAATTAAATTTTTATAATAATAATAGAATTAATTTGGGAATTTCCTAATATTATTTTTAGTTATAATTATTATGAAATTTAAAATAAAATTAAAAATCTAATAACTCAATACTTATTATTGAATACTATATTAACGAATGTGTCTCAGTAAGTAAATATATATGTATATATACAGGTGTTTATTGGAATTTTATGAATAATGAATTGAATTTCAAATAAAAAGAGTCAAATTTTGGAAATATAAAGACTCAATTTTCAATAACAAGGAGTCAAAAATGTATAAACAATACAAATGTTTCTTTATAACTATAGAATTATTTCTGAACGTGATAGCTCCAATTAATTTTCGTAAATTAACTCTAGATATAAAAATAGCGTTTAGTTATAAATATTACTATGCCACTAATCTATGCAGTGTCTCTTTTGGGTACCTCTATAGGATCAATGGGTGTAGTATGCGATTACAGCTGACGGGTATCCTGGTACGTTGGCCTAGTCTCTACTACACCAAGTCAAATCTCACCTTTACGTTGGTGCCCCCTGTTACGTCGAGTAATCCTACCGGAAGATCTGGTACCCAACCCAGGTGGAGTAAGTAGGATCGACAAACCAACGAGATTTTGGCGGATCGAGTCTTATGTATTCAAAACATAGGCTTGATTTAGGAGCGTCTGCACCAAGAAATGGCGGCTCCAAGCGGATGTCTGTCTTGAAACAAGCGGCTCGCTATATAAACGTGTGTCAGATGTGTCTGTTCATCCAAAAGCCAAGTGTGCCTACAGACATGAGCTTATGGGGTTATCAACTATATCTCATAAAACACTAACTGTATAAAATATGCAAACATGAACAAAAATGCGAATGGATATATTTTTGTCCAAGGGGTAATCATAGTAATATGGTGAATCCTCCTTTGACTTCTCCAGTCAATGTAAACTGAACATCGAATTTGGGGGTGCAGATAAATTCATGTTTAAATACAGACAGGATAAGAGAATCGAACACAAGTTCAAATTACCTATACTAAAGCAATATCACATAAGTACATTTATAAATTTTCTTCCCCTAATGTCAATACAAATGACTTTTTTTTTAATTTTCAAACTTGAGTACTTGACATTTATAATATTTAACTATTTTGTATTGCAGTACTTACTTTTCACTTTGACAGTTATTGAATTCTATTATTGTCAAACTATTTAATTTGTCAAAAAACTTTTAAATAAAAAATTTAATTTATAACTAATTTAAATTAGTTATATAATTATTTAAACTATAAGGGATAAATTATAGTTATAACTTATATACTATCGTAACTTATTAATTAAATAATAGAGTCCATTAGATTATATATATATAAATAAAAATATAGAGTTTTTAAAAGTACTTATATATTCGTAAGTACTTATTATATTCGTAACAGCGACTTTCAAGTTATAATTTTTTATTTTCTAAAGTATTTTTACGTAATAATTATAATTTCTTTTCTAAATTAGAAAAAAACCTAAAATAAACCTAAGTTTTACTAGAAAATTATTATTAAATATTTTAAAACAATAATAAAAATATAATTATAATAAAATAATAAAAATTTATTAAAATATTTTTTAAAAAAAATAATAAACTTTTATTCAACGTCTATATATATGTATAAAATATAGAATAGTATATAGAATAAAGTAAAAAAGTCAGCATTTTACTGAATTTATAAAAAATTTAACAATTTAATAAATAAAATTTTAAAGATTTTGCAAAGTTACCAAAATAAAACAAAAAAAAATTTAAATTATTATATAATCATTTGAAATTACTCATTTAAATTTATTTATGCATATAATTTTTTTTTTATTTATTACATAGGACTGTTGAAAATTATTGCAAAAATTAACAGAACAATTATTTTTGAAATATTAAGGAAAATTACTTAATACATAAGTTGAATCTAAATGCAAGATGGATTAGAAGCTACGTAATCACTCAATAATAAATTTATTAGTTTGTTCCCTTTTCTGGAATTAAAGATATTGGCCATTGGTATTCCGGAGAATTGAAAGTGTTTAACATATAAGCTAAATTGCATATTTATAGGATCAAACACCGTTTAAATTTTCTTATTTTATTTATAAATTATTAAATTATAAAATTTTCTTATTTTATTATAAAATATTTATAATTATTAATTATTTATTTATAATATTTTATATATAAATTAGGATTAACGAAATGGAAATTAAATTTATAATAAAAAACATCATATAATATTGATATTATTAAAATACAGGGTGGCGCAAAACGACCGATATGGTTTTAATGTTTAATAACTTTTTAAATTTATTTATATTTTTTATTTTTATTACAGAATTTTGTGAAGAAACTTGGGGAATTGGAAATGGAACAGTACACAACAGAACAGCGATCAATAATTGTTGAATTTTATTTTGAAAATCAACGGTCAATTGTTTTGACGGAACGTACTTATTGTCGTTTTTTTAATGTGCGTACTGGATCTTTAGCATCAACAATAAACCGCCTAGTTGCAAATTTTCGACAACATGGTACAGTAAGACACCTTTCATGCACCAGAAGACCACGTAAAGATAGTGTGCAGGACAGTCCAGAAACACCAACAAGAAGACGTTCGGCACAACTGGGGCTATCGCGAAGGTCCGTTCAGAGAATTTTGGATACATTGCACATGTTCAAGGTTCATGTATAAGGTTCAGCTTGTGCAAGAATTGAAGCCAATAGTCTCGCTTGCATGAAGCCAATAGTCTGGCTTGCAACAATGGCTTGATTACTGCATTTCATTCCGACAAACAGCAGAACAAAATCGCGATTTCATTAACAATTTGATAATTTGCCCCCACGTTCACCGGATTTAACAGCCAGCGACCATACCAGAGCTAAAACAAAACATTCGCAATGAAACTCAAAATATAACACAGGCAATTTTACGAAAAGTAATGGAAAATGTACTGGAAAGAGCACGAATGTGCGAAGCCTTGCTAAATATAATTTTTCATATGATGTAAATGATGTAATATTATTTTAAAAACATTTCATATATAAGTATAAAAACCATGATTCCAAAAATTTATTGAGTATCCCTCGTCCTTAAATGCTTTTAAAGAACAAATAATTATAAAATTCTTTAAAAAATGTTTATAAATTTAAAGTGAATTCTTTAGGCCCTTTTGCTTCTGAACTAATAAATTTTTTTCTTATAAATTTTACTAATTTAATTTAAAAAAAAAATAAATTTAATAAGAAAATAAGTAATTGCTATATTTATTTTTTTTTAATTTTGACCGAAGGCACATTTTTATTATTATTTATTAAGTGTAGAATTACATAATAATAACAACAAAATTTGATTTATGGAATTTTTTTTAATTGGCAAAGAATTACAGACTTAGGTGTTAAATTAAGTGGAGAAAATGAATGTAATTTTAACTTAATTCAAAACTTATATATATAAATCTATATATGTTTAAGAAAAAGCCTTTAACAAAATGATTTATGTGAAATTGCAATTGCCATTTATTAAATGGTTGAATTTCAAAAACAATAAATTTCAATTATAATTGATTGTTGATAAATATCACTTTAGATCAAATGTCAAAATTTTGTAAAAAATTATCAGTTTCTTATAGAGTTCGAACACTTATAGTTTTTTATATTTTAGGCCCTTACCTAAATCACGACGTACGGCGTACATTTTCTGTCAAAATAATTTTAAATACATATAATTAAATGAGAGCTCCCGAAATACGCGACGTAATACAATGCGTCGGGTTTTTAAAATTTAAAAATTGACAAAGCGTATTAAATTTTGTTATTGGTTTTTGTTATGTTGTATGGTGATTATTTGTTGACATTGAATAAATAAAACGTTTTTATATTACATACGCGCGTATCGATTTCGAGATACGTCGACGTATCGACGTACGGCGTATTATACGTCATACGTCGTACGCTTTTGATTAGGTAAGGCCCTTAATTGAAGATTTAACTAGCGCATTAAGAAGCGCTGGAGTCTCGAATTCATATTTTCATGATTTTTCCGAATCCAAAGCTCAAATTAATTTTATATATTTGTATAAACAATACATAATATATATATATACTGAAAATTTACCCTAAATAAAATAATAAACAAATAAATAGCAAATGAAATAAATATTTAAAAAAAATTACGACTTTTTCCAATTTTTTCAAAAATATTTTTATAAAAAAAATTCAACTTTATGATGAAAACTAAAAAACGTATTTATTTTTTTTTTAAATTTATCTCAAATATATCAGACTGTTGTTCTATTTTTGAAATTCTTTATATCAAAATATAGACTATTTACTTAAATACTTAATTTAGAATATTTAAATATTTTATTTCATATCATATTTGTTTTTTTTTTTATTTAATTTCACATTTCTATCATAATTATACTGATATCTACTTGTTAAATAAATATCAAAAAATAAACAAAAACTGATCTGCAAAATCAACTTCGTTGAAGCTTTTAATAATGAAAAACATATTAATTTAATTAACATCATCGCACTTGATAAATAATAATACATATATATATATATCTGAATTAAATCAAAAAATAAAATATTTATCTTTTATATACATATTGTATATCTTTAGTACATGTAAATATAATAAATAATATCACTATCTTTTTGATTATCAACTCCGATATTACAAGCACCAGAAGGGGTTTAAAAAATTTTACTTTTAAATTTTTATAAGAATAAATATAAAAAAAAAGTTTTTAATTAAAAGCCATTGTTTATCATATCAATATTAAGGCAAGCGTTAAACAATTGTCTAAAACTGATTTTAACAATTTACTTTACAGTGCATTTGACTTCTACCAGGGTTAAGTTTTGAATTTCCGGTATTAAAAAATGGAAAAATTTAAAATGAAAATGAAATTTCTGCGTATTTGGTATACAACGTGTCTCAAAATAAATTTTCAAGATTTCTGGTTATTTCTCTAGACTAGAACATAATTTAAAATGAAAAACTCATCATAACATATTAAAGAATGAGTCTTTTGAAATCAGATGTGAGAAAACATAATAAAAGAATACTGGGTAAATGATATAAGACCAAGTCATAATGAAGCCATAATCAAATTATCAATTACTTTTAATTTTTTTCAATTACCCAGTCATTTTATTTTGATATCAAGTATCTTGTATATTTCTGGAAAAAAAGCTGTCAACCATGAGCCTATTGAAAAACTCTTGATGGGCATAGTAGATATTTCAGAAAACAAATTATTTTTAGTAGTGATACCCATTAGACCTACTTAAATGGATTAATAACAGAAATTCCAATTGAGTCCCATTGATTTATTTGTGTCTAATCCCATACCAATGATAAGTCAACAGATCATTATACACAGATATATACACAAAGCTTACAAGTATAATATATATTCAAGTACTTATTAAATTATCCTTGGATCCTTAGTGTGTTATATGGTTCGATCTTATGTCATATAACTATAGAAAAATCTGGAATGATCGGGAAATTTTTTCTTACAGTAAATAACAAAGTATCAGAATTCGAAAGACAGCTTATGACTAAGAAATGATTAAAAATAAAATTAAAACTAATTTTAAGACTAGTTTATGTTTTTTGGTTAGTTCATATTAAAACATCCGCCTTGATGATAAATTATAAGGACCTTCATATAAAAATATTTAGTTACTATATTATAACATCTGACCAATGTATATTTAATATACATATATTATATATATATATAAAAAAAAAATATTATAACTAGTATAATATTGTAATTAATATTAAGTACCTAACTGTTTACAATAGTTATTTTTTACATTGTAAAATAATCTTCAAAAATTTTTATAGAACTGAACTTATTCAATCTTATCGCATATCTTGAAAATGGTCGAAGCCTTTTTACAACCGCTCACCTTTATTTATAGTTTACTATTTTAAAATAATTCTTTCAGATTGGAATGCCAAGAACAATCAAAAGTTTTTTTTTTTTTGAATACTTAACCTACAAATCAAAATAATTTTATAATTATAATTACAATTATTATTGATTACAATATAATTCCAATGATGATTAATAATTTCTAATAAAAAATTTAAAAAATACAAAAATAAAAATTTTCTAAGTGGAAAATTATTTTCAAAAATCAGTGATTTTCAATTTTCTTTTAAAATAAATTATATAATTAAGTAAATTATTAAAATAAATATTATTACTTCATTCATTTTTCCCTATATTTTTCCTATTTTCTATTTTCTTATTCACGCAATATGAACTGGAAAATTTTCATTTGATGTTATGATCACATTTCGCGTAGTCAAGGACCGGGCCGAATACAATTTAAAAAAAAATTTAAACTTTTGAAGGTTAAAATTTAGTTTTTTTTTCAATTTTAAGTAAAATTTTTTTTAAGTATATATATTATATATCTGTACATTATATACTATGTATATATACATAATTATTTAGTTGCATAAGTTGCATGTACGAATTTAGCAAATTTTTATATATATATAATTAGCGATTTTTAATTTTAATGAAATTTTACAATGTAAATTTATTGAAATACGAGCCCAACTCAAAAAGTGTTTACATTGTTTTAACCAATTTATTATACAGAGTGTTTCGCAAAATTCCCTTTTCTGTCATTTCAAACCAAAAATATCGCTAATAGGAGTAAAGATTTATAAGACTAGATTTATACTCAAGCTAAATATTATTCAGAGTTCAAAACACTCACACCTTATTATTAATCCTTTTTTCTTTATTTATGTTTGTATGCCTATTAATTTTTTTTTTTTACGAGGAAATGAAACGCTCAAATACCACGCATTGAAACTGTGGGGTATTTCTTTGGATAGTGTGCGACTTTAACACACCAAAACAACACCCTTTTTGAACCAAACTTTAGGAAGGAATCTGCGATATAAATGTACAGCTTAGTTACAGGAATGGGGATATGGAAGGATTTTGAAATTATGGGAAGATTTGGGATTTTTGGATTAAGGGGGATGGGGAAAATTGTGAGGGATATTACGGAGAAAAATATTAATATTCTTCTTAAAATTGATTAAGTCGTTCACATACGAAATTACCAACTTTAGGGAACACATTGGACGAAATATGGTTCCATAGTCACGACATGCACATAATAAACGTATTTTCATAAGCCGTGCATGATAGTTGATAACTTATTAATCAATAGCAATCAATATTCTCTGAGTATTATGGGATGCATATTATTAGTAATATAATACATTAACATATTTCAGAACTTATATAAAAGTACGTATAATGTTCTCGTCTACATCAGTATCAATTTTGAGCTATAAACAAACACTTATCATTGGAATTTTTTTTGTAACTTATTAAAGCATTTTCTATTACTCAGTAAAGTATTTATTAGTACTTTATCAAAAAAAATATTAATTAAATATTATAAATTAGTAAAGCAGTTTAGTCTATCTAACCTTATAAAATAAAGCAATCAATTAAACAAAAGTAATTTATACTATAAGACCAATTGAACACCCGATTAGATAAAGTTAAAATACTTATCAATTACATCTTGTTGCTATAATCCAAATTTTTTGAATTAAACTTATAGGTACTTATAAAATATTAACTTTGTTGTTGTTGTTGTTTGTTTATGGGGGATAGCATGTGCCATCCTGAACACGTAGGCCTTGTGGCCTATTGTATTAAAATGTCTCACTATCAATTTATAAGTAATATTATTTATATTGTTTGTATTATAAATTTGTATATTTAATGGTCACCATGGAGATTTGTAAAGAAAATAATTTTTTCGATAATTTTTTTTCAATTAAAACAATTCATGAGTCATGACCTGTAGGGGAATCGAATAGGGGTGTGGACCCCCTCGTTTAGTAACCGAAATGCTTACCCAGTAAACCACCGGGTCCCTCTAAATTTTGAATTAAACTAAATATATTTTTTTTATTTAGCTCGTGTATTTAGATCTGTAGATCTTAGACACTTTATATATATATATATTTATATATATATACATTATATATAATGTAATATTTTCTATATATATTATATACTTACTTACATGTCATACATTTGTTTTGGTATGAAATATCAAGGTAAAAAATAAAAAAAAAAAAAAATAAAAAGTTGATTTATTATAAAGTTAACATATAATAAAGCTTTTTATTGACTTCAGATCCAGTCATGTTTATAGTATATATATTAATTGATTCTCAATTATACAATTTAATAATTTATTTAAATTTATTTATTTATTTTTTTTATTTTTTGTAAAATATGAGTGAAAAATCTCGTTTACAAGCGTTTTATTTGAGACTTGTAATTATATTGAAAACTTGTAATTATTGTAAAATACGATATTATCAATATAGAAATTTATTTTCAATTTTTTTTTATAAACAGTAGTGGAGGAGGGTTAAATCTAAGTATAGAATTTTAAACAATTTAACGTTAAATTAACTTAAATACAGTTAAGTATTTATAAATATACACATACTTATAATATATACTTATATATATACTCATATATGATTTTTGTTCTAGATTAATTTTTATAGCATATGTAATTAAAAATTAAAAACTTTTTTTTATTTTTTCAAAATTATGAATACATTATAAATTGAAGGCAATGTTTGAAAGGTCATCAAAACTGAATCTGAACTTTTTGTTGTAATTATATTCTCATATTAAAATTGGGAAGGTAGACTAGTCTGATTTTTTGCTTTTTGTTTTTATTTTTTAGTATTTAATATTTTTTTTTTTTAGTATTTAATATATGTACTTATATACTCGTATATATGTGTGTTAAATATTATTTATGATTTCATTATTGAAGGTTTCATTCCTTTTTGTTGTTTTTATATAGAATATTATTTTAGAAATTTTATAATGATCGATGTTAATTAATTGGAATTTTTGTTGATGTTCAGTTTATGTTTAATTGACCATTCAAAAAAAAAATTGCAACACTTTAAAATTAATGCAACTTTAACTAAACAAAACATACCTAAAGTATAGTATTTAATTAAATTTCTTACAATAAGTTTTTACTTAACAAATAAATTTTTGTAAAATCTATTGCTGCAGTGACTATTTAACTTTATCTTAACCTATTTTTGTACATGAGATTAGATAAGCCTCGAAAAAGTATTATAATAGAAAAATAATACTAACTAATTATTTGAAATCCTAATTCTAAAAATATTAATAAATGCAATAAAATTAAATAACTTTTTAATATTTAAAGTAACAGGCCAGGCCTATATCCATGGGCGGATTTAGACCTATCTGTTGGAGTAATTGTGGCAAAAAAATAAATTTGAATATAAATTTTTGACAACAAAAAGCTAGAAAGTTGGTAACGTTGAAGGATATAAAATTTGACAGTAATATTTTGTATAGTGAAATTGATATTTTAGTTAGAATAAAATTAGGAGTGGATATTGATACATTTTTCAGAGTAGGTACATTATTTTTGAATTTACTACAGTACTTAATGACTAGAAATTATTTATAACTACCCTGTTAGCACCCCCGTGTATCCGCGCTTTATTAATCCTATATGCTTAGAACTGTACTTAACGACTAGAAATTGTACTTAGTATACTAAACCTTGTAACATTTATACAACATCCTATAGATTCCTCTATATAGATACAATTCTGTTTTTTATTAATATCTTTATATATTTATATTCATTTAAATTCTGTTTGTATATCTGTGAGTTTTATTTTATAATTAAATTATATAACTATTTTTTTTTTATATATATACAGGGTGTCTGAAACTGAATGATTACGAACAGCGAGGGTGATAGAGAATCTCATAACGGACAAAAAATTTTTTATATATATACAGGGTGTCCGACACTGAAAGATCACAAACAGCGAAAGTGGTAGAGAAGTTCATAACGAACAAAAAATTGGCCTGGAGGTGAGGGCCTATTTCTAATGGTTTCCGAGATAACTTACTTTAAAGTAATTGTGGAAACTTCCAAATAAAAAATTCATTTAAGTGTCAGTAGCTAAATGAAGTTATGGCCTATGGGTTTTCATAATAATTTTTGATAATTAAAAAGGATTTTCAAAAATTTGTTATTATCTCTCATAGTTGAAGACTCGCAAGGACTATTTTTCACTCCTTTTTTTTAAATAATTGTAATTTTTTCATAAAAAAATGTTATTAATGTACTAAAAAAACTTATGTGAAGTGATATTTACCTATTTACCTATTTGAAATTATATTGTAATAATAAAAATATATTTATAATTTATGTATAATTAAAAAAACAACAAAAACATTGCTAGTAAACAAATTGCATAAAACAAAACAAACACTTTTAATTTAAACCAATATAACTCACAGATTTTTAATTATAATAACAAAGATTTTTTATTTTTTTTTTTTTTTTATATAAATAGTGCACCAAATTTTATTTTATTTATTACACCTTGCAACTCAAATAATAATTTATATATAAAATTTATATAAATATCGATTATAGTTTATTAGTATATATTTGTGTACATACGTAGTACTTATAATTTAATATTCCACATATGATAAGATCTTATATACTGTTTCACGTAGTAATTGTGTGCGAATTTATTCAGTGCAATTATTTATTATTGGAAATATTGAAACCATCTTCACCTCATTATTACTATTTTCCTATATACATACATTCCTTCCCTCCTTTTCAAACACCTTGTCTACTTGTACTTTTAGTACGGGCGGGCTTTTCAATTTAACAGTTAAATAATTAATAAGTAATAAATAAATTAAATAATTCACACACTCAAACCATGATAAAAAAACAAACATTAACTTAACTTAATTAAAATGCCTAGTTAAGTAGTTATAACTTTGGCTATACTCAATTTATATAAATAAATTTCACAATCAGTTGAAGTAAATATACATTATAATATATACCTATACTTAAATTACATATAAGTACAGTTATTGAAAATTAATTAATTTTTACTAAATACATAACTTGTTGAATTAAATCAAAATTATACTAAATGTTTATTTATTTATAAAATTTAATTTAATCCAATTATATTATGTATTAATTTGAAAATTTAACTAAATATGTATATAATATTAATTTTAGGCGTCATGATTTTGTTATTATACCCAAATGACTATAAGTCCAAAGGGTATAATAAATTTGCCATTATGTTTGTGATGCAGAGAATGCAGGGAGGTAGATATAGACTCAAGTGTACGGATCGGATCAGAATCGAAAAATAAATCAATTTAGCTATGTATGTTCGTCCTTCATCATGATAACTCAAAAATTAAAGGAGCTAGGATTTTGAAATTTTCACAAATTCGTTTTTATGCAAAAGCAGTCATCGCTATTGAAATCCAGTCATTTTGGTCCACGGGTTCGAGTATCTGCCCTACACCTTCTTTTTTATAAGCATTACTCTACCTAATGAAGCTGGGTGTCTGAAATTTTAAAGGTAGTTTAGTGTTATGGCCAAAGTTACTGCAAAATTTGGTTGGTCTACAGCAGAGGGTTCGAGTAGCTGCCGTACAACTCCTTCTTTTATATGAGCATTACACTACACCTAATAAAGCTTTATGTTTGAAATTTTGCCAAAAGTAATTAACCGGATGATATAATTTTTATAGTACGGTCATACGGGTAACCCAGAGTTGACATAGTCTACTCTACTACACTCTTCCTCGTTTTTTTTTATTTTAATTAATATTGAATATTAAAATGTGGATAATGAATCAATAGATAAATATAAATTGGATCTATATAGATGTATATAATTCTATTAAGTAAGGTACATTAAACTGATAATAAGTTAATATTACTCATTAATTTCATCATTATGAAAATACAAATTTTTAATATAATATAATAATTATAAGTACTTAGTAATTAGCAATCAATGTACATTTTATTAAAACAAAAACAACAAATAAAATGACAGTTAAAAATTTTTTAGTTTTAATTTGTAAATTAATTTTTTTTATATTTATTACAAATTTATTGTCAATAAAAATAACAGACTGATCTAGCCGGAGATGTTACAGCTTCTCTTCAATACTGTATACTTAATAGTTTTTAACTGTACAATTTTTTAGAAAATAACGGGACTTTTAAATTTTTAACTTAACTGTTAATTTATAAATACCACAAAGTAAACAATGTATTAAAAGAATATCTTAATCTAAGGGATCGTTTTAAAATCAAACAAAAGTCATTGTAGAACAGACAATTTAAGCCGTCAGAAATAATAATTTGACAAGTCACAAAAATAAGCCGCGGCTAAGATATTTTTCCTTTTTTTAATAAAAGTTTAAATTGTGATTAAAAAGAAGAACATAACTTGTTCTTGACATTTAACAGTTTACATTTTATAGAGTGTCCCAAACTTTGCCCCTTTTTCAAAAGAAAAAGTTTTTAACATATATTTCATAATTTTGTTTTTAAATTTTCTTATGTATAGTAGGGAAATTACTTTATTAATTAACTTGTATGAAAATCGGCAAGTCTTATTAGTAAACGTCAGTTTTAGGATAAAAATCAGCGTTCAGTAGAATAATATTAAACCTAAATATACATATCTGATGATGTATAACTTTTTGTTTTAATAAGGGACGCTAAATTATAGCTCTCTTAACTTATCTAACTTATAGCTCTCTTTATATTTCTACAGTAAAGAATATATGTATATACAATATATTTCTTATATGTATTTGTATAGTATAGAAAGTAAGAAGTCACTCTAACAAATAATTGGTTTTGGAATAAGTTATAAGATATAAAATAACCCTCATAATTAAAAATAACTTTTTTTTTCAAGATGGAGCCATTGGTTTGGGTACTGAAACTTTTGATCGGTTCAAGGAATAACGAGCATATATCCACGATAGCAAGTAAAAACACGATAACTCTAAAATAAATGATCAAAATTTTTATACTGATATTCAACACTAACACAAAGTGTACCTTGCAGAAGTTTTTTTTCGATTCTATCTCACCTACCCCCCGTATAAGAAAAATTTGTTAACTTAAATACCATACTAACAATATCGTTTTTTACAAATACAAACACTATCAAAATTCTATGTTTTGAACTATGTAATTATATTTTATAAATTTATTTTATGATTAGCTTAAAAGAAACTTTTTATAATTTGTTCACACTTTTGATTAAGTTAGTTTCAGTAAAATAATATTAGTTCTGAGTACAAAAATAAAAACTTAGAGCACTAAGTACATTTTTAAATTTTTTTACTTTGATAACCTTAACTTATCGTTTATGTAAAATTTTAATTATATTTTATAGTTATTTTTAATTTTATTTGATGTATTTTAAAATTTTAATTTAAAACTTTCAAATTAGGTATTGTTTTTATAAAACTATGAACGAGATAATATTA
This sequence comes from Dolichopus griseipennis, assembly GCA_963082915.1. Classification (NCBI taxonomy): domain Eukaryota; kingdom Metazoa; phylum Arthropoda; class Insecta; order Diptera; family Dolichopodidae; genus Dolichopus; species Dolichopus griseipennis. The sequence continues at coordinate 104,341,600 of OY720444.1, read as the reverse complement.
TTTATTTTAAATTTAAATTACATTTCAAAATTGAAGTTAATTATAAAAAACATTTAGTCGAACCGGGTTTAATTGTAATCAAAAATCTTTTGATTTTTTGAAGAGGTCTGGGAGAAAACCGAACACCATCAGTCCGGCAGAAATGGGTTAACAAAAACCTCAAGCTAATTGCTACAGCTAAAAAAAAAAAATACAAAATTTAAAAGCATTTGGTAAAACCAAAATTAATATTTGAGTAAATTGGGAGCGAAATTAACGAACTCAAGGAATTGGCTTCCATCTCTAAGCTCTTTTCGTCTAGAGTCTTTCAAGTCAACAGTTCAAACCATTTAGACAAAGGAACTGTCAAACCTAACAAAACAGGTTCTGTAACTAAATGATAACGAATTAAAAAATGTAGCACTATATTCCAGATCATAGAAGAACATTTCTGTGAACTTTAGTGTCAATATAAAAAATGTTACCTCTAGTCCGAAGTTACATAATTTTTATAAGAGATTTAATATTTTTACTTAGAATTTGACAATTATATACAACACCTTTCGTAACGCTCGAATCCCCGCTTCGAAACGCTAAATGATGCTAAAAAGTTTGAATTTAAAAAAAATATCAGATAAGTATTCTTATTTTTTTTTCGAATATTTTAAATTTAATATGAAATACGAAAGAAGTAATTTTTACACGTCACAGAAGCAAATGTTCATAAAAGATAGCAAGTGCTAACTTATTTAATAAAAATTTTCAGTGTTAAATTAATTTGCGATCACATAAAGAAAAGAATACAAAAATTTTGAATGAATACAATTTTATATTTTAAAATAAAAGAAATCTTTTTATAATAACAATATATAGTTTTATATTATCAATTTATAAACAATGGTTAAGTTTATTATTATTAACTATACAAGATCATAAAAATATTAATTCAATTTAAGTAATTATTTTTTATACCCCTTTTTTTTTACATTGTCATAAAGTTTTTGTCAGATTTTGCAATTCTAAGAAACAACACAAAGGTTTTTTTTTTATTTTTAGTATCTCAGACACAGCAGAAGCTCTTAATATTTGAATAAAGAAAAAATATAAAATATGTCCATATATAAACACTTGTGAAAAAATATTCAATTATAATTAAAGTCAAGTATTAAATCAAATAATATAAACTTGATTTACTTTTTTTTAAGATAATTTTGAATAGGTAAAGTATATACTTATCATTTAACAAATAAGTTAATACGCAAATGTACAATAAACTTTAGTTACTTATCAGCTTTTATTAACAAAACCATTTTAAACCAAATTAAAATTTCTAAATAAATTAATATCTAATAATAAACGGTATATGACTGAAAATAACATATTCCCTTAATAACTGTTAAAATTGAAAGAATGTGGAATTACGAATTGCTGGAGCTAGGTTAATAAGAATTAAAACTTTAATAATAAGTGCGATATCACATTCCTTAACTCAACTTCTAAATAGTCTTTTCTTTGTTAAACACTTATATTTTTTTGTACTTCAATCTATAATTGCAAAATAACCACCGTCATTGGAAATTTTAAGTTTCAAGTGGGACACTCAAATGTTTTTAAAATCATTTTGATATATATCAAAATGCAACCGTTCAAAATTTGTTTTTTTAACATTTTAACATCTTCTTATCAGATATAATTACTTTAAAATTTTTTCTAAAATTATAATAAATAGAAAAATTTAAAAGGACAATGTAGTTACTATAAGGTACAATAAACTAAGTACAAGGTAGTTACTACAAGGTACTTACTACTAACACTAAATATCGATGACTCGATATATGTAATAAAAGTGTTTAAACGGCCAAAGGGCAACGTGCGCGATATCACATATTCTAACTTCAATAAAAATAAAATACTTTGAATTTAGTTATCAACAATGCGTTCATATAAACTAGAAATAATTTTTTAAACCGTGCATTCATAATCCAGATAGGCTTAATATACTTGAATAAGGATTAAGAAAGTTTTTTAATAAGATTAAAATACACCAATTACGATTATTGTGTTTTTCCTTGAATTCCTCAGGTTTATACTAAGAATTTTAAATAGTCCCATAATTATCTGTTGTATCGATATTACTGACTTATAACTTGCTGAAAACTTTCTTAACCTGCGGACTCTTAATATATATACTTGGTATGCACATACATAGCTATATATATATTTTTTTAATTTAAGTAAAGTTATTTAGACTAATATGTGAAGTTTCAATTTAAGTGAAACCATTTTAAACTTAGTTGAATAAATTTTTTTTTTTAAGTGAAACCATTTTAAACTTAGTTGAATATGTTTTTTTAAGTGAAACCATTTTAAACTAAGTTGAATAAATTGTTTTTTTTAAGTGAAACCATTTTAAACTTAGTTGAATAAATTTTTTTTTTAAGTGAAACCATTTTAAACTTAGTTGAATAAATTTTTTTTTAAGTGAAACCATTTTAAACTTAGTTGAATAAATTTTTTTTTTAAGTGAAGGTATTTTTAATTTAGTTGAATAAATGTTTTTTTTTAAGAGAAACCATTTTAAACTTAGATGAACACTTTTTTTTAAGTGAGGGCATTTTTAATTTAGTTGAACCAGTTTTATTCTAATATTACTTTCTTTAAGTTGCCCTTACATTTGTTGAAATTAAAATTGGAACACCCTTTTCAGATTAAAATCAATTAAAAATAAACTGAGATTATTAAAAGTGGAATTTTTCACAATGGGAAGCTGTAATATAAAAATTATCTTAATTATCAATTATACTATTAATATTCATTTGAAATAAAAAATTCTTCAGTTAAAGTAAAAAATGTGTACATGTGTTAAATGATTTATAAAATCCACATATATTACTAATATATTAAATCTAAACTGCATTTATTTTGAAATAATTGGAATTAAATTAAATAATATTTATCTTTAAATAGAAAATCTTATAATATATTTATGTATTACACTTAATTTATACTTTTAATTGAACTTGCCTGTGTCTATGGCTTTTTTTATATTGAGAAAATAACTAATATACCATGAATGGTAATTTTTCAGATTAACTTAATGAATCACTTAGACATTAGTCAATTAATTAATTGAAAAAAAGCAATTCTTTCTAATAAAGATTTGTTTTAAAATTAAAAAAAAAACCAAATTAATTTATACTCACCTAAAAATTATATATAGTAATTTTTTTTTAATTTAAATACTTATAGTGTTTTTTTTTTGTTCTAAGAATAAATTATAAATTTTTTTTTTTTTTAATTAATTTATTTTATTTTTAAAATAAAATAAAGAGTTTTTTTTTATTTTAATTTATTTTTAATTTTTTTTTGTTTTCTTTGCAAGCAACTCACGTGACAATTAAAATTTCTTTAATAGTACGAGCAAAATAAATTCAACTATATATATATAAATTAAATATATACTGTTTTTTTTTTTTTTTATTTAAGTTTTATTTTATATCATTTATAAAACTTTGAAACATTAACAGAATCTTAAATGAATCTTTAAGTATATTTTAAAAAAAAAAAAAACAACACAAAATCAGTTATGAATGAATTTTAAAAATACAATTAAGTATAAATTAAAATCAATTTTTTTTTTAATCTTTAATAAATTAATAGCACGATTTTTTAATATATATATATAATTATTAATACAAATTCAGATTAAAAGTATCTTATAGATACCAAATTAAATCTGAATCAGATGATATACTAAATGTTACACTATATATTTATATAAAAGATATTCTAAATATTCTTGAATTTCCGAATTTTAATTTTATACGGTATTTTTTATTTTTTTTTGTTTTTGTATTTTTTTTTGTTTTATTATTATTCCGTCGTTATTGTCGTCGTCATCGGCGTCATTAAAACAACTGATGAATCAAACAGGTAAAAAAAAAATATTAAATGTGATTCTCAATTTAATTCAAAACAAAACAAAAAAAAAAAAACAAAGAATAAAACAACAAAAAAAAAAATAAAAACGCCGCAGTAAAATTTTACTTAGTTAATATATTATAGTACTTTTTAAAAATACTTATTTATTTATTTATTCAATTCTCTTATCAAAAACAAATTAAGATCACATGCCCGTAAATTTTTGTTTTTTATTTATTTAGATAACATTTTTTTTTTAAATGTATCTGAATTCTAAATTTTTTAAAATAAAAGTTACAAATTGTAAAATATTAGTATAGAATATAAATTTTTGATCAAATTAAAACAAAAGTTTTTAAACTTTGATTTTCCGTTAAATATTCAAAAAAAAAATTTAAATTTTATATCAAAAATATCGAATCAAATTTAATGCATTTTTTTATTTTGCAAAAATTATTTTATGCATCATACAAATCGATATTTTATTACTGTAATCGATTTATGCACCTAAATGACTGACTACGCTCTTAATTAAAATTAAATAAGTTTTTTTAATACTTAATTAAAATTAAATAAGTATTTATTGCATAAAAATCAAGAACAAAAAAAAAACCGCGAATAAAAATAAATTTAATTTCACCTGCTTAGTATTGTATCTTGCTGCATTGAATGCAGGTAAAAAACTAAAATAAAAATAATATTAAATATATTATGATATGTATATATTGTATATATGTCGAAAACTTTTAAAATATAATTAGAAAAATTCTCTTCATATTATTTTTATACCCAAATTCCTATTCTGAAATCTGACGTCCCTTAAATAAATACTCAATAATCAATAGATTAGAAGAGTTTGTTAAATAGCTCAGCCAGCAGTTTGTTAATGAGGAGAGGAGAGTGATAAAATATACATTTGAATTTTGAAACGATCGGGTTCAGTGTTGCCATTTTGACAGTATTCCGGTCAAATTTGACTGGAAAAAATATTCTTTGACAGGAAAAAAACTCGAAATATTTTGACTGATTTATTTGGCCGCTTTTGACATAATTTCGTTTCGGAAAAATTTAAAATATTTTTAAAAATATTCGTTAACGCTGAACGAACAACAATTGAGAAATACTGGAATGACAAATCATTTAATACATACATGTACATTATAAAATTATCACAGAAATCGAATGCAGCTTAAACTCACTAATGCTGTTTTAATTATAGGAAATCATTTGCCAAAACAAAATTGGTACAATATGAAAATACCACCAGAAATGATTAATAAAATTGGTAAAAAAGATATATGTATACGAAAACGATATTGAAGAAGATTTGGATATTTCCTTTATGGATGAAATTTTTTAATTAGTTTATTTTTAGAATATATATTTTTTTGGTGCAATAAGTTTTACATATGTATACCGTCCAGTTACTTAGAATTTCTTTTGTTTAATTTATGAAATAATTTTTGTTTAATGTATGAAATAAGTTTTGTTTTTATTTATGAAATAATGTTTTTGATTAATGTTAGTACAATTTTTTTTGTTTGTGATAATCTTTATTTGATATTTTGAAATAAATATTTTACTACTTTATATGAAATAAATAAATCTAAATAAATCTTCCATATGGTCACATTATATCATTAGTTAAATTAGGTATTGCGAATTTATAAAAAGCAACGCTCCATAAATCAATCTAAACAAAGATAATATGTACATGTTTCATTATACATACTTAATTTTAAGTCTTTCTTAATTAAAATTTTATTTTGACCGTCTTTTTGACCGTTTTTTTGACACTCTAAAAACTTTTGACTGAATTTTTTAAAAAGTTTTCCAGTCAAACTGTCAAATTTGACCGGATTGAAAATTTTTGAAGTGGCAACACAACATACTTAATGTTAAGTCTTTCTTAATTAAATTTTTATTTTGAAAGATTTTTGACGGTATTTTACTCTAAAAACTTTTGACTGGATTTTTTGACTGAATTTCCAGTCAAACAGTCAAATTTTACCGGATTGAAAATTTTGAAGTGGCAACACTGCAAATAACTCAGCAGTTCGTTAATGAGAAGAGGAGAGTGATAAAATAAACATTTGAATTTTAAAACGATCGGGTTATTTATGTTTATGAGAGAATATTCGCTATTCTAAAATTATTTTTTAAAGTTTTTGATTAGCTTTTTTTTTTGATCATATATACAAAGAAATTCTCTCCTTCTTCTCTTCTTAGTTTGTCCCATTCATATACACAAATACAGTATACAATACAATAACAGTATACGCACAGTCACAACAGGTTGTATATTATAATTTATATTGTTTTATACTGAATACTGAACTAACTATGTATATTGTTCCTTCATGGGTCATGTGTTCAATGCTCATGTGTTTTCGACTTTTAGACTCTGTTGCTGTTGCCCCTCGTCGCTTATTCTCTTTAATGCTCTTTTGAAAACTTTAACTCGTATAGAACAGCAGCTGAACTAAAAGAGAAGAGACACATAAACTTTAGTTACTTAATTTATTATTTTAACTGCAGTGATGCCATTTTGACAGTATTCCGGTCAAATTTGACTGGAAAAAATATTCTTTGACCGGAAAAAAATTCGAAATATTTTGAGTGATTTATTTTTTTATTTGACCGCTTTTGACATAATTTCGTTTCGGAAAAATTTAAAATATTTTAAAAAATATTCGTTTTTCGCACGAATAATACAAGAAAAAACCTAAAAAATTCAGTTATTATTCCAAAATACTACTAGAAGTGATTCAAAAAATTGGTAAAAAGGATATTATATTAAAACGATAATGAAGAAGATTATGATATTTCCTTTATGGATGACATTATTTAATTCGTTTGAAAATATATATTTTTTTGTTATATACATATTACACAAGTGCAATAAGATTTATAAATGTATAACATAACGTCCAGTTAAATAGATATTTTGTTTTTTAATTTATGAAATAATTTTTGTTCATGAAATAATGTTTTTGATTAATATTAGTACAATTTTTTTTTTATGATCTTTATTTGATATTTTGAAATAAATATTTTACTACTTTATAGATGCAGAATCAAAATCATCATTAGTTAAATTGGGTATTGCGAATTTATATAAAGCAACGCTCCATAAATCAACCTAAATAAGAAATTAATTATGAACATGTTTCATTGTACATAATTTTAAGTCTTTCTCAATTAAATTTTTATTTTGACTGATTTTTTGACAGCATTTTATACTAAAAACTTTTGACTGGATTTTTTGACAGAATATTTTAAAATGTTTTCCAGTCAAACTGTCAAATTTGACCGAATTGAAAATTTTGAAGTGGAAACAATTATCCTTAAGTATTACCAATGTTATCATTACGAGGGGAGAATTATTTATTGCATATTGCATATATTATATAATTTATAAATAGAAAATAATTTAAGATATTTTATATATTTAATTATTTATGTTATTAAAAAATTAAATCGATTAAACAAATATACAGACACATAAATTTATAGAACGTTCATAAATTCCAAAACTAACTTGATTACGGCCCTTTTCTAAAATATCAACAATTTGACCATCAACAGTTGATAACTTTTGTTTTTGATTTTAGAATCATTGATGTTTGCAATCATTTGCGTTTGTCATTGACATTTTCGAAAAGTAAATTGGTCAAAAAAATCGATTGGCTGGATTTTTACAAAACAAATATAAAAATGTTTAATTTTCTGTTTAAACAAAAAAAATTTCATATTTGATGTTTTTATAATAAAAAAAAAAATAAAAATTTGACGATCATTGCAGTAGTAATAAAATATTTGCACAATTGCGTTGATGTTTCCAACAAATTGATTGTAAAACACATTACAAACTTATGATTAACATTTGACGATAAAAAAAAAGTTTAAGAATGTCATAAAATCTTCTTTGGTAGAGCTAATATAACTTCACTTTAACTTTAAGCGAGTTCTGCTATACAATATAGATTTTTATTTTTTTTTTTAATTAATTTATATTTCTATTATTTATTTTTTTCTGGAACTTTTTCTTCTTCAACAGGATCTGGTCTATCCCATGGTTGAACTTCAGCTGAACTGAATAATAAATAGACAATAGTTCCGGAAATTCGAATACAAAGTGTAATTAGAAATACGGTTTTCCATTGTTCGCGAGAGTACTATAAAAATAAAATCCAATATAAATTATGAAAAAGTATAAGTTATTCAATTTTAAATAGAGATACATATTTTGTTGGACAATTATATTTTTCCATTAATTATAACTTCACAAAATGCCATTTAAATATATAATCGATAACATTTCTACTTTATTGATTTTAGTGTCAATCGATTATACTTTTAATAATATAAATATGTACTTTAAAAATATTATTTTCAAACTCACATCAGGTGTCATATAACCAATAAAATTTGGTACTATAAATCCCATAATAGAACCCAATCCATTCCCAACACCTAATATAGTTGGCGCAAAATTTGGGGACATGTCCAATGGATTTAATTTAAGACCAGCATAATACGTTCCCATAATACCCATTGCTAATGTAAAAATTATAACAATTAAATATTCGGTTTCTACAAATGCAGCAAAAAAAATTAACAAAGCTGGAACTGCCAAACCTTTTAAAAAAATATATTTTTTATAATAAATTTTTAAATAGTGTGTAATTTAGTACCTACATATTGAAGTCATTATTTTCCGAATAGTGGTTATGGTAAAAATTTTCTTTCCATACAAATAATCTGCTACAAATCCTGCAACAATTGAACTTACCCACATTGTAAGAAACGGTACTGAAGTATAAAAACCATTATTTTTTGTATTAACATTAACAACATCATGTAAATATTTGGGTAAATCAATCGCTACAGTATAGAAACCCCAATCGTAAGTAATTGCACAATAAAAATATGCATAGCATACTCTACTTGAAAATATTCTCTTCCATGGTTTTTTGGGAACTTCTTTTTTTACATAATCCCCCATTTCAGCAATTAAATAATCTTTTTCACTCTGTTTGATACGAGGATGTGACAACGGTTCATTGGTGCAAAGTATAGTCTTTTGAAACATAAAAAATTATAATTTAATTTCATTAAATATAGTTTTTTAAATTCAGAGTTTGAGTTTTGAATATTCGGACAAATGTAAAGTGGATATATGTACTGTATATGTGATTTTAATTTTAAGATGTTAGTGTTGCCAGAAATAGTATTATTATGAATTTAACTGATTATATTTGTTTCTTATAATTTGATAATTTAAACTTACAAAAAAAAATACCCACAATAATGATAAAAAAGCAGAAAAATAAAATGGTGCAGACCAATTAATATAATTTACAAGTAAACCACTGCTAAAGTTTCCTACTACTGCACCAAATAGAGCACCACCATATACAAAAGAACCATATCGTCCTCTTTCTTTTTTGGGTATCCATTTTGCTAAAAAATATGATAATGCTGGAAATATACACCCTTGACCTAAACCTTGAAGAATTCTGCATGCACAAATTGCATAATAACCTCCATACAATGTAGCTACTTGTGAAAATAAAGATATGATCCCATTTACAGTTATGCCAGTTGTTAAAACAATTTTCCCACCAAATTTTTCACTTGAAACTCCAGCTGGTATTTGAGCAATTGTATAGCCAATAAAAAATGCTGACAAAATATTTCCTTGTTCCCATTGACTCCAATTAAAAGTTCCTGTTTCTTCGTTCTTAAAAATTTATATAAAAATGGAAAATATATATATATAATTGAATTGAAAAAAGTATGTATGTAGGTATCTTATAACTTATAAAATTTCAGTTATACATATTATAAAATAATCAAATCATATGTACATCCATATAATATATATGTAACAAATATAAGCGATAATTAAAAACTGAAATTGTTTTTAGTTTTTAAAACTAGAAAAACAAATTTTGAATTAACTTATTACAAAATTATTAATTAAAACTAATTAAACTTACATATTCATCGGAATATTTAAAAAAAATGTTATTCGAATTATAATCATTTTCATAAAATGAAATATTTAGAAGACTTAAAGATTTAGGTTTGGGTGCAATAGCTGTTAGAACGAACGCCATGTGAACTCTTCCTGCATATCCGACAGTAATACATAAAAAACACATTACGGATGTAATGAGCCTTTGACTGCAACTAAAATCTGATTGCATAATTTTAAATTAATTTTAAATAAGTTATATACAATTTATGTTTTTTTTATTTACTTTTCCATTTAGATATAAATGATGGAGCTGGTTGCTGTTCTTCAATTTTAGTATTCATTATATTGAGATTTCCATAAATTGTATTGGAATTTAATTATTTGATTATACAAGATTAAAATAAAACAAGATTAAAAAACTTATAATAAAACTATCTTCTAGATAAAAAAATTAAAAAAAAATAAAAATAAATTGGTTTTCAATTTTTTTAGATGTATTATTAAAATAAATTATGATTGTCCGAAATTTCTAATTGTTGATCGTTTAGTAGACTAAACGTATTATTATAGAGTAAACGTATGTTAATCGTTTAGGGTAAATTTATCGTTAAAATTTGTTGGAAACGAATAAATTAAAAAAAAACCGTTAGTGCAATTATTTTGCTACCTGTTACATTAAGTTTAAAGAAATTGAAACGCATAATTAAACAATAAAAAAAAAGAACCATGGGTTTTTAAATGCATATTTTTAAATATAATCGATATTCCATTAAATTTTGGGAAAAAAGTTCATTGGAAAAGTTTTTTAGAACTTTTGTAATGTAAGTACTTTATTATAACCCAACCGGTTTGGAAGATCATCCCCATTCTTGAAGGCTCACCACTTCAAACAATGCCCTTCTCCTCCAAAAAAAAAATTATAAAACCCGATTTTTAAAGGCTCATCACTTAATACGAAGCAATTCTTCTCTAAAAAAAAATTATCAATTTTGGCTATTCTTGAAGACTTTTTTTTTGAGATGATGTCATTTCTGTAAAGTTGGTAGACATTACAATTTTTTTCTTTAACTTTTGAATTTTTGTCAAAAGTTTTAAAACTAAATATTGATGAGTTTTTATTATGTATGAGATTGGTGAAAGGTATGCCTTTTTTGAAAATGTATTTAAGTTTAATTAAAAACGTATAAGTATAAAATAAAAAATCGGCATTTGAATTAAACTATCAATAGATTTATTTACAAATTTAAAGATTCTAAATTCACTGGAAATACCTTATGGAAAAAAATTAAAAACAATTAAAAATAATTTAAAGTTATTTCATTATTTTTATATTTTTTACAAAATCTCATACAGTTAATTTAATATACAAACTGTTGATTGCAATTAAATATCATACAATCTAATTATAGGAAATAATTGTATTTTTAGTTAAAAAATTAAAATATTGTTTTAAATATTAAAAAAATTAGTATGTATTTTAAAAAATAATTATTCTTACTACAAAAAAAAAATTTAAAAAGAAAAAAAGTTAAACAAACAAAAATACAATTAAAAACAAATTATTTAGTTGGTATTTCTATTTTTGCTTCAGGATCAAGAAGTAATCGTCTAGCTCTTAAATTTAATGATCGTTTTCTTTCCTTTTTCTGTGAACTAATGGAAGTTGATTTTTTACTTTTTCCAGAACCACATAATTTTTCTGGACTTTTAAATTGAATTTCTTCATTAAATAGAACAGTTTGTCTTCTCTTTTGTGTGCCAGGCGTTTTCAAAATAGATTTTCTTGGCCTTGATGAGCATGCAGCATCACCAGGACAAGCTATACAAGGTGTTTTTATTAAACTTATTAAACGTATTTGAGACAAGTTGTGCTTTGGGGTATTGGAATTTGCATTTAACATTTTTGTAGCTGCATTCATCACTGTTTCTATTCTTAATGATTTTCTACTTGGAGTATCATTTTTATTAGACATTTGACTTGGTGTTATATTTGTAGTCGAAAACCGTCTACTTCTTCGAAGAGGTGTTTCTGTAGTACTGTCATCATTATTGCAACTTATAGATTTTCTTGATCTCCTTGATGGTGTCATTATAATAACATCATTATCATTTTGTTCTGATTCTTGTTTTTTTCTTTCCATATGCACCATATACATTTCTTTTAACTTCTTTCTTATATCTGTACTAACTGGTCCTGTCTTTTTTTTCTTTACAACCTTACTCAACAATTTATTTTTATTTTTCCGCTTTACTTGTATTTCAATCTCATCGGGATCCTTCCAATCATTTGATCTCCAACGTTCAAGTTTTCTGAATCTTTCATCGATATCATCTACTTGTATATACATCATTTGCCAAAATCCTTCTAAATCTTCTGGCAAAATTGGTTTTTCCGAATCATCAACTTTTTTTATATTATTTTTTTCCAGTGCAAATTTTTCGCATTGATTAATAAGGTTGTTAAATTGCTGAAATTTTCTGTTTATCAATAATCTAGTTTGTCCAATTGCAACATTAATCATATCATTGCCATAATCTTCAAGTAATACAGAATCTGTATTTTTAACGTATAGTTCCCATTCTTTACAACGCGCTTCTAAACGATTTATTTCGTCATTTAACATTTTTCGAAAATATTTGACAGTCTCTTTAACACGACGCAGTTCTGCAGAAATTATTCCTTCACTAGATTCATCTAAAATATATATACTTTCACGCAGTTTTTTCTCCTTTTTACTATTTACTTTACCACGAGACAGTGTAACATATGGACTAACATATATAGTAGATTCGTTTTCATCATTTAATTTTGTATTAATTGGGGTTTTATTCAATTCTGGTGATTTTGAAGTATCAAGAGGTACTGCTAACACTTCATTTTCTTTAGATTTTACGTCCGATTGTCGGTGAACAAACAAATCAATCAATTGTACAGGATTTTTAGTTTCATTTTCCACCATTTCAGTTTCTATTGGACTTAAAATACTTTCACCTAATTCCGGTGGTACAATATTACCATTATTTGTTGAAAATTTTCTTCTGGTTGATGTAACAAATGAAGTATTTAAAGGTTCATTATGTTCGTCAGGTGTTTCTTGATATATTACAATTTTTGGCTTTTCAAAAAACAAGAGTTTTGACGATTGAGCTGTTACCATTTCTATATCTTCATTTTTATTTATTTTGTTAGGCTGTTTACATTGAACTTTTTTCTTTACTCTTTTAGGTTTTTGTTCGGTTTTATGTGGAGTTTTTTGTACCTGAAAAGGTTTTTTATTTTCAATTTTTTCTACCAGTGGACTTTTAATAGAAACTACTTTTTTTACAGAAATTACTGGCTTGATTATTTTAGGTTTAATATTTTCTTTCACAATATTTGGTTTTGGTAGTTTCAATTTATTTTCAATTCCAGGTTTTGAATTATTTTCTAAGCCTTGCTTTTGAGCATTGCCACTTGATTTAATTCGTGTAGTCATCGGTGTAACGGGTTTTAACAATTTAACATAAGTTCCTGGTTTTTGTTTATTTGCATCTATTAAAACATTACAATTTATTTTTATTTCATCATTTTTATCAAAGTTTTTTAATCTTTTCGGCTTATTATTAATTTTGTTTTCGATATTATTGTCTCTCATTCGTTTAGCCAAAGAAGGAACCAGTGGTTTATTTTCTTCTTTAGGTTTTGCAGCGGAATTAATATTTGAATTTGTTTTAGGTTTAGGAATTAATTTTGATTTAGGTGTTGAAACAAGTTTTTTATTTAAAGCAACAAAGTTTTTTTCCTGTTTTTTGTTCATATCTCTATTTTCTGGCAATTGGCATTTTTTTGGTAAATTTCTTATTACGTATTTACGATTTTCTGTCTCTGTAGAAATTATATTTGAGGGAGCCTTAAATTTATGATTTTCTGGCGCGAAAGACTTCTGTGCACCTAAAATATTTCCAGAGCAAGCTGTGATAAAAGGTCTTTTTTTCTGCAAATTTACGTTTGCTTGTTTTTCCAACTCTTTTTGCTATAAAAAAAAAATTAAACAATAATTGAAACGAAGCTTTTTATAATTTTTTAACAAACCTTTTTCCAAGCTAAGAATTTTGAAACATATGCCTCTTGTTGGGTTGTTACTCTTTTAGTCCCATTAGCCTTACCCAAATTTTCCTTATCTCCATTATTATTTACATTTTTTTGTAATCCTTTTTCCAAAACAGACGGCGTCGGTGATATAGAAAATATACGATTTTGTTGAAATATATCATTTCTTCTTGATTGCCGACCGTATTTTATACTTCTTTTACGCGCACTCGGACTATTGCTTAATGTATTACTAATCGATTTATATAAACTTTTATGGAAGTCCATTTTTAATAATAAAAAATATTTTTAAATAATACAATACAAAATTATTAATCTGGGAACTTCAAAATTACAAACAACACAAAACTAAATGTATTTTAAATTTAAACTGAATTTTTAAAGTCAAATCAGCTTGGGCTTTGGGCTTTGTATGAAAATTTGAATTTTGTTGTGAGTGAAGTGAAGCAACAATCAGGGATGTGTTGATAACTGCACGAAATATTTCCTATACTAATAAGAATTTTAAATAAATGCAACCATAGAATTACTAGTACTAGAATGGCAATAGAGAAAAAATTTTCAGACAAATTTCAAAATTTGGTACGTGTACCGTTTGTATGTATTTACTAGTTTCTCCGCGATTGATTTCATTTTGAAAGTGAAATATAAAAGAAACTTTTAAGTACGATTTAAGTAAGATTTCAAACTTAAAAGTAAATGAAAACAAATTAGAAAATATTATATTCAAAAAATTTGTGTGTTGTTGTGCTTTTTGAAGTTTTTTAAAAAACATTAAATTAAATAAAGGATTATTAAGATGGGATGAAAGTATTGCTTAAAGATTTTTTTTTTATTTCTTGAGGTTTTACAAATTTCAGCCGATTTTTTTTAAATTATTTTAAAAGTATTTTGCTTGTGTTTTTTGCTTTCCATTTTTCATTATTATTAAATGACCGTTTTGTAAATTTACCAAAACATTGTCTATTTTCGAATAGAATCAATTTGAAAATCATATTGTAATGCTAAAATTTTTAAATAATAAATAAAATTTTGATTGAATAAAAAAAGGGTAAAGAAAAAACCTTTTAATTCTTTATTCGGAAACGTTAAGTTATTTGAAACAGAAATCAAAACCCTACTTACGGTTAACATAAATGTAGATTTCATATTTGCAAAAGGTTCGTTCATATTTAAAAATGGCTAAAAATGTTTATATATTCACAAGACTATAAATACTATTTGTTTTGTTCAAAAAATTATGATTTGTTTTTGATTTACTTATTTTCATTTCCACGATGAATAAATAAACCTACGATAAACCGTAAGATAAATCAAAATAGATATGTAAGTTAATAAACTAAAAATATACTTGTTGGAGATTCCATTATTTTTAAAAATAATTGACTTAAATTTTTTCTAATATTATTCAAATTTTTTTCTTGATGTTTTGTTCAATTATATATACAAAAGTAAATTAAATCAAATAGCAAATATCTTTATTCGAAATAACTTACAATATACAAACTGCCCATTCAAATGTATTTCTATGTAAAAATGTAAACAAAAAAACTAATGAGAAACTGCCTAATAAACATTCTCATTTACTCAAATTTAAGCAATGACAAATGAAGTAGCCGTACCATTTGTATACGCATACGAAATTGCATATGTATTTTTTTGTCTGAATACCTCAGGATAGGAAATCACATTAGAAGAAAAGAGTCGGGAACATTCTTTTGCCATTCTAGAACTAGTAATTCTATGAATGCAACAGATTTGATTTTACAATAAACTAAAACCAATTCAAAAAAAAGAAATTATTATTTTGTTTATTAATTTTGTTGATTTTAAGTGTAAATTCTAAAATTATAAATTAGTTTCAAGTAATTTAAAATATATTCTCTTATATTTTAAAAGAAACTGCACGAAATTAACTGCTTTTCTTCTAAAAACTAATTACGAATTTTAATTCGAAATTTAAAAATAGGGGTAAAAAATGAAAGTTCTCCTTACACATGACTGTCAAATAAATCAGCTGTTTAATATTATTCTTTCTTGCTTTCTTTGTTAAATTTTTTTTTATTTTAGTTGCAATAAATAATAATAAAATCATCTCTTTTAAAATTAAAAAAAAAATAAATATAATAAATAAGAAAAAACAAGAACAAATAAATAAATATATATATTTTTTGCTATGATTTATTTCTAATAAGTAAAAATTATGCCTCAAGAAGAAAAAAGACAAAGTCATCTATGTTTTTTTAAGTGCAAATATTTTTTTAAATAATTATAGAAGATTTTATCTTTAGTCTCATATCACTATAATAATAAGTTAAAAAAAAAGTTTTTTTATTTATATTAATTTAAATATAAGGAATTTTAACAATAAATTTAAAAAGTTATGGAATCAATTTGGGATGAAATTGGAATACCAAGATCCCATTTAAAAGAAACATTTAGTTCTGATCGATTTTTATTGACTGTTAATAAAAATTGGTTAAAATTATTAAAATTGGAAAAGAAAATTTATGATTTTCCATTATATAAGCCAAATGAAAGAAAAATTTTACCTGAACTTGGTCATCCATGGATAAAAACATACATACAAATATATAAAAAATGTAATCATAAAGTTTTACCACTGCCAAAACCGCGAAATGATGATAATTCAATATTTCCAATGTCATATTCAGAGATATTAAATTTTGTATCATACACAAATTATAAAAATTTATGGGAAGTTGGATATAAAAAATATTCTGGTTCTCATGTTAAATATGCAAAACAACATCAAAACTTTCCATATAAACGTACAAATCTAGATACTGGTTCAAATTTCATGGTACACGATGTTTTACTTAAAGATCTCATTCAAAGAGTATTTCAGTGTTCTATTATTAATTCCAAATTAGATAGAATAAAAACGCCCCTTTCTGAACAACAGTGTTTAAACAAAGATCTACAAATTGAAGATGAATGCCATGAAAATATATTGCCCGCTTTAATTTGTATAGAAACAAGTACATGTATGGTTGTTATATTTTATCCGCCGTCAATAGAGAGTACACTCTATGATTGTATTACTTATAGTCCCGCTATTCTTAACAACAACTATAATAAGTCAATGTTTATCTTGTATCAAATTTTGCAATTAATGAAAAGTCTACACAATAAAAATATTTTATTAGGTAAATTACAAATTCAAAAATTACTAATTTTTCTTTTTTCAAATCATATAATTTATTTTAATTTCAGGTGACATTCATCTTAGTGATATTTATTTACATGAAAATTTATGGTTACAAATCATTCCTACATTAGAATCAAATTTAATTCGATTAGATGCCGAAATGGAATCATCAGTACTAATAGATTCGCCACAGGAGGAAAGCCTTAAGTTTGATTTAAAATTTATTTATGATGTTGATAACTTTTCCTTACGGGAATATTCTGAAATGTGGTGTAATGGACAATTATCGAATTTTGATTATTTGACAATATTAAATCAGGCATCTGGTCGTCGTATTGGTTTGCCAGGTAACCATCACATAATGCCATGGGTTACTGATTTTTCACAGCGTAATGGTACTTATTGGAGAGATTTGACCAAAAGCAAATACAGAATCAATAAAGGTGATGCCCATTTAGATCTAATATATACCGCTGCATCTGCAATCGCAGGTGGTTTAGAGGCTCATGGATCTGGTAACAACACTAATACGGTTGGATCAAATTTAAATTTGAATGCAGTACCACATCATGTTTCTGATTTTTTATCTGAGATAACATACTTTGTCTATATGGCAAGAAGAACACCAAAAAATGTACTTTGCCAACATGTGAGACCAATATGGGTTCCTGCAGAATATCCAGTTTCCATACAGAGATTGCAAGAATGGACACCTGATGAATGTATGTTTATTATTAATTTTTTTATTTGTTCAATAAATATTTTAAATAATATTACAGGTATACCTGAATTTTATGCTGATCCTATGGTTTTTAAAAGTATACATGAAGATTTGCCTGATTTAGAAATACCTCCATGGGCAACATGCCCTGAAGATTTTGTTGCTAAACATCGCGAAGCTTTAGAAAGTCAATATGTATCTGAACGTTTACAACATTGGATCGATCTTAATTTTGGGTATTCAAATAATTACATTCTAAAAAAAAACCTTTTTAATGAGTTTTTGATTTTTAGATATAAGTTATCTGGAAAAGCTGCAATCAAATCAAAAAATGTTTGTCTGAGTCTTGTCGATAATCATCACAATTTAACACAACGTGGCATTGTTCAATTGTTTAACCATCCACATCCTCCAAAACGTTTTCCGTCCCAATGGTTTGGCCGAACAGCACCAAGATTATTAACTGCGGAGCAACAAAAAAGACGTCTGGCTAGAAGTTCTGATAATCTTGCGGCAATGACAAATACCGATTCCAACCCTACTACCTCAAATTCAACTACGTCATTTAGTTCGCATCTGCATCGTAATATACGCGGAGATCCTTCACCTCATAGAAGAACAAACCAACAACAAAAACTATCTACCCACCAAGGATCTTCTTTAAATTTATCTGAAGAAATTAATATTGGTATTGAAAGATCAAGCAGTTCTTATCAAAATTTGGCGAACACTATACAATTACCTAAAGGTTATAACCCGTTATCTTTATTAAGCAGTTTGGAAAATATGGAGACATTTTTTTCAAAAACTTTTTTGGATCAAAAACCACAAAAGAATCAAGAAGAAAAACTAGAACAAAATGATATGCTTTTTGAAGAATCTTCAGAAAATTCTTATACAAATCGAATGTTTACTGAAAGTTTTGAGAGTACAACAAGTAAAATTCCAAAGAGTAGTAAACCATTTATAATGGGTATGAGCAATCAAAAGGATTTTAAACAAATATTTGAAGATAAAAAAGATAAAGAACTACAAATTATTGGATGTTTGATTGTTGAATTGTTTTTAATGAATAGACTTCGTCCTTTAACCATGAATAGTTACAACATAACTTTTGAAAAACGTTTAAATGCATGCAGAATAATTGTATCAAAATCTATATCAGAAATTCCAAAAGGCTTACATTATGCTGTTAAAATGTTTTTAGGCTTAACTCAAAATGATTCAGTTATTAATGATAAAGGTTTACCATCTCCAACAGCTTCAATGCTTTTGGAACCTTTTATAAATAATATAATAATACCATTTCCATTTACTTATCATCGAACCTATTTATTGTTTAGAACTTTACATAATTTTGATATCAATTCGATGCTTCTTAATCTTTATACACATTTTAATTGCGATGGAAAAAACTGTGACCGCTTCGCTGATTTAGACAGAAAAAGAGTAATTGTTAGTAGAAAAATAGCGGAATGTAAAGTAAAGGCATGTTGTAAGCTATCAGAAGGTTTGCTAGATCCAGTTGGTTATGAACAATTTGTACCAGTGGAGTTATTACTTCAAATTGTTATTGATATGCTAAAAACTGAAGAAACGTCAATATTAGCAGCGTGGAACTTATTTGATCCTATATCTGCAGGTATTTTCAGTAATTTTATTTATCATTTCAATATTAATCATCTTTTATTTATTTCAGCACTTGGTATTAAAGATACTCAAAAATATTTTCTTGAACCAATTTTAAAACTTTATGATCCTGAAGCTGAAGATCGCTTGGACTTTTGGAACAGAAGTATTGACAGTTCACAAATTAAATTTCGTACAAGTTCGTCATTTAAAGCTAGAAAGTCTGTAAAACTTTATCATCATAGTTTTCTTTTACGTTTGATGGTGCGATTTGGTTTGAAATGTTTCCTTGAAAATTTTATTCCACCATTAATCGAGGCAGTTGGAGGCTTCAAAGAACCTATTGAGTCAACAGGATATCACTATCACAGCAATAATGCTAATTCAATATTCATGCAAAACATTCGCTCCACAAAAAATTTAAAACTTAGTTTTAATCCTGATGATAACTCTGATAATTCTTTAACATTAATATCACCTGATCATTCGGATTTAAAATCTGATCCAACAATTTCAATATGTGAAAGTTCATTGCAACCATCTGATTCACAAATTTCTCAACAGCAACATCAATCACTTGGAAAAAATGATATCGAAGATGTCTTTGCTTTTGAATCTGAACTTGTAATGGATGAAAATTGTGACAATAGAAGCAATAAATCTAACATTGAAAGTCGTTCAATCGATTCATTTGATTTACCAATGGGAGCAACCAAAGCTGAAGAAGCAACCGAAGATGTTATATTGTCAGCTGAAAAATTAGCTTTAAATGATATTATTTATGGTGGAAGACTATCTAATAATTCATTTGATGATGATAAAATTTCTATCCATAGTCAAAAGGATAGTCCATACAAATTAGATGCTTTAGGTCCAACTTCACCTACAATTCCCATTCCCACAACATTTCGTAGAACGTATGAATTAAGTACAATAGATTGTGAAATTGGAAGTAAAAAAAGTATTGATTCCTTTGATTTTGGGACACCAGCTATTAGTTCTAATAATTTTGAAAAAATAGTCACTGATGAACCTAATAAAGATGAGGAAACTAAAAATAGTAAAGAAAATTGTGATGATGAAAGTGGTACAGATTCTTTGCAGGCATCGGTTATATCGAAAAGAGCTGAATTATTATCTGTCCATGATAATAAAATTTCTGAAATGAGCACCGAGAGTATAATATGGTTATCACATCGTTTGGGACCAGTTTTAACTTCAAAATACCTAACAAGGAATCTTTTACGTATGCTAACACTTTGTTACACTGGACAAGAAAATTTATTACCACCTTCCGAAATATTAAAAAATTCTGAAGATAATAATAGCTTAAATTATTTTTCTGTAGTTGATGCAAAAGTAGTTGGAGATCGTTGTGCAGTTAGAGTATTAGAGTGTCTCACACAAATATCCGGTATATAAAAATTTATTATTTTTTTTTCCGAAAATTCTAAATTTTAAAAATTAATTTAATTTTCCAGCACTTTTTGGAGATCAGTTTATTTTGCTTCAGTATTTACCTCATGTTAGTGAATTAATAGCTTTGTGCAAAAATAGAATTACGCCAAGTTTAGAGGGTGCACTCATTAGTTCATTACAATTGTTGAAATTTTTAATTCCATGTTTAAATGATAGCACTATAATGGAACATTTACAGGTAATGTAAAATAATTCAACATCAAGTAATATTATATAAATATGTGATAAAAATCTGTATTTTAGGATTTAATATTAGAAAATATAATAAATCCTGTTTTAAAACTATTAAGCTCAACAAGATGCCTAATGCCAAGCGGATATTTAGGAAGGTCAGTGTTGACTAGAAAACTGTTAGATGCAATTTATGTAATATGTGTTCGTATTGGGGCTGAAATGTCTAAAGAACGAATTTGTCCAAACGTATTACAGAATTTTTTTCTCATATTTGATAAAGCATATGGAATTATAGAAAATTATGCAATAATATCAGATGATAATATCAAAAATAACGGAAAAACCAAAGAAAGTCAATTAAGCATTTCTCCTTATAAAAATTATGTGGATGAATCTCTAGATGAAATGGAATTACAAGCACAAGAAAGAGGTTTAGAAGAAATACGTGATGTATTTAGTCCAAATTTAGCCCATGCTGCATATTTAGCATTTTTAAGATATCTCGGTGAATCGATTATGAATAAAACAATAATTAATTTAGAATTTATTTTAACTTTATGTCACGAATTTGAGCAGCCAGACTATTCTGCTGACACTGATCGACAAAAACGTAGACAAATTTATTGTATGAATAGAAATATTCCTGGGAGTGCAAATTGTAGTAATGAAAATAATAGTGAAGAATTTCATGGATCTCATAGTTTCGGAACTTTTGTTATTGGAAATCGTATTGAAGTTATTAAAGCGAGCTCTGGTAAAAGTGAAGTTGGTCCAATGGAAGTTTTAGATATGGTAGCTCACAAATTTGATAATATTAGAAGTATACGTCATTTAAAAGGAAATTGGTTAGCATATTGGAGACATGAAATAAGTCGATCAGAAAAAGATAATCATTTGTCAATTAAACAAATTAAATTGCAAACATTCTCAGGACATACAAATTCAGTAAGAGCAATTACGTCTTTAGACAACGAAAATAGTTTTATGTCAGGATCAAAAGATAAAACTGTTAAATTATGGTCACTTCGAAGTGAAGGTGATGGAACAAAAATTACTCCTTGCCAATTTACTTATAGCTGTCATAAAAAATCAGTTCATTCTTTAGCATTTTTGGAAGCTATGCGATTTGTTATATCTTGTGATTCGGGTGTTCATATTTGGGATCCATTTATAGGCCGACCAATTGGTATTTTAGATTCACATCGATATAGCCCTGTTAGTGTCGTTCGAACATTTCCAAGTCCAAGTCCATTAGTAATTACCGGTACAGCAGATTCTTGTGTTCGTATCATTGATTCAAGAATAGTTGAATATGTTAATGAGTGGAAAGTAACGTCTAATCAAAATTGTATTGTAAGATGCTTAGCATGCAGTCCGAATGGTAATTGGATTGCAGTAGGCTTATCATCGGGAAATATTATATTATTAGATGCTCGAACCGGTGTAATATTAAAAACTTGGAAAGCAACGGAAGGAGAATTATTAAATTTAATCGCAATAAATGACCAACAAGTTATTAGCAGTTGTTTGGATTATAGTATATCTGTATGGAATGTTAATGAAAACCATGTTCAATATCATTTGAAGTATTAATTATTTTTATGTTTTTTTTTTAAATATTTTTCTAATTTTTGTATTACATTTTAGACAACCGCCTGAACCAGCGCATTGCTTATGTCCAAATGGAGCAGAACTAGTATTTGGTACTCCGGCTAATAGAATTGGTGTTTATTCTGATCTCAATTCAAATGATTCTCCCTATAATATAACAAAATTAAGATCTGAAACTCTCAAGGGTGTAATGACTAGTTTGGCTGTTTTACCTTTGAATAGAATGGTGTTAACAGGAACTGATAGTGGCAATATTATGTTACTTTGTTAGAACCAAGAATTAAAGAAGCTCATAAGTATACAAAATATTGATATTAAAAACAATTAAAATAAATAAAAAGAGATTAAATGGAATAAAATTATAAAAAAAAAACATCTTGCACAAAACACTCAGAAGTATTAGTAATCCTTAATTATTTAATTTTTAACTTTAGAATAAAATACATTGGCTATACCATTTTTTAAGTGTGAATTTAGTTATAAGAAAAAAAAAAATTTTTAATCAAATTAAGGGAAGGTAATAAAAAAATTTAAATATAATCTCATTTTAAGTAGAAAAATAACAAAAAAAGCGATAAAAAACATGACATATTTTTTAATATAAAAAATATGATATAATTTAAATAAAAGTGATATCAAGTTTCAAAGATTTTAATTAAAAAAAAAAAAAAATTATTTATATTTTAAGTTTGTTAAAAATATACTTTATTTCTTTATATTGTTTTTAAATTTTTATTGTAAGGGTAAATATATATATATATATTATAAATTTTATTTAAACAAATATTGTAAAAAAAATTAAAATTTATTTTTTTTTTTCATTAAATATTTAATAATTTTTATATTTTTATTATTTCAATATTTAGGAACAAAAAAAAAATTTGTTAATGATACATAGCGTTTGATGTTTATTTAAAGGTTGATAACTACATTTTTTTAAATTTTAATAATGAAGTAACGTATAGAATTTATGATTATTAATCTCAAAATTATGTATGTACTGATATTCATAAGTACAAAAGGCTATCTTCCGATAAACTTATTTTAAGTTTATATTTTGTTAATATATTTACTAATAATTACAACTCGTTCAATTTCTAATACAACTGTATATAATCTAACAATTTTTAATTACATTTCAAATGTAACGACTCATTTTAAAAAAAAATACCCATTCAACTTTTAAAATTAAACATTATTTTTTAATGCAAAAAAAAGAGATATCAACTTTTAAAAAAACAAAATAAATTGAAATCCATATATAAATTCTTTAAAATTATTTTAAAGTCATTTCAGGAATTAGTTGTATCATGTTATGAAAATAATTATAAATATATTAATTATTTTTAAAATTATTATGTATATTATTTTATTTAATGTGATTCCATTTTATTTTTAATTAATTGAAATTTACCCGATATTATTATATTACATTGCGATATAAAAAATAATTTAAGTATGTACATTTTTTTTTTAAATTAAATAGGCATGCAATTAAAAAGAAAATATAAGATATATTATATTATATCATATATAAAAACATAAAAATTAATATATTAATAATTATAATTTTATAATTTATAAAAAAAGTTCTACAAAAATAAACAAAAAATAATAAGTAAATAATTATTTGTTTATAATAAACCTGAATTTTATTATGTACCTAGATATATAGAATATTAAAATAAATATAATGATTGTAAAATTACAAAAAAAAAAAACCTATATACATAATTAGTTGTTATCTGTTTTTATTAATATTTTTAGATGTGGTTTTCTTCATCTTAAAGAAGTAGTTAAACTTTTAACCTGACATTTAAATGATTCAAGATTCATCATATATGGTTCTTAGTGTGGTCCAATATGTTTTCTATTTTGAATTTACAAATTAATTTTAAAATCAAAAGTATTGTTGGTTTTAAGACCTTCTTTATTTTGCATTTTGGCTAAATTAAAAGTATGTATAAGCAAAATCTGTTATATAATAAATACAGTCCATTTTGTGATTGGATCTAAACAGGGTGTTTTATTAGTAAACGGGGGGTGATGGGGTGATTGACGGCATAAAAACAAATCAAATATTACAATTATTTACTTTCACTTTTATATATTCAATATTCTCTTTCACTTTTTTATCAAAATTGAAGTCTTGTAAAAGAGAAGTTGGTAAAATTATAAATGAAAGAAAAAGTTAATAGATAGTTAATACAAAGTTTTTCACTCATTTTTCTCTTCCCCTATAACTCCTGAAAGGATTCAGGTAGTAAACGAAACATTCTGATGCTTATATTGAATGTATAAATTATACCTAAAGTAGAGAAAAGAGAATCCGAATTATGTAACATGATAATATACAGGTTGTTCGAAAATAAGCTCGCACATTGATCTAAACATTTTTTTTTTCATATTTCTGGAAAGAAATCATGTTTTTTTTTAATGAAATTTTTATTTTTTTTTTTTTATATTGGTGAAAAACTACTTTATTTTTAGTTTGATTTACAAATAATTTCCTGTTGGCTGTTGGTGATTGGTGAATACATAATATTAAATCGGGCGTATATAGTCACTAGTCAGTGATCTGATATGATATAACATTTGTAAGGAGATATAGATATGTATGGATGTTTCTTTCATTCGCAAAATTGAATTTATGAATTTTTTTGTTTTTGCAATATAAAAATTTAACAAAACTTTTTATTATTTATTTTTTAATAAAGTAATAATTAAGTATGAGTAGATAACGATATCATATAAATAATAAGTATGTACATATATATATATATGTATATCTACATCTTAGCATTGAAATTTTATATGGACGGATATTAAAATTTGGTTATTTTTAGAGAAAAAATTTTTAGAGGATTCTCTGGATGTTTACATTTTTTTTAAATATATATGTATGTACATAATATGTATTTTGTTAAAGTGCAGTTTAGTGTTTTTTTTAATTTAATTTTTTATTTGTTGGACTCTTTTGCGAATTTCTGTTCGCTTGGTTAAATGAGGATTTGCAGAGGACAATAGTGCGTCTAAGTTTTTTTATACCTTTGTCTGAAAGACTATTTTTCTTTTCTTTTTTTTATCTTGTGTAGAAGAAAATTTGAAATGAGATTTTTTTTAATAAGAAATTTTAAGTTTTTGTTGAAATTTATCAAATTCTCCTTTTTAAGAAGTTTTCAACGGGGAATTATAATTTTCTTTAAGTATGCAATCATAATAAAAAAAAAATTGTCTTCTTCTTTTACATCCATTTTAAGTTTTCCTTATATGTACATAAATATATATGTATATATATATGTATATAATACACAAAAAAATAAAAATTCATAACTTAAAGCATATCTTCCAAC
Source organism: Dolichopus griseipennis (assembly GCA_963082915.1). Classification (NCBI taxonomy): domain Eukaryota; kingdom Metazoa; phylum Arthropoda; class Insecta; order Diptera; family Dolichopodidae; genus Dolichopus; species Dolichopus griseipennis. The sequence goes on along the minus strand of OY720444.1, from coordinate 104,315,485 downwards.
ATTGGCATTCTGCAATGGCATTTGGGTTATTATAATATAGGGTTGCCAGAAGGAGAAAGTCTAAAAAGAGAACTTTTTCAGGAAAAAAAAGAGAACAAAAAGAGTACGGGTTTAATTGATGTTTTTTTGAATCTATATGTTGTTGGAGGTCGTATTTTCCTTTATTTCCAACAGATACTTTAATTTTGCAAACTGAGCAAAAAGCATCATATGTATTTGGAATTATTGACCACCTCAAAACATTTAAATTTTGTTTGTAATTGTAACTCCCCAGAAAATGTACATTTTCTTTTACTCATAATGAATTTTCACCTGACAAAAATCATAATTTACTTTATTTATTGAAAATTAGAATAATTTTAATGAATTAAGACATATTTACCTGTTAAAAACTCCCAATTACATTAAAAGCAAATTTAAATTGAAAAAGCAGCAGCAATTTAGCAAGTAAATCTTCAGAGTGAAATATTCCAAACAAAATAAATACAAATGCATATATTTTGACAACTGAATACTATTGAATAGTGTTAACTGTTAGAACGATTGAATAAAGTATCAGTGTTGGCACGGATTATCTAAAGTATCAAATAATGTATCAGTATAAATTAGCTAATAATCGTTTGCGAATGTACCAAATTTTGACATTTTCGATATTTTTCTTTATAAAAATAAAATAAATTAAATTTAACAGAAAAAGAGAGTAAAATGAGATAAAAAAGATCCGGACGAAAAAAGAGAGTGAACAAAAAGATCGTGGTTGAAAAAGAGAACATGTTCTCTTTAAAAGAGATATTCTGGCAACCCTATTATAATATGTAGATATAAATGATTAAAACAAAAATAAAATAAAGTACCTAAGAACTGGAATTTGCAAAGTTTCTAAAAAGGTGCAGATGTTAAATATCATTTTCTATTAAATAACACATTTAATGATATATATGTTAGATGTGTGTTAGAGTAACAAATATATTATAGAATATGTACTAATAAAATATTTTGTACTTAGTTATCTGTATCTACAGATCAGTGTATTTATTGTTTACATATTTTAAATAAAGAACTGCACAATTTCTAAAGAATTCTTTATTAGTTAAATTAGTACACAAATAATCCATTTGAATTTACACATCATCATCAGACAAAGAAAATCATATGGAAGCAGGCTTAAAAGAAACCTAAAATGCATGCAATCTAGCAATTACCTTTTATATATTAGTATTTTATGCCCCGTTCTAAGCTAGTCCTGTTATTTCCTAATAATTTGTTGATATTTTTTTACATTTTATCAATTTCAGTTTTATTTTTTAGTTTTGAGATACTTCTACAAGCCAATCTGGCTATTTTACTATTATTAAACCAAAACAAATTAGGTATTCATTAGTAGCCTGAAGTTTTACTTAACATTTTAACAACATGAGTTTGTTCTAGAGATTGTGTGCTGACAAAAGTAAAACAAACATACTTAGGTACCAATATATGTATGTACATATTTTAAAATAAAATTAAAGTTGGGGGTTTGGTTAGTAAACCAATTGAGCAACCCATAACTAATTATGTATTTTGTTATATTATTAAATTCTGAAAGTTTGGGGGTTTGGTTAGTAAACCAATTGAGCAACCCATAACTAATTATGTATTTTATTATATTATTAAATTACTAGTGATAGGTACATAATATTATATAAAAACTTAAAAGTGCGTATAAATTAATATTAGAAGAATTGAATTACATTTGTATCATGAATTCATTTAAAGCATAATTACTAGATAGTATGCCCTTGTATCAGAGCATTATTTTAATTTCATTGTGTGCCTCAAATATTACATAATGTAAGTATTTGATCAGTAGTTTCAATTTTAAATACATAAATTAATTATTTACACTCATGCTAGTCTAATTAAATGACATTTATACATATGTATGTATGTATGTACTTAGGTAAAATGCCTACTTTTTAAACTGTCTGCAAACATTACTCATGACTCAAACAAGAGTCAAGAATCCAAGATAAATTTTAAAAGTTAAAACAAAAAAATTTGCTCAAATGTTGGTACATTTTCAATTTTTTTACCTTTGAACAATTCAATATACATTATGTACATACAATCCATTTAACATTATTTGTTTATTACCTTTATCCTACATACCTATGAATATTTGTTTGTTGCATGAAATCAATACAAATTACATATTCGAATATATTTTGGACTCTTTATGTTTCTATTATACTATATTATTGCTACTACATCTTTTTTCATTCAATCATTCACTTTATTGTTTGTTCAACATTCATCCTTCAGTTAGCCACATAATGGCAACACAACCTAAAAAAATTATTAGGAATTCAGATTTAATAGAACCAAAAGAATTAAGAGAAAATAATTTTTATATTATGTACATATCTACTTACATTTTTTGAAAATATTGTTAATATCAGACTGTAAAAATAAAAATTGAAGAAAAAAAACAAAAAAAAAAAATTTTACCGTACAATACATTTTTTTCAGTTATGTTTACAAGCATTTAGACATTAAGTTTATAAACAAAAGAATCAAATAGAAGGAATGAAAGTTTCATATAATATAATGTATGTATACATAGTGTTAGTGACACATATTTTATTTGGAATTATTTTTATCTCATTCGAATGTTTATTTAATTTTTTAAAATCATCTTCTAACTCAAAATTTAATACAAAGTAATTAAATTTCTAACGAAATTCTATTCTAATTTCTAATTTCCAAATGATGTTGAAAGTTCAAAAAAATTTATTTTTGTTAAAAATTAAAAAAAATTGAGAAGTGAGTAACTGCTCAACAAGATACAGTACTCATTTTTTTTTGAATTCTGTAATGTGAGCAATTTATTACATTGGATAAGGATATATTTTTCTATATTTTTACACTTTCTATCCTTTTCTTCCTCAAATTTTTACTCTACGACATGACATAAATTTTTCAATCTATAAAAACACTCAACAACTTTTCTTTTAGTTAGAAATAAAAATATTTCAAAAATAAAATTTATTTTAAAATTCCTGAAAACCTGTTAAAAATATTGGATTTGTTGCCTATAAATGGTATATTTAACTAAAAATATTTGTTGAATCTACTAACTAGCATGATAGTTGAAAATTTTATTGCATGAGAAATCAAGTCACAAATTCAACAAATAAGTAGTAAATAAAACAAAAATGTTCTGCGATTAATAAAATTCTTTGATGGGTATTCGGTACCATTCATATTTGTACCAACCACATTTGAGCCACAATGGTTTTTTATTTATAATCAAGTTTATTAGTTTTGAATTTTGTTCTGTTTTCCTAGTGTTAATGAGGATTATCTTAACCTGTAAGAATTAAAAAAATTTTAAAATGGTAAAATTATGTGGTAACAATTTTTTTTGGAAAATAAAGTTTTTATAGTCAATGGTTTAATATTTTTTTATTTCAGAATTTTTTTTTTCATTGAATGTTGGAAAAATGGAAATTCTTTTGCATCCAAGAGTGAAGAATCCGAACCCCATGGCCTCATATTTAGTTAAATTTTGGGTTGTGTCACTTGTGCACCCTCAGTGGACGCATTAATTTGTCAAATTTTGAGAAAAATCAACTTGACTCATTCAAATTGTACGTATTTCGAATTTTTTGTACCTTTTAAATAGATATTTTATGCCAGTTGAACAAAGCTGGTCCCCCTTTCGCACTACTTGTCTTGTAGAATTTTCCTGAATATTTAGCGATGATATAAAATACAAAGTAACTACCCTAGATACTAAGTGAAAGTTGAAATTAGGCATTCTACTGAATTCAACTCAAAGAGATTCTTTTTCAAATTCATCTTCATTCATAAAAATCTTTATTCAATATATTGAATCTACTAGAGGAACACAATCAACTTTTTTTTTTACTTTTGTCTTATACATGAGAATAAATACCTATGTACATTTGGATCTATATAATTGGTATTGTATAGTTTTTACACTATATACATAGTATTTACAATATTATATATTATTCTCTTCTTCATGTATGTATTTCGTTTTAATTTTTACATTTTTTGATTCTTTTTTTTAAATAAAAATGTCTTCTTTTATAACAATAATTTCATGTATACCTGGTAAAGAACTTGATTCAAAATAAAACCTCTGGTGGTTGCACATTGAAGTGAAAATGAAAATAAAAAGAAATGAAGCCAACCATTCAACTAGTCAATTAAAAAATTTTTTGAATTCGATTACAATCAAAAAAAAAATTATAAATTCGAATTCGATGAAGAAAAATTGAAATTCGAAAAACTAAAATGTTAAATTGAAGTTTTAAACTAAGTAGATAATTGTTTGAATTAAACTTAGCTGCAAAATAAAAAATTGAAAGATTGAAGGAAGAAATGAATGCATTCATCTAAAGTTAAATAAAAAAGCGATTAATTGAAACATTAAATTATTTTTAAAATTGATTGGAAGAAAATTTATTCATTTTTCGGAATACCTTCTGTTAAAAAGATATGGAGGAAACCTAAATGAAAGATTAATACCTGGTAATACTCTTAAAAATTCTAAGAACAACAACGTAAAGGCTAAAGCACTTACCATACCACTTTCTATGCTGCCTGAAATTTTTTTACATATTTTTTTTAAAATCTCTACTATGATGTTCTATCGTTTAATTAATCATTTGTAAATCGTAAGTTGTGTGTAATTAATTACTAGTTACCAATCCCAAAAAAAACTTAGTGGTAAATATTAGGACTTCTGATTCAAAAGCACTCAGTTAAATTATGTACAAATTCTAAATTAATTGTAACATGTATCTGGAACCAGAGACTGAAAGAACATAAAAACCTTATTCTTAAGAGTGAATATTAAGACAAAATTCTAAAATACAGATTACAGATCTCTACTTCTCACATTCTTTCACAAATCCCAAATTTGTAGGTAAAAGAATGCACTTTCTTTTTTATTTGAAAATTTTATTTAAAAAAGAAAAACATTTATTAAAAAATAAATTAATAGCCTATTATAGTATCCCCACAATAGTTTACAACAATTTGAATTTCTAATTCTAAATTACATACATACATATATATATAACTAACAAAGTACATACATTTTATTGTACAACGTCATAGTAGATACGTACTTCATAATTTCATAGACATTTCAACAAATTTCAATTCATTTACGTTTTCGAAAATTTTATAAATTTTTACGAGATATGTATATTTACACTGTTATATTACTGTTATCAATAACACCTAATGTTATTATACATGTAATTTTGTCTGGTGTTAGAAAATTACTGTATTAGTCTACGAGAATCTAATGAATATTTAAGATTAAGAACATTTTCACTCTGCACTTTAGAAATTTCAAAATTTATGTACAAAGATGTATACAGGGGTAGCTACATAATAATATGCCATAATTGTATTTTCGGCATTAAATAAACTTTTGTAAACATGGGAAAATACTTAATTGATACCTAATCAATATAAAAAACATCGACCCTTCATTATTTAATCATTAAACAACCCTTAATATACAAATTTATATACATAACATAAGTACTAAACAAATACAGAAAAAAAATTAAAACACTTTTGAGTTTCAGAATAATGGAATTTTGTATCCGAAAGATTAAAATAATAAACACATAGAAAATAAAATATTAAGATATTTTTTTTACATGCGAAAAAATTATTAGGAAAATATAAATTATAGAAAGAAAATATTATGATATTATGAACTTAAATATATTATTAAAAATGAAACACAACAATATAATTGAATTTTAATACGAAATAATATATTTATTTATATTTATAACCTACATGTATGTTTATTTCACATTCATTTAATAATGATGATAATAATAATCAACATTCAACATACATTTGGAAAAAAAAAGTACAATTTATAAGTATTAAGTACCTTACCTATGTATTCAGAAAAAAAAAATATATTTATATACATACATACATAGCATAATATTTTGTATTAATAATTGTATCTATATCTTTCGATCTGCTGGTTGACTAGTGAATTGTGAATACATTTTTCTTCTTCTTTCATTATTTTCTAGTTGTCGTTGCCTTTTTGTTTTTTTCCCATTTTTATTTCGAGATTTTTTTTTTTAATAAAACAAAAATTTATTTGTTTTATGTAATAATGAGACCATTTTTTATAAATTTTATTAATTGTGTACTTCTTTTTTTTTCAATTGTGCACAATTACATTTATAATGCCTATGTGTTGAATTAAGGCCAATTTTCATTACGGCAGTTTCCTGGGCAAAAGTTAGAGCATAGGCAGAAGATACAAAAATACTATTTGTGCGACAAAGAAAAAACGATAAATTACTGGGAGAAACATATAAATTACTTGGAGAAACATCAATTTTGCTTAGCCCAGTATTAAGAGAGCGCCATAATCCATGTCAAAAAGATGTTCTCTTAGGTCTTTTTCCTATAAAGTTGCTACTACATACAAAAAAAAAGTGTATTCTACACAAAAATTTTTTGCATACTATTACATATTTTTATGGATACATGACATTTGAATTTTGTAAACAAACAAGAGAATGTAAACAAAGAAAAAAAACATTTTATATTATGGTTTGATGAATGAAATTTTTATTTAAAATTATTTGCAATTGATTAAAATTTTATTATTTATTTTAAATTAATAAAATTTTAACTTTGAATTGAAAAATTCGCGAAATATAAATTTAAAAATTAAAAAATAAGGTTATGTAATTTGTTTTTGTCAAAAGATATAAAAAAATTTTAATATAAATTTAATCATTTTACTCTTTCTCTCCTATTGAGAGTATACTATATACCTCTCTCTCTAAAGTCAAGTTTCCTGGGCAAAATTTTCTCATGAAAACCTGCCTTTACAATGCTGAACTATCAGAGCATAGAGTTGAGCAAACGCTGAACAAAATGAGCACGCTCTGAGCAGAGCATAAACAGAGTACGCTCAGAGCGTTCAGATTTAATAAAAAAACAACATTAGAAAAAACTGTCATTTTCATTTTAGTAACGTTTTAAATTGTCAAAAATTAAATTAAAACAAGATAACTTAAAATAAACAAAATAATTTGGCTTTTATTTTACAAGTAAAATCTGAAACAAACGTCAAAATGTCTTTGTGTTTTATTTTGCTCAGCCGTGCTCGAAATATTTCTAATCTAATAATATATGGTGTTGACGTTATTTCGAAGCTTTGAAATGTCAAAAATTCGAACAATACGCTCAGATTTACTTTTAGAGTAATCGGTTGTGTACATTTTCATAGAATTAATATTTATTTGACATTTCGAAACATTTTAAATTTGACTGACAGTATGTAATTAACTGTACCTCATACTCTGACTAACTTAGATTTTTCCATAAATTAATACAAATTATTTATTTGACAGATCATATTTTCTTCAGATTTCTTTTGTAAAACGTTTTATAGATCAGATAATTATGAATTAATTTGATTTTAATTTACATTTAAAATATATTAATTAATGCAATTAGGAAGCTATTTTAGAGTGACCAGTTATTCTTGCTTTTTTTTCTAAAATTTTTGTGTGATACAAAATTTAGGAAGCAATTTTAGAGTGAAGCAATTTTAATTATGACATAAAATTACATTCAAATTTTTGAAAATAACACAATTTTGTATCACACAAAAATTTTGGAAAGAAAAAAGAATAACTGGTCACTCTAAAATAAATAATCAAATAGATTAAGAAATAATCTTTTACTTGCAGTATAAACATATGTATTCATTGTTGTATTTAAGTTTATTTGGTTGATATTTTGTTGGTATTTATTGAAATAGAAGAGGTTGATGGCGATAAATAAAAAAATAAATATAACTTTTACTAGAGAAATTTTCTTTATTTGTTTGCTTTTTGTGGCCTTGCCTAGAAAGAGTAGGATATATTAAAGATTTTTTTTATAACACAATATTTTAACTAGGATTTCAGAACAATAAATTGGTAAAAATGTTACTTTATCCAAGAAATTTTCTTATAAAATAATAAATACATGTTGCATGCATGTACATAAGTAGAAGCTTCATATACCATAGTCATAAATGATAGGTACAACAATATGATGCTGTAAAAAATCAATAGACATTTTGCATTGCATATACACATATGTTTATATTTTTATAAACATATATAAATGTGTAATACATGATAAAAATAAAAAACAAATTCGAATTAAATTTGTTAAACATATTTTAACATTTGGTAACGGTAAGTCTTAAAAAATAATGTACATAGATACATTATGTATTAAGATTGTAAACATTTGTTTCTCAGCGTGTTTATTTTATTTTTCTAACACTGTTGATTTTTATTTCAGTTTTTAAATATAACAAATTTTCTTATTAGAATTCCAAAATTAATTAATTTTTAATAACAGTCATCAAATTTTGTTTTTTCGATTAATGCAATCATAACAGAACAACTCTTTCTTATTTGATTTTAAATTTTAAACAATGAAACTGACAGATAGATGAGTGAGTGAGTTAGTGAGTGGTGAGTTAAAGTTAAATTTTTTTAGTTTTTTTTCTTTTAAAAAAAACACAGTATTATTTTTTGCGACTCATTCATTAGGTTGTCATAATTAATCACAAATATAAATGTATTTCAAATATTATAAAGTACTCGTAAACAATTGAGTTTTTTTTTTTGTTACTATTTTTAATTTTAAAAATTTTTAAGAACAGTTATAAAATTCTAATAGTATAAAAGAACTGTTATCTGTAATGTAATCAAACTACCTAAAATATTTTTAATTTTTTATTTTTTTTTAATAACATTTTCTTTCAGAAGATTTTTAATTTCATTCATAATAAATTGTCAGACTGAAACTTCTTTAAGGAATTTAAAATTTAAATATGTAACTCATATTTCAATACATAATAATGTCAATTATATTGACAAATGTTGTCAATAATTGGTTTTGTAATAAAACTATGCTTATAATTATTAATAAATACTTAAATTTAAGTTTGAATTCAGTTAATTTAAAAAAAAAAAATATTAAAATATAAAAATTTTTTAATGGCATTTCGGAAAAACAAAGAAAAAATCAGCTCAAATTTAAACTCAAAAAATTAAGAAGAGTTAGAAAATAGTTGTTGAGCATCATAGTATATAATTATATGAGTCGAGTCAACTGAGTACAATATTAAAATTTTAAAGAAATGAAATTGTTTTCGAGTGATTTGTGCCTGAAAAAAAGGAGTTGAATTGAAATGTTTTTATTAATTTTAAAAAATGTTGCAGGAATCAAAAAATTTTAAATTGAAATCTAATGCTAGTTGAGTTGCTACCATTGGAAACTACCATTTATATTAATAATTAAATTACATATTAAGTAATTAAAATTTTAATTGGACATATGTACGTTTATATGAATTGTATCTTATAAAATGTATCTGATACAATTTTCAATGAAATGATAGGAAAAATTTAATAAGATACCATTTATATTTAAAATGATAACATTTTGGCAACAAAATTACCCAAATTACCGATTTGTATGAATGTTTGTTATGCTTACCTTTAACTACTCTATTAACTATTAAAATTAACCATTCTATAAAAATAAAATATCTTGAAAATTAGTAAATTAACAATTTTTATTATGTGCTTTATTTGTAATAAAAAGACTGTCATTGACTAAAATACCTATACATACATACCTTAAAATCATTCTGTAGAATCAGTTGTTAACTTTAATTTTTGTGCACTAATGATCCCCATATATTCAATAGTTACATAGTCATGAAGGTTCAAAATGAGTTTCTTTTGAAGAAACCAGTTTTTGGAGCATTCCTTGTATATATGTATGTACATAATTTTACACAAATTACCCAAACCTTTTTCTCTGTCTCTACACGTGTTTGAGATATTATGAAGAATAGAAAAATTCGGGAAATTTTAAGGGCCACCCAGTAATGTCCAGAAGTAAAATTCTAATTTATGAGGGATTTTAGAGTTAGTTGCGATGTATTATATAAATTTGTTCTATCAGAGTTCCCTTTATTTACAATATTTATATAAATGTGTATGTTATTATATAATGAAATTTGCATTTGACATTTTTTGTAATATCTAATATTTTAACAACAAAGTAGGTACACATTTGGAATAATTATATAAGCTGCCTACAAACTCGCCGCTAAAAATATAAATTATTGAAATCATGATATTAAATTCAACTTTAAAATTGCTTTTAATTTATAGAATATTACAAAAAAATTATTAAATATAAATTTTTATCTAAATTAAAAAAATAAGACAAAAGATTTTCAAAAAACAGAGTTAAAGGGTGAAAGGGACAAAAGCTGAAAAGAGACAAAAGAGAAACCTTATCATTTATCAATACTAGCTAGAGTTAGAGTTTCTAAAAGATGTCAAATTAAAGAAAAAAGAATTCTACAACCAGTGTTGCCACTTCAAAATTTTCAATCCGGTCAAATTTGACAGTTTGACTGGAAAACTTTTTAAAAAATTCTGTCAAAAAATCCAGTCAAAAGTTTTTAGAGTAAAATTCTGTCAAAAAATCGGTCAAAATAAAAATTTAATTAAGAAAGACTTAAAATTAAGTATGTATAATGAAACATGTACATAATTTCTTTGTTTAGATTGATTTATGGAGCGTTGCTTTTTATAAATTCGCAATACCTAATATAACTAATGATATAATGTGATCATGTCGAAGATTTATTTATTTATTATTTCAAATAAAGTAGTAAAATATTTATTTCAAAATATCAAATAAGGATTATCATAAACAAAAAAAGTTGTACTAACATTAATCAAAAACATTATTCCATAAATAAAAACAAAACTTATTTCATACATTAAACGAAAACAAAAATATATTTTAAATTTAGGAATTTAAATTTATAAATCGTAACCGAATTTATAATTATAAAATTAGTTTCTTATTCAATGTGGCAGTGTGGAATTTTATAAATACGGATCGCCAATTTATCACTATTAAATATAACGGCTGTATAACAAAGCTGCAAAATTACCTATTTATAATTAAAATTATTATTTCTTAATAATTTCATAAATTGTATATGTACCTATATATATACATATATTTATATATATGTATATGTGCACATCATTAACAAAAAGCTTTCCAATTTCGTTGCCAATTAAATGACCGTTTTTTTTTATGTATTAATTTTAATATGTGGGTAGGTACTAAACAAAGTAAAAAAATAAAAGAATCACACTCTTTTGATTAAAAATGAAAATTAAAAATAAAATAAATTTCTGAAAGCCGGGTACATCTATCGGATAACAAAACCTGTGGGATTTTCCTAGTTGTTCAATAAAAAAAATAAAAAACGTTCACAACGAAAAATAAACTAAAAAGTTTTTATTAATTTCAAAAAATTTGTTTTACTTTTTTTTTTATTTTTTGGATTTACAACACAGACATGGCCCATGCATGCATGACTAAAGTAAAAGTTGTGAGTTGTGAAACTCAGAATGAATGATCAAAGAATGAATGACCGAAGAATGAATGAATCTATCTATCTAGAGACTTCCTTAGTTCATAATTGAATTTATTATTGACCTTGCTAGGGAGAAACGGTATAAAAACAAAATGAACGAATGGAAAAAACTTACACTTTCATTTTGAAGTGCGCATTAAAAAACCGAATTCCTAGGCAATCAGCAAAAAAAAACTCCGAATTAATTTTTATTTTTTAATTGGTGGCATTTTTTTATCATTTCGCCGTTTTAAGGTTTTTTTTATTCAATTTTTTTCGTTTCAACATTTTGCGAAATTGTGAATTTGCGATAAAGAAAATTTTGGAACTTTTTGAAATACTTTTTTCATTTTATGATTGTTTATTTCTTTTTTCTTTTATATGTTTGATAAGTGTGGACTGTTCTGTTGTGAGCAGTGTGGATGTGGCTAATCAAATTTTGTTATTTGAGAGGCAAACAATTTTTTTGGTGAAAAACTTTTGTATTTAAATAAACTGTTAGGTTTAAAATGTATGAAATCCTAATAGAAAATTCGCATGAAACGACATGTTTGTTTTTTAAAATTTTGTTTTATTTTATTTAATTAAAAAATTTAATCGAATTTCGTGAATTTGGGATACAATGTTTTTAATTTTCAGAAATCGAAAAAAATTAAAAATAATTTCAAATTTCAGGGGTAATCATTTTGGAAAATTAATATATAATCAAATGATCATGGAAAACGAAATTAAATGTTAATTTTTCGAATAGAAATTATAATTTTTCGAATAAAAATATATGTAGATTGATTTAGAAACTGAATGAATGAATAATTAAAGCGGTATTAAACAATACTCTCATGAATAACATTTATGTACCCTAGTTAGGTAAAAATTTGTGTAGATAAATATTTTCATTAAAAAATTCTGTTTGGACTTCGTAGGTACTTTAGGAGAATTTATACAAGTGTGTTAAAAATTACGATTTTACAAACTATAAATGTCTTTGAACTTGTATTAACAGCAGATTACATATTTATCTAGCGCAACAGTGTTGTGCTATAGAAATTCTGTATTGTGTCCATAATTAGAATAATTTAAATAAAATAAAAATATACCTAAAGTCACATTAAATCAAATGTCATTAATTTTTGCTGCAAATCATTCAGTACAAAAATGTAGCGCTAGATGCTACACCCCTGCAATTAAGTGTAGCGCTTGATGCTACTGAACGTGATCATTGTATATTCCAATTTTCAATAAACATACCTAAATACTTAATTTAATATGTACACTACAGATATAATACAATTTAAAATTAGTAATATTACATATATCTATGATGTACTACACATATAAAATAATAATGTTTATCAATTTGAGAATGACATTGTAAAAAAATCCAGTCAAAACTCAACAGAAAGGTTAAATAAAGTGTGTTTAATAACAACGCATATGTATAGTATGTATCTTATCTACATTATGTTGCTATTTGTTGTTTTTGTAACCCAATTAAATTAATAATAAAACGTGGCGTGGTGAATTAAAATTTTATTGGAAAATTTAAATATTGTATGAATTAGTTTCTTCTCACATTATCGTACTGTACATACACGAAACCTACTTGACTAATGACTACTTAAAAAATGAAGTTTAAAACTATGTTGCGAAACATGGAAGGTATTCGAAACAAAGCCAATTATAATTAAGCAACAATTTTTCACACTCATGTTTCTCACTTTCTTCAAATCCAAGTATTCTCGCAGTTTACAATCGACATTTTATTTCATATCGATTTTTATAATACATAATATAATAATTATAGAATTAAATTATAATTATATTAAAGAACTTAAAGGTAGAAATTTATAAAATGTTAACAATCCAGACTTCCATCTAAAATTCTAAAGTTCAATATATATTCATAAACAACATAATTTGTTTGTTTGAAATTTAAATGCATTCGCAATAAGTTCCTACAAAATAAAATATTATTTAATTTAACTGTAAAATACAAAATTTAACCCTTTAGAAAAGTATCCATATCCATAAATAATATGCGAAAAAGTATCTATACACACAATTACAATATATAAAAACATATACACACATTAAAGAAAGTGAAAAGTTCACAATCAATTTTTTTTCCCCTTCTCTTTCTAACACTTAATTTTACTTTTGATTGTATATAGAGATCAAAGCATTTGTTTGTACAATGTGCCAAGAAATGTCAACTGAATTTGTAGAAAAAAAAAAACAAAAACAAAATAAAAACATAGCAACAAAAAAAAACAAAAAAAAATAAAAAATAATATTCACGGAATGTTGATCAATATTTGAAGAATGAGAAAATTTTGTTGTTAATTTTCATGTTTCTCTAATAAAATTAACATAGCAATACGAATCCATTCAACAATTTTAGAATTCTCCGAATTCCAAACGTTGTTTTTACGATATTTGGAATATTTTTTTATTTTTTTTTTCCTGTACTTTCGACATTTTAGTGTCGCTGTTTAAATACCAAAAGTTTCAAATTTTATTTTCTAACTTAATTTTTAACAGAATCTAAAGTTGAAAAAAACAAAAGTTCTTATGATCCACAAGCTACAATGTTGTTGTTGGGTACATAGCTTTCTTTGTCCAGAAACAACAAACATTTTGAATTTTAAAAATTCGCCTCAAATATTTGACAGTAAAAACTGTTATGAAGTCAACCAACTACATTGTGTCCAAGTTGCATTAAAACTCATTTTGATTCAAAATATTTTTGAATATTGAAAGAGCTCCGCTACGAAATAGATTTTTGACTGTAGCAACTTTCAATCAGCAATGTTTAAGCAATATCAAGCCAATACACATGAAATGTTTCTTACAAGCAATTTATTGGGACATCAAAAAAAAACAAGGAAAAGAACGAACCACTGGCAAAAACTCAAAATAATCGCAACATTTTTGGTACAAACTTATTTTTGATTTAAAATTTAACTAAAAATTGTGTAGAGAGGTTGTAAACAATATTTTATAAAATCATATTTATAAACAACACTGTTTTTTTTTTTAATATAAATTTCGTTAAACCGTGTTTGTTTTTTTTTTTTTTGGTATTTCAACCACAGAGGTTTTGTTCATGCAACCAAAATACAAGGTACTCAGAAATTTTAGAAGCTAAAAATTCTCCATTTTATAAAGAAATGTTATTTTTATTTTTGAATGCTGCTGATATAAATTTATAAAAGTAAAAGAAAAAAGCTATATCTTTAAATATTTGTCTGCAATTTTTTTTGTTTGTTTGTTACTGACAGCTGCTGTTGTTGTCTGTTGAAAACAACTTGAATGTTGAAAGAAATAAATTTCATTCAAATATAAGTTTTTAGATTTTATAAAATAAATGCACAATTAAATTGCTATCAAGAATGAACAAATAAATAAATGTAGCCAAGTAATGGCTGATATCTATACTACAAATTGTAATTAAACTTTTTAAAATAATTACGCTGAAAGAAAGACCATTGAAAGATGGGTTTGTAGCTTGATACAAAAGAAATGAATTTGTATGTTTTAAAAATGTTTCATACTCGAAATAAATGTTGTTTGTATCTATCGCTGACATCAAATTTGAAATGATATAACGAAGAAATGTTCATTACTATCGAGATTTCATAAAAGTTATAAATAAATGTTCGAAATTTTCTTTAAAAAGAATTAACAAAATGTTAAAAAAGCTGCTAAAAAAAATATGTATAAAAGAAACTTGCATGCTATACAAGTTAACATCTAAACTAATTCTGTAGTTTAGTTAAGCTGTATATTTATTTCATATACAAATGTATTTATATCAATTATATCAATTATAAATTCATTATTTCAAATGATAGAAACTTATATACTACGAATTTATTGAATATAGGTACTAATATTTATTTTGGAATTTAAAATTTTAATTTATAAACATTAGATTAGTAATAAAATAAGTAATATTATTGAGATTATATTTAATATACAGATGCCGATTATATAAGACAACATATGTATGTATGTATATTAACCTTAAACTTGATCGACATCGTCTTTCAATACATACATATTATCATGATTTTATTACGCACAAATATTTTATGTATTTTTATTTTATGTCTCATTCTATCTGTAATAAAATATGTATAAATATTATTAAATATTAATATGCATAATATTTAGTTTAAAACTATAATTTTTATATCATGTTATATGGTACGTGTATGCACATAAATTTTTGATAAGAAAATATATACATATACATTTTATATCATGTATACCGTATGTAAATACAACATTTTTTTTTTTATAATAAAAAGACTGATATAAAAGTGTCTCATGAATAAAATTTAAGCCGGAGTAAATTTGATTTGTATGTATGTAATAATAAATATGTGTATAAAAGAAGAGTATATGATCCTCATTCCAAAAAAAAAAAAACTTTTAATATATTTCCCCTTTTATTTTTATTTTTTAATAAACTGTGCTCCTAGTATTTGACTATTGATTTTACTTTTAAAGCACCTAATGGGGCACCTTAAAAAAAAATATAAAAAAACTTTTTATATATTTTTTTTATTAAAAAATTTCGTAGAATTTAAAGGGTTTATTTTTCTTCTATCTAATTGGGGAAATTGTAAGTGACGATTGACGAGTGCGATGACATGATATAAATACATCTGCAGTACCTACTGCATAATACATATTCAGTATTAAAGAATATTGCTTTTATATATTGTATGCAATGTATGTAGGTGTATGATCTAATACGTGGGGAAATAATCACACCTTCATAAAACATTTAACTGTCTCATTTTGATTTAATTGTCATTGAAGATATAATTGTCAATTTGTAAATGATTATAAGTGGTAGTGGTTTGGTATGGTATTTGCTAATTAGTAATTAGTAATTGATAATTACTGAGAGATGTGTAATAATATGATAACAAATTACAACTTTTTTTTTAGATTTAATTGATTTTGTTTTATAAAGCGTTTTATGTATGTATGTATAGCTGTTGAATTTTAGGTTGTTTAATTTTTATAAGTATAATATAGCATTGGTTTTGTTTACATTTAATATAAGTATCTTTACATACAAGCAAATTGAAAATAAACAATATGATAAGACATTTTTCAACATTTAATTCAATTAGTTTTTGCCAACTTTTTAATTCAAGGTATATGTAAGATAAGAATTAAAATTTTCTTAAATTTTATCATTACATATTATTCAAAACTTAAAAAAACGGTAATCTAATTGGTGCAGGGTGGCGCAAAACGACCGATACGGTTTGAATGTTTAATAACTTTTTAAATTTATTTATATTTTTTATTTTTATTTCAGAATTTTGTGAAGAAAACTTGGGGAATTGGAAATGGAACAGTACACAACAGAACCGCGATAAAAAATTACAAAAAGTTATGGAAAATGTATTGGAAAGAGCACAAATGTGCGAAAAATAATAAAATGATTAAACATTCAAACCATATCGGTCGTTTTGCACCACCCTGTATAATATGTAATTTTATTTGTTCTATGTACATTTATAAGTTAAGTGTTATTGAAAACAATTATTACCACCTTTAAAGTTTAACAAAAACACTAAATGAAATATTGTACAATACATACTTTTTTTTAGGATCTAACTCCTCTCAAAGGAGTTAATTCAAGTTCCTAGTTGCATAACGGTAAATTAATGCACCGTATGGCAACCTTAAACATTTGTGTTACATTAATTGTTAATTTCAACTACTTTGATTTTGAAGTTCTTCAAGTGTAGAAGAACTTCAAAATCAAATCACCGTATTCCGAACGACTTAGTATATGTACGTAGTCGTATTCTGAAACACTTAGTATACTATGAATATCACTAAACCAATGATTTTATATTATACATAGATGTAAAAATGACGTGATATTCTTAAATTAAGTTATGTGTCAAAATCAACACATATATTATGGTCTAGGACGCGATGACAAATTTTATCGCATCTTGGATAAGTTTTCAGAATATGAGTGTTTATAGGTATATGATTTTTAGAATATGGTCTTATGCATTTAGTGACAACTGACTAAGGAATTTGAACTTACCTTAATACTGGAAATTCCCAATAAACTAGAAATTGCATAGTCTAGTAGGCTAGGATCTGTAGAAGCAAAGCAATTTGTATAAGGGATGCATAAAATTTTTTAAAAAATTGCAAGAAGAGTATGAAAGTGTAAAACCGGTTTTAGAAATATTAAAACAATTTTGAAAAATAAATTAAAAAAAAATAAAAATATAAAGTAAAAGTTTTTTTTTCGCTCTGTTTATTTGAAAAGTATATTTAAAAAAAAAAAAATGGTTGATTTTTTTTTTTGTATAACATTTTTTTTTTTCTTCAATATATTTTGATTTTTTTTTTTTTTTTAAATTATGTTGAAATTTTTGATTTTTTTTTTCGTTTCTTCCTCTGAGCCAAAATCTTAAAAGAATTTTTAAAATTATTGCAAAACTTTAAAATTAAAAAACAAATTGGTTTTCATTTTAACACAATTACATACATAATATACATATTTGTCATTTTATTTAATTTTAAAATAATTCATTTATTAAAAATGTTCTGTAGTGTATTTTTTTTTTTTTTTTTAATTTATATGTATATGACTAGGTATAGTATATATATGTATATATATATATATATTTAACAAGTTATAGATCCGATATAATATGTATGTTAATTATTTATAAGATTTTTATATACATATATATAATTAATTAATTTTAATATGTATTAATTTAAATATCAATAAATAAATATAAATGTTATATAATATGTATATAGGTTTTATTTCTTTTTTTTTAAATTTTGATTTGTTTTTGTTTTTTTTTTGATTTTACATAAATATATAATTAATGAGCGGATAAGGAGAGTTTTTTTCTTTTGTTGTTGCATTTTGTTTTTGTTGTTGTTTTTTTATTTTTATTTTTAATTATATTTTAATTTAATTTAATTCAATAATTTAAATTTAATAAATTCATTCATATATTATTTAGTCTTAATATAATTTTTTTTGGATTATATTATAATAAAACATTTAAAAATTTTAAAATAAATTTATGTATATATTTTGTATTACTATAATTGTATAGTAATTAAAATATATATATATATATATTTTTGAATATACTGTGTGTATATAAGTAATTAGATTTAATATATAAAATTACATTTTATGTAAAGACACTTATTAAACATTAAAATAGAACAAAATAGTAAAATAGTATATTAATATATATAATTAACATTTTTATTAATTTAATTTAATTAATTTATTAAAATATTTTTAAATCCATTAATGAAAAATTGGATTGACATTGGATATACTAATACATTGACATGTTTGCTTGGATAAAAATTAAATGATCAGAAAATTAGAAAGTTTTATGTACTTTTATATTTTTTTATTATATAATATGCTCCATTTTGTTTTTTTTTTATTAAATATAATAAATATATTTTTTTTTGTATAATTATATAAATAATTAATTTGTCATCGGGATTTTTTTGATTCATTTGATGTTTTTTTTTTTTTGATAAATAGGTATGTTTATAAATTTATAAAATTAAAGTTGGAAAATATTGATATATTTTTTTTTTTAATTAAAGATACATATATGTATAATATTTATATTGTGTATATATTGTGTTTAAGTATATAATATATTTTAAAATATCCATATACAATTAATTTTATATATTATTTATATAAGTTTTCCCCACATAACTTTTTTGAATATTGTATAATAAAATTGTATAATATTTAATATGAAATTCAGTACTATATTTAAAAAACAAAAATAAAATTAATATTATTTATTTTTGTATTATTAATAAAATTTTGGTTGCACAATATTTTGTATTTTTTCAATTTAATATATATTTTTTTTTAAATATATATATAGACACAAAATATATCTGGATATTTATATATATGTATATGGTATGGATTTGTTTTAAATAATTTTTATAACAAATATTTAATAATATTATATGTATTATTGTATATATATAAATTGATAATAAAAATATTTGTATTTATTACATGGATTTACTACATGCTCTGTTTTAAAAATATAATTTGTATATTTATAATATATATTTATATTATATATATACATATAATATAATTCAATTCAATTTTTGGATATATTTATTTAAAATTTTGCGGTTCTTTTTATTTTAATATTTTTATAATTTTATATATTATATATATATTAAATATTATTTTATAATTTTGTTAATTGGCACACCCTGTAACTTTGGTTTTTGTTTTATAATAATTAAAAAATAATTAAAAAAAAAAAATTTAAATTCTTTGAACAAATTTTTAATAGATGACTTTTGTACAATATAGTGTGTATATTTTTAGTTCAAATATTTTTAATTAATTTAAAAAATACAAAATATGTCTGTGTGTTGTGTGTAATTCATATTTTGTATAATAATCTGGATTATATAATAAATATATATTGGATTGAGCGCAATATTAAATTCGTAATTAAATTTGATTAAAAAATGTATTTTTTTTTTAAATTGACAGAGTGCTTATTAATTGAAAATTTATCTAATTTATATTATGTATTGAAAATATGTTAAAAAAATGTTTTTTTTTTTAAAAGTCATCCTTAAAAGTTTTCTTTATATACATATATATATATATATATATATATATATAAATTTTGTTTATGTATTAAATAATTCAAAGGATTTCAAGATTTTCACATTATAACGCATATTTTTGTCTTTTGACTTAAATTAATATTTTTTTTAAATTTTTTTTTTAATTGGTTTAAATAACTTTA
Source organism: Dolichopus griseipennis (assembly GCA_963082915.1). Taxonomy (NCBI): domain Eukaryota; kingdom Metazoa; phylum Arthropoda; class Insecta; order Diptera; family Dolichopodidae; genus Dolichopus; species Dolichopus griseipennis. Next base: position 104,295,109 of record OY720444.1, on the reverse strand, counting down.
TGAATTGATTTGGCTCCTTTCATGGGTGAAAATGATAATCCGGGTTTACCAAGTGGTCCATCCATATAATGTTGTGGAGAACGTTTTTTCTTTGAGACCATAAAACGTTTTTGCCAGCCACCATTATCTTCGAATAAATAAATAATTTTTTTATATTATTAGAAAAGGAAAATATTAAAAAAAATTTTTTATTTAACAAATCAAATATATATTTTTTTTTATTATAAATTTGTATATATTTGATTTTGTAAATTTTTGTATAATTACTTGATTTTGGTTTTTTCTTATCTTGATATGGTTCATAAAGTGGTGGATTATCATAATTAATTGGTATCTGATATCTTGGATCAAAATCATTTTCTTGTAATTTATTTGGTGTTAAATATGAACCAATTTCATCATTATCATCATAATAATTTGGTTTATTTATTGCAGATAAATAATCTTTATTATTTAATTGATCCCATTGTGATTGTGGTTCTTGATTTTGATTTTCTAATGCCCCGGCTTCAATCATTGCAAGTAATGCTAATAATTCATTTGGTGTTAATTCTAATTCTGTATATTCACTAGAAAAATTTTGTAAATAAAATTACATAGTATTACGTATATGTATAAGTTTTGATTTATATAAAGATCTCAATTAAAATAACTTAGTAGACATATATACTTTCCTTTTAAATTAAGAATTTCTGATTAATTTTTAATTAAAACAACATAAAAATTACCATTAAAATTATAATAATTTAGATGTTTTATTCTTCAATAGTTTCGTAAACTTAATTTAATTAAATTTTATTTAGAATAATTGTTATTAGAAGAATTAATATAGAAGAATATTCCTACAGATTTTATAAGTGGCGTAAATTTCATCTAAAGTGGCATTTTTCATTGAATTAGAAGTTACAAAATAATTAATATATATATTTGTTTTCTTAAAAATTTAGTTTTGATTCAGTGTTAAATTATTATATACATTTTCTCACTTATACAGAATTTTTAGAATGTTTTAATTAGTGTTACCGTTGTAGAAATAAACCATCCATTAATAATTTTTATTATGAAATTATTTTCTTGAAATTGCTATTTAAAAAGAAATAAATTGTAATAGAGAAGAGTGAGAAAATTTTTTTTTCTCTTTAAATAAAAATAATTGGAAAATTAGAATTGGAGTTCTTATGGGACATGGGGACAGTGAAGAGCAAAATTGAAACAATGACATTAAGATTTTTTTAGAAAAAGTATTCTGACTTTTTTTATGTAATTATATTAAATAATTTTACATAATTATTTTATTATTGTATAATTAATAAAATAGATGAAAGTCAGGAATGTTTAAAAGTTGTAATAATCTAAGTGGTGATTTTTTTTTTTTTTATAATTACTGGACTGGCCTTGATTTTTGTTTTGGATATGAGTTATAGGCTTTTTATTTGGTATTCATTATTTCTGCAAAAAATAGTATTAATAAAACAAATAGGTATTAAATATAATTAAAAACCTACAAATTTGTAATAAAAAAATTGCAAATTTGTAAATTCCATAGTAAAAATGAATAAATTAATTAATACTATAACTTTATTATTTCAATTCTAATAATTAATTAGTTTTTAGCACGTTTTAAGAAAAATCATCAATTTGTTTTACTCAGTCTGTTCTTTAATTTTAATTATCTTTAGACTTTAGCAAATAAGTTTCAATGAAGGATCAAGGATGGTGCTAGTAACGAAAAATTAGGTCTTTATTTAAATTTAAGATCTAAAGCCTAAAATGGATTAAAAATTGCTAAATACATATACAGAAATTCGTTTAATTTGTTAATTAATGTATACAAATCTTATATCATTACTTTTATTGCCTTGGATTTAATATAATTTTTGGGAATTAATCTTTAATTCTATAGTCATTATTGCTGAAATTAAAACATTTGATTTAAAATTATCATAATTTATTCTGACTTTGCATAGAAATTCTAATTAGTTATGACTTAATTTTTAGAATAAACAAAATTAATAATTTTATGTTGTTTATAATTTAAATTATATTTAGAAAGTTATTAACAATATAAGAACAAAATTATTAAAAAAATTCCCTTTAAATATTACGAATTATTTTCACTTTAGAAATTTTATTTTAAAAATGGCCGTAATTTCCAGAAAAAAAGAATTAATTCGATTAAATTAAATTTTGCAAATATTTTTTCAAGCATTCAAGCATAAAATTTTTCTATTTAAAGTTATCAATTAAAATTTAATAAGAAAATGAACTTTATTTATAACATTTTTTTATTTTAAAAATAATCCATGTGTATCATGAGCTTGAAACAAGGCTCTTAACAAAAATAGGAGTAATTGTTAATTAATTTTTAAAATTTTCAAACACACACAATATATATGTAAAAAGATAGCAAAGAAAATAGCTTTTTAAGGTAGAATAGGATAAAAAATTTCTAAAAATTGGGCAATATGTATAATACGCTCATATTGTCCAATTTAAATTACTGTTCCTCAATTTTGTTCTCAAACACCGAGTTACAAAAGAACAGATTTGAAATTTTACAAAATAGTGCAATGAGAATTATTTTAAAATGCAGTATAAGATATGTATCAAAAATATGTTAAATAGATTAAAATGGATAGATGTTAGAAATAAACTGAAGTGCAACATTTTGATGCATATGTTTAAACTAAAACATGATCTACTTTCCAGTTATATGCAGAACCACACCAAATATGTCGGTGGATATTATTATTTAAGAAATCGGTGATTTTAGACTGCTGCTATATAGAAAACCAGCACACAAAATTCACTTACGTACAAAGTAGTACAAATTTTTAATGAGCCATCGCAAAATATTAAGAATGAAAATTAGTTTATTTAAAAAACATTTGGGACTTAAACTCGCACCTTCTCGATAATAAGCTAAGTGTTCATCTACTGCACCATCCAAGTTTCCGTTAACCTGCCGTAAA